>CAWUDS030000973.1:0-505585 GCA_963859935.3 Lathyrus sativus | reverse complement strand
AATCAGGATAATCATTATCAATTTTCATCCACTGTGGTGAATCTGCCGGATGTCGATACTTCCCATCTATAATTCTATCATCTGCATGCCAAGTAAGGTGTTTCGCATCTATTTCACTACGAAACATGCGTCTGAATCTCGGAATTATAGGAAAATACCATAAGACTTTTGCTGGTGACAACTTCTTCTTATACCGAGATACACCGCATTTAGGACACTCGTTTAATGATGCATACTCATTTCGAAACAAAATGCAATCATTTGGACAAGCATGTATCTTATCATAGCTCATACCAATAGAGCATAACATTTTTTTAGCTTCATAGGTTCGATTGGGAAGAACATTATCCTCCGGAAGCATCTCTTGAAGTAGGGCTAACAACTCTGTGAAACTTTTATCCGACCATCCATTACCCGCCTTTAAGTTGTACAACTTTAATACCGCAGACAATCTTGTGAAAGTAGTGCAACCTTTATACAACGGCTTCTCTGCATCGCTTACCAACCTCTCAAACATCTTTGGACAATCTTTAAGATCTTCTTCAAGTGCTTCTGCAATATCTTCGACTCGATTACAATCGTATGTATCCCTACCATTGTCCTTTGAAGTAGAGGTCGTATTGTTCTGGGGTTCAACATTCTCGTTACTTATCTCACTGTGTAATGTCCAACATGTGTAACTTCGATCAATTCCATGTCTCATTAAATGAGATTCCAACTGAACCGCGTCAATTCGACGTCCATAACAGCAACCTAAGCAAGGACATGTGATCCTACTGGGGTCTTTGGCGTGTTCAACAGCAAACTTAACGAAGTTCGATACCCCATTCTCGTACTCTTTTGACAATCGATTAACAGACATCCAATTTTTATCCATACTATGAAAGTTAGGCAAAAACAGAGAATACCTGTAAAGAAATCACTACTTCTAAGAAAGTTGTACAGTAGGATGCTTGGAAACAATCACAACCTTGCTCTTCTCAGTTAACCCCTATAACAGACAATATATACATTTTATTAAAATCATATTAATAATTAACCAAAACAAAAAAACTAGATAATCCAACAAAACAAATCATATTAAAAAAAAGTAGATATACTATAATAAGCTATTCTACTATTAAAGCATACTTTCATTAATATGATTTTAAACTATTCTAAACTATTTTATAATGCTCAAAATGACATGGACTAAATTAAAGCATACTCTCATAAATGGTGGAAATGGACTAAATTATTCTAAACTATTCTAAACTATTTCATTAATATGATTTTAAACTATTCTAAACTATTAAATCATACTCTCAAAAATGGTGGAAATGGACTAAATTATTCTAAACTATTCTAAACTATTGCATTAATATGATTTTAAACTATTCTAAATTATTAAAGCATACTCTCAAAAATTTTGGTAATGGACTAAATTATTCTAAACTAATTTATAATGCTCAAAATTCATTGTGGCATTTCAACAAACACCTTGCATACAAAACTCAAGCCAATAACAAAAGAGTAATGATCATCAATGGTATCAACAAAAACAAGTCAATAACTCAGAAAGAAGTAGCACTAACATCATCTAATCCAGAAAAATGCAATACTAAGACAATAATCCATAAAAATGCCGTAACAGTCGCGGATTTACCGTAACGGTGGAGGAGAACGAACGGTGAACGGCGGCGAAAGGGAACGGCGAACGGCGGCGAAAACAAATGGAAGACGGCGGCGCAAACGGACGGCGACGAAAGCTTCAACAGAGGGCGAAAATGGAAGATAGGGCAATGGAGAAATGAAGAAACGAAGAAGAAAACGAAAAAACGCGTGTTCTGTTTCGTTTACAATTCTGGAGGGTATATAAAAATTATTATACTAATACCTTTAGCAGCGCTTTTTAAAGGCCTTTAGCAGCGCTTTTAAAAGCGCTTTCATAGGGTGCATTAGCAATGACATATAGCAGCGCTTTATAAAAAAAGCGCTCTCGTAGGGTCCCCTTTTAGCAGCGCTTTTAAAAAGCGCTTTCTAAGGGTCCCCTTTTAGCAGCGCTTTTAAAAAGCGCTTTCTAAGGGTCCCCTTTTAGCAGCGCTTTTTTAAAAAAGCGCTGTCTTTGGTAGGTAATTTTTTTCTTTTTTTTTACTGACTATTTAGCAGCGCTTTTTTTAAAAGCGCTGTCTTTTGTGCGCTGCTAAAAATCAATTCTGGCGTAGTGTGTTAGGGTTGTGCTCGCTAGGGTAGAATGACTATGTGTCGTTCCTAGTGAAGAGATCGTCGGGGAAGAACAACCGTGATGTTGTTCCTGGTGGAGGGTATGCGGTGTGCCTGTAACCTCCAATGGAGATTGACGTGGATTGACGATCTTATTTGAGTCATGCGGTATGACTATGATTGTGGTATGGAAGTATGCGTGTAAGAGATCATGTGTAACTTGGAAAATGGAGAGAGGGCGCGAAAGTCGTGTCCGGTATGGTTTGAACCAGGTGATATTTTCGAGGACGAAAATTCCTAAGTGGGGGAGAGTTGTAACGCCCCGATTTCGACTATTCCTTTTTCGTTGAGTCCTTTTTGATTTTAATTGGGCGAATATTATTTTGATGTGTAATTTTTGTGGAAATATGTTATGTTTACATATTATTCTATTTTACCCGATTTTGGGAGTTGTCGGAGAAAATAGTTGGAGGGTATTTTGGACATTTCCTATTTAAGTGATAAGTTGGATATTTTATGAGTTATTAAGTTAATAGATTTTTTGGGAAAAATAATAGGAAGATATTAAAGAGGAAATAAAAGAGAAAGAAAGATAGTAAGAAAGGAAGAAAAGAAAAGAGAAAGAAAGAAGGAGAAGAGAAAGAGGAGAGAAAGAAGAGGAATCTTTGGAAAACATCAAGATCAAACCCTAACTTGCGATTAATCATGTAAGGGTGAGAAGTTTTATCATCTTCATAATGTGTATGATCATGTATGTGCTAGATTGGATTTGTTGGATTATTTTTCTATGTTTCCATTTCTAGGTCGGAAGTTGATTTAATCGGTAGAAACTGAGTTTTATCGGTTAGAATTTGGAATAGACGGTGTAGTATAGTCGGATGATGAGTGGGTTGTACTACTGGAACTGATTTGGATTAAATCGGTCGGTTTGTGAGGTTTGGGCTTTTGGACAGCCATGGGAGTTCTGAGTTCGCAGGTTCGCCAGGCGAATGCCAGCGAGCAGCAGCGAACCAAGTCAGTAGCATCCACCCTGTCTTTGCTGGCAAGTTCGCCAGGCGAATGAGAGTGGCGAAGGTTTGCCAGGCGAGTATGCTAGCGAGTGCTAGCGAGTAATTCCAGAATAAATCCCAGTAGTCTTCGCTGGCAAGTTCGCCAGGCGAACGAAGTAGCGAAGGTTCGCCAGAGGCTTCGCCAGGCGAAGGCTAGCGAGCACAGCAGCATATTTTTCTTTCTTGTGTTTTCCATTCGTGGATTGGTTGTGTGGTTTGGTTGTGATCATTCCTTGTTTGAGATGATTAATTATATGTTGTTATGTGTATTGTGGGTAGCCGTATGGCTTGAATCCTAGTTTGTGATTCGTGGAGTGTGGAATGTGGTTGTTTGGCAATTTGGTGCATTTACTTGAACTGAATAGAAATGCATGTTGTGAATGAATGATGAATATGTATATATGTATTGTGATATGTATATATATTGTGAATGCATAATGAATATATGCGATGAATGTGAAGAATGCATGAGTATGTTTGTAAACATGTATGCATTTCAAGAGGTGTGTGGAGTCATTTTGCATGCGAAACCTCATGAAGTACGTTCTAGTGCTGTTGATTCCTAGGAGAATCTGATGAGTGATAGGATTCCTAGGAGAGTCCGATGAGTGATAGGATTCCTAGGAGAGTCCGATGAGTGATAGGATTCCTCGGAGAGTCTGATGAGTAATGTGATTCCTCGGAGAATCAGATGAACAATGTGATTCCTCGGAGAATCAGATGAACAATGTGATTCCTCGGAGAATCTGATGAACAATGTGATTCCTCGGAGAATCTGATGAACAATGTGATTCCTCGGAGAATCTGATGAACATTGTGATTCCTCGGAGAATCTGATGAACGATGTGATTCCTCAGAGAATCTGATGAACGATGTGATTCCTCGGAGAATCTGATGAACGATGTGATTCCTCGGAGAATCTGATGAGCAATGCGATTCCTAGGTGAATCTGATGAGTTATAGTGTAACTGTGAGGGGCGTGAGTGAATTGATTCTTAGGAGAATCTGATGGACGATTAAGTCGGTATCGTATTACGTTTGTATAGAGTAGCGAGTCGGCCTCTATGATTTGTGAATTGATTCTTAGGAGAATCTGATGGACGATTAAGTCGGTATCGTATTACGTTTGCACAGAGTAGTGAGTTGGCCTCTATGAATTGCATTTATCATCTTTACATGATGTATGGTGAATAAACATGATTGTAGATGTTTATGTAAGTTGTTGATAATTGGCATGAATGGAATGTTTGAAGATACATGTATGTGCGAGTACATCTGTATATGTGTTTATGTTTATGGATTAATATAAACATTGATGATGTATATTGTGTATGCTCAGTGCTCTATTTGTGAATAGATATTTTGAATACATTGCGATGTACGGTGTAGTGAGATGAGATGTGGTGAGAATATAATTTGAGTATAACTTGTACAAATATGAGTATATGTATATATGTTTATGTGCATTATGTATTATGATATTGTTTCTCACCCTTCTCCTGTTTTATAATGCTCTATGAGGTATTGCAGATTAGTTGGCTGGAGGTATTTTTGTGAAGTGTGACTTCATCCCTTTTCGGTCGGTCGGCTCTGATATGTAGCACCGGGTAGCTAGGAATTATTTTGATTCTTTTGTGATACATCTATGTTTGTATCTGCTGACGAATGTTTATGTAAACATGCTGGTTAAATATTGATGATGTTGTAAATCAACTTGAATGATGTACATGTATGTGATTACATATTTTGGAAGTTATTAAATATTTAGATGTTTCCGCCTTTGTTCTAAATATTTTTTTTTGTGGGTGTTGCCCCGATGTTGCATATCATTATATATGAGCAGGTGTTTTATATGTGTGATTTTCGGATAATGTGGCATGTCCCTTTTATACCCTTATATAAACTTACTCTGATGAAATTTTGAATTTGTGCCTAAATGATTAATTGTATTATTTGGGGGTATAGAAAGGGGGTGTTACACCTGTTTTTTTAACAGATGCCTGATAGCGAGGTCAGATGTGCTTCTCAACTTCCGGTTGAGCCGGCCTTATTTGTTTAACCGATGCCTGACGATGAGGTCAAATGTTCTTCTCAACTTCGGGTTGTGCCGGCCTTCGGATTTGATACTTGTTTGTTTAACAGATGCTTGATAGTGAAGTTAGTTGTTCCTCTCAACTTCATGTTGAGCCGACCTTCGGGTTCGACGCGTGTTTGTTTAACAGATGCCTGATGGTGTGGTCTAATGTTCTTATCAACTTCGGGTTGAGCCGCCCTTCGGGTTCGATGCCTGTTTGTTTAACAGATGCCTCACGGCGAGGTCATATGTTCCTCTCAACTTCGTTTCGACCCGCCCTTCGGGTTCGATGCCTGTTTGTTTAACTAATGCCTGATGGGGAGGTCAGATGTTCCTCTAAACTTCAAGTTGAGCCGACCTTCGGGTTCGATGCCTGTTTGTTTAATAGATGTTTGACGGCGAGGTCAGATTTTCTTCTCTACTAAGGGTTGAGACGGCCTTCGGGTTCGATGCCTCTTTGTTTAACAGATGCTTGACGGTGAGGTCAGATGTTCTTCACAACTTCGGGTTGAGCCAGCCTTCGAATTTGATGCCTGTTTGTTTAATAGATGCTTGATAGTGAAGTCAAATATTCCTCTCAACTTCATGTTGAGCCGACCTTCGGGTTCGATGCCTGTTTCTTTAACAGATGCCTGACAGTGATGTCAGATGTTCCTCTCAACTTCGTGTTGAGCCAGCCTTCAGGTTCGATGCCTGTTTGTTTAACAGAGGCCTGACAGCGAGGTCAGATGTTCTTCTCGACTTCGTGTTGAGCTGGCCTTCGGGATCGATGCCTGTTTGTTTAATAGATGCTTGACAGTGAGGTCAGATGTTCTTCTCAACTTCATGTTGAGCCGGCCTCGGGGTTCGATACCTGTTTGTTTAACAGATGCCTGACATCAAGGTCATATGTTCTTCTCAACTTCGGGATGAGTCGGCCTTCGGATTCCACGCCTGTTTGTTTAACAGATGCCTGACGATGAGGTCAGATGTTCTTCTCAACATCAGGTTGAGCCTGCCTTCGGGTTCCACGCCTGTTTGTTTAGCAGACGCCTAACGACGAGGTCAGAAGTTCTTCTCAACATCAGGTTGATCCGACCTTTGGGTTCAATGCTTGTTTATTTAATAGACGCCTGGCGGAGAGGTCAGATCTTCTTCTCAACTTCGGGTTGAGTCGGCCTTCAGGTTCGATTCCTGTTTGTTTAATTGATGCCTAACAGCAAGGTCAGATGTTCTTCTCAACCTCGGGTTGAGCCGGCTATCAAATTTGATGCCTGTTTGTTTAACAGAGGCCTGACAGCGAGGTTAAATGTTCTTCTCAACTTTGGGTTGAGCAGGTATTCGAGTTCGATGCATGTTTGTTTAACAGATCCCTGAAGGCGAGGTCAGATATTCTTATGAACATCGTATTGAGCCGGCCTTCAAGTTCAACGCCATTTTGTTTAATAGATGCCTGACGGCGAGGTCAGATGTTCCTCTCAACTTCGTGTTGTGCCAGCCTCAGGGTTCGATTCCTGATGGCGAGGACAGATGTACTTCTCAACTTCGCGTTAAGCCAGCCTTCGGGTTCAAAGCCTGTTTCTTTAACAGTTGCCTGACGGTGCGGTCAAATGTTCTTCTCAACTTCGGGTTGAGCCGGCCTTCGGGTTCGATGCCTGTTTGTTTAACAAATGCCTGACAGCGAGGTCCGATGTTCTTCTCAACTTCGGGTTGAGCCGACCTTCAGGTTCGATGCCTGACAGTGAGGTAAGATGTTTTTCTCAACTTCGGGTTGAGCCGACCTCTGGGTTCGATGCCTGTTTGTTTAACAGATCCCTGACGGCGATGTCAGATGTACTTCTCAACTTTGTGTTAAGCCGGCCTCCGGGTTCAATGCCTGTTTGTTTATCAGATGCCTGACAACGAGTTCATATGTACTTCTTAACTTCGTGTTGAGCCGACCTTCGGGTTCAATGCCTTTTTATTTAATAGATAACTGACATCGAGGTCATATGTTCTTCTCAACTTTGGGATGAGCCGGCCTTCGGGTTCCACGCCTGATTGTTTATCAGACGTCTGACAACGAGGTCAGATGTTCTTCTCAATTCAGGTTGAGCCGGCCTTCGGGTTCGATGCTTGTTTGTTTAACAGATGCTTGGCGGCGAGGTCAGATGTTCTTCTCAACTTCGGGTTGAGCTGGCCTTCGGGTTTGATTCCTGTTTGTTTAACCGATGCATGACAACAAGGTCTGATGTCCTTCTCAACCTCGGGTTGAGCCGACCATCAAATTCGATGCCTGTTTGTTTAACAGATGCCTGACAGCGAGGTCAGATGTGCTTCTCAACTTCTGGTTGAGCCGACCTTATTTGTTTAACTGATGCCTGACGATGAGGTCAAATGTTCTTCTCAACTTCGGGTTGTGCCGGCCTTCGGATTTGATACTTGTTTGTTTAACAGATGCTTGATAGTGAAGTTAGTTGTTCCTCTCAACTTCATGTTGAGCCGACCTTCGGGTTCGACGCGTGTTTGTTTAACAAATTCCTGATGGTGTGGTTTAATGTTCTTATCAACTTCGGGTTGAGCCGCCCTTCGGGTTCGATGCCTGTTTGTTTAACAGATGCCTCACGGCGAGGTCATATGTTCCTCTCAACTTCGTGTCGACCCACCCTTCGGGTTCAATGCCTGTTTGTTTAACTAATGCCTGATGGGGAGGTCAGATGTTCCTCTCAACTTTAAGTTGAGCCGACCTTCGGGTTCGATGCCTGTTTGTTTAATAGATGTTTGACGGAGAGGTCAGATTTTCTTCTCTATTAAGGTTTGAGACGGCCTTCGGGTTTGATGCCTCTTTGTTTAACAGATGCTTGACGGTGAGGTCAGATGTTCTTCTCAACTTCGGGTTGAGCCAGCCTTCGGATTTGATGCCTGTTTGTTTAATAGATGCTTGATAGTGAAGTCAAATATTCCTCTCAACTTCATGTTGAGCCGACCTTCGGGTTCGATGCCTGTTTCTTTAACAGATGCCTGACAGCGATGTCAGATGTTCCTCTCAACTTCGTGTTGAGCCAGCCTTCAGGTTCGATGCCTGTTTGTTTAACAGAGGCCTGACAGCGAGGTCAGATGTTCTTCTCGACTTCGTGTTGAGCTGGCCTTCGGGATCGATGCCTGTTTGTTTAATAGATGCTTGACAGTGAGGTCAGATGTTCTTCTCAACTTCATGTTGAGCCGGCCTCGGGGTTCGATACCTGTTTGTTTAACAGATGCCTGACATCAAGGTCATATGTTCTTCTCAACTTCGGGATGAGTCGGCCTTCGGATTCCACGCCTGTTTGTTTAACAGATGCCTGACGATGAGGTCAGATGTTCTTCTCAACATCAGGTTGAGCCTGCCTTCGGGTTCCACGCCTGTTTGTTTAGCAGACGCCTAACGACGAGGTCAGAAGTTCTTCTCAACATCAGGTTGATCCGACCTTTGGGTTCAATGCTTGTTTATTTAATAGACGCCTGGCGGAGAGGTCAGATCTTCTTCTCAACTTCGGGTTGAGTCGGCCTTCAGGTTCGATTCCTGTTTGTTTAATTGATGCCTAACAGCAAGGTCAGATGTTCTTCTCAACCTCGGGTTGAGCCGGCTATCAAATTTGATGCCTGTTTGTTTAACAGAGGCCTGACAGCGAGGTTAAATGTTCTTCTCAACTTTGGGTTGAGCAGGTATTCGAGTTCGATGCATGTTTGTTTAACAGATCCCTGAAGGCGAGGTCAGATATTCTTATGAACATCGTATTGAGCCGGCCTTCAAGTTTAACGCCATTTTGTTTAATAGATGCCTGACGGCGAGGTCAGATGTTCCTCTCAATTTCGTGTTGTGCCAGCCTCAGGGTTCGATTCCTGATGGCGAGGACAGATGTACTTCTCAACTTCGCGTTAAGCCGGCCTTCGGGTTCAAAGCCTGTTTCTTTAACAGTTGCCTGACGGTGCGGTCAAATGTTCTTCTCAACTTCGGGTTGAGTCGGCCTTCGGGTTCGATGCCTGTTTGTTTAACAAATGCCTGACAGCGAGGTCCGATGTTCTTCTCAACTTCGGGTTGAGCCGACCTTCAGGTTCGATGCCTGACAGTGAGGTAAGATGTTTTTCTCAACTTCGGGTTGAGCCGACCTCTGGGTTCGATGCCTGTTTGTTTAACAGATCCCTGACGGCGATGTCAGATGTACTTCTCAACTTTGTGTTAAGCCGGCCTCCGGGTTCAATGCCTGTTTGTTTATCAGATGCCTGACAACGAGTTCATATGTACTTCTTAACTTCGTGTTGAGCCGACCTTCGGGTTCAATGCCTTTTTATTTAATAGATAACTGACATCGAGGTCATATGTTCTTCTCAACTTTGGGATGAGCCGGCCTTCGGGTTCCACGCCTGATTGTTTATCAGACGTCTGACAACGAGGTCAGATGTTCTTCTCAATTCAGGTTGAGCCGGCCTTCGGGTTCGATGCTTGTTTGTTTAACAGATGCTTGGCGGCGAGGTCAGATGTTCTTCTCAACTTCGGGTTGAGCTGGCCTTCGGGTTTGATTCCTGTTTGTTTAACCGATGCATGACAACAAGGTCTGATGTCCTTCTCAACCTCGGGTTGAGCCGACCATCAAATTCGATGCCTGTTTGTTTAACAGATGCCTGACAGCGAGGTCAGATGTGCTTCTCAACTTCTGGTTGAGCCGACCTTATTTGTTTAACCGATGCCTGACGATGAGGTCAAATGTTCTTCTCAACTTCGGGTTGTGCCGGCCTTCGGATTTGATACTTGTTTGTTTAACAGATGCTTGATAGTGAAGTTAGTTGTTCCTCTCAACTTCATGTTGAGCCGACCTTCGGGTTCGACGCGTGTTTGTTTAACAAATTCCTGATGGTGTGGTCTAATGTTCTTATCAACTTCGGGTTGAGCCGCCCTTCGGGTTCGATGCCTGTTTGTTTAACAGATGCCTCACGGCGAGGTCATATGTTCCTCTCAACTTCGTGTCGACCCACCCTTCGGGTTCAATGCCTGTTTGTTTAACTAATGCCTGATGGGGAGGTCAGATGTTCCTCTCAACTTCAAGTTGAGCCGACCTTCGGGTTCGATGCCTGTTTGTTTAATAGATGTTTGACGGCGAGGTCAGATTTTCTTCTCTATTAAGGTTTGAGACGGCCTTCGGGTTTGATGCCTCTTTGTTTAACAGATGCTTGACGGTGAGGTCAGATGTTCTTCTCAACTTCGGGTTGAGCCAGCCTTCGGATTTGATGCCTGTTTGTTTAATAGATGCTTGATAGTGAAGTCAAATATTCCTCTCAACTTCATGTTGAGCCGACCTTCGGGTTCGATGCCTGTTTCTTTAACAGATGCCTGACAGCGATGTCAGATGTTCCTCTCAACTTCGTGTTGAGCCAGCCTTCAGGTTCGATGCCTGTTTGTTTAACAGAGGCCTGACAGCGAGGTCAGATGTTCTTCTCGACTTCGTGTTGAGCTGGCCTTCGGGATCGATGCCTGTTTGTTTAATAGATGCTTGACAGCGAGGTCAGATGTTCTTCTCAACTTCGTGTTGAGCTGGCCTCCGGGTTCGATACCTGTTTGTTTATCAGGTGCCTGACATCAAGGTCATATGTTCTTCTCAACTTCGGGATGAGCCGGCCTTCGGATTCCACGTCTGTTTGTTTAACAGATGCCTGACGATGAGGTCAGATGTTCTTCTCAACATCATGTTGAGCCTGCCTTCGGGTTCCACGCCTGATTGTTTAGCAGACGCCTGACGACGAGGTCAGAAGTTCTTCTAAACATCAGGTTGATCCGACCTTTGGGTTCAATGCTTGTTTATTTAACAGATGCCTGGCGGAGAGGTCATATCTTCTTCTCAACTTCGGGTTGAGCCGACCTTCGGGTTCGATTCCTGTTTGTTTAATTGATGCCTAACAGCAAGGTCAGATGTTCTTCTCAACCTCGGGTTAAGCCGGCTATCAAATTCGATGCCTGTTTGTTTAACAGAGGCCTGACAGCGAGGTCAGATGTTCTTCTCAACTTTGGGTTGAGCAGGTATTCGAGTTCGATGCATGTTTGTTTAACAGATCCCTGAAGGCGAGGTCAGATATTCTTATGAACATCGTATTGAGCCGGCCTTCGAGTTCGACGCCATTTTGTTTAACAGATGCCTGACGGCGAGGTCAGATGTTCCTCTCAACTTCGTGTTGTGCCAGCCTCAGGGTTCGATTCCTGACGGCGAGGTCAGATGTACTTCTCATATTCGCGTTAAGCCGGCCTTCGGGTTCGAAGCCTGTTTCTTTAACAGTTGCCTGACGGCGCGGTCAAATGTTCTTCTCAACTTCGGGTTGAGCCGGCCTTCGGGTTCGATGCCTGTTTGTTTAACAAATGCCTGACAGCGAGGTCAGATGTTCTTCTCAACTTTGGGTTGAGCCGACCTTCAGGTTCGATGCCTGACAGCGAGGTAAGATGTTCTTCTCAACTTCGGGTTGAGCCAACCTCTGGGTTCGATGCCTGTTTGTTTAACAGATCCCTGACGGCGATGTCAGATGTACTTCTCAACTTTGTGTTAAGCCGGCCTCCGGGTTCAATGCCTGTTTGTTTATCAGATGCCTCACAACGAGTTCATATGTACTTCTTAACTTCGTGTTGAGCCGGACTTCGGGTTCAATGCCTTTTTATTTAATAGATAACTGACATCGAGGTCATATGTTCTTCTCAACTTCGGGATGAGCCGGCCTTCGGGTTCCACGCCTATGTGTTTAATAGATGCCTGAGGATGATGTCAGATGTTCTTCTCAACTTCAGGTTGAGCCGGCCTTCGGGTTCCACGCCTGATTGTTTAACTGACGTCTGACGACGAGGTCAGATGTTGTTCTCAACTTCAGGTTGAGCCGGCCTTCTGGTTCTATACTTGTTTGTTTAACAGATGCCTGGCGGCGAGGTTAGATGTTCTTCTCAACTTCGCGTTGAGCTGGCCTTCGGGTTCGATTCCTGTTTGTTTAACTGATGCATGACAACAAGGTCTGATGTCCTTCTCAACCTCGGGTTGAGCCGACCATCAAATTCGATGCGTGTTTGTTTAACAGATGCCTGATAGTGAGGTCATATGTTCTTCTCAACTTCGTGTTGATCCGGCCTCCGGGTTCGAGACCTGTTTGTTTAATAAATGCCTGACATCGAGGTCATATGTTCTTCTCAACTTCTGGTTGAGCCGGCCTTTGGATTCCACGCCAGTTTGTTTAACAGATACTTGACGATGAGGTCAAATGTTCTTCTCAACATCAGGATGATCCTGCCTTCGGGTTCCAAGCATGTTTGTTTAGCAGATGCCTGACGATAAGGTCAGAAGTTCTTCTCAACTTCAGGTTGAGCCGGCCTTTGGGTTCAATGCTTGTTTATTTAACAGATGCCTGGCGGAGAGGTCAGATGTTCTTCTCAACTTCGGGTTGAGCCGGACTTCGGGTTCGATTCCTGTTTTGTTTAATTGATGCCTAACAGCAAGGTCAGATGTTCTTCTCAACCTCGGGTTGAGCCGGCTATCAAATTCGATGCGTGTTTGTTTAACAGATTCCTGTCAGCGAGGTCAGATGTTCTTCTCAACTTTGGGTTGAGCCGGTATTCGAGTTCGATGCATGTTTGTTTAACAGATCCCTGAAGGCGAGGTCAGATATTCTTATGAACATCGTGTTGAGCCGGCCTTCAAGTTCGAAGCCATTTTGTTTAACAGATGCCTGACAGCGAGGTCAGATGTTCCTCTCAACTTCGTGTTGTACCAGCCTCAGGGTTCGATGCCTGACGGCGAGGTCAGATGTACTTCTCAACTTCACGTTAAGCCGGGCTTCGGGTTCGAAGCCTGTTTCTTTAACAGTTGCCTGACGGCGCGGTCAAATGTTCTTCTCAACTTCGGGTTGAGCCGACCTTCGGGTTCGATGTCTGTTTGTTTAACAAATGCCTGAAAGCGAGGTTAGATGTTCTTCTCAACTTCGGGTTGAGCCGGCCTTCGGGTTCCATGCCTATATGTTTAATAGATGCCTGACGATGATGTCAGATGTTCTTCTCAACTTCAGGTTGAGCCGGCCTTCGGGTTCCACGCCTGATTGTTTAACAGATGTCTGACGTCGAGGTCAGATGTTCTTCTCAACTTCATGTTGAGCCGGCCTTCGGGTTCGATGGTTGTTTGTTTAACAGATGCCTGGTGGCGAGGTCAGATGTTCTTCTCAACTTCGGGTTGAGATAGCCTTCGGGTTCGATTCCTGTTTGTTTAACTGATGCATGACAACAAGGTATGATGTCCTTCTCAACCTCGGGTTGAGCCGACCATCAAATTCGATGCCTGTTTGTTTAACAGATGCCTGAGAGCAAGGTCAGATGTTCTTCTCAACTTCGGGTTGAGCCGGCCTTCGGGTTCGATGCCTAGTTTTTTAAACAGATCCTTGACAGCGAGGTCAGATATTCTTATGAACTTCTTGTTGCATCGGCCTTCGGGTTCGATGCCTGTTTGTTTAACAGATGCCTGACGGCGAGGTCAGATGTTCGTCTCAACTTCGTGTTGTGCCAGTTTCAGGGTTCGATGCCTATTTATTTAACAGATGCCTAACGACAAGGTCAGATGTACTTCTGAACTTCGTTTTAAGTCGGCCTTCGGGTTCGAAGCCTGTTTTTTTAACAGATGCCTGACGGCGAGGTCAGATGTTCTTCTCAACTTCGGGTTGAGCCGGCGTTCGGGTTCGATGCCTGTTTGTTTAACAGTTGCCTGACGGCGAGGTAAGATGTTCTTCACAACTTCGGGTTGAGCAGTCCTTCAGGTTCGATGCCTGTTTATTTAACCGATGCCTAACGGTGAGGTCAAATGTTCTTCTCAACTTCGGGTTGTGCCGGCCTTCGGATTTAATACCTGTTTGTTTAACAGATGCTTGACATTGAAGTCAGTTGTTCCTCTCAACTTCATGTTGAGCCGAGTTCAGGTTCGATGCGTGTTTGTTTAACAGATGCCTGGCGGCGAGGTCAGATGTTCTTCTCAACTTCGGGTTGAGCTGGCCTTCGGGTTCGATGCCTGTTTGTTTAATAGATGTTTGACGGCGAGGTCAGATTTTCTTCTCTACTAAGGGTTGAGACGGCCTTCGGGTTCGATGCCTCTTTGTTTAACAGATGCCTGACAGAGAGGTCAGATGTTCTTCTCAACTTCGGGTTGAGCCAGCCTTCGGATTTGATGCCTGTTTGTTTAATAGATGCTTGACAGTGAAGTCAAATATTCTTCTAAACTTCAAGTTGAGCCGACCTTCAGGTTCGATGCCTGTTTGTTTAACAGATGCCTAACAGCAATGTCAGATGTTCCTCTCAACTTCGTGTTGAGCCAGCCATCAGGTTCGATGCCTGTTTTTTTATCAGATGCTTGACAGCAAGGTCAAATGTTCTTCTCGACTTCGTGTTGAGTTGGCCTTCGGGATCGATGCCTGTTTGTTTAATAGATGCCTGGCAGCAAGGTCATATGTTCTTCTCAACTTCGGGTTGAGCCGGCTTCTGGGTTCGATGCCTGTTTGTTTAACAGATCCCTGACGGCGAGGTCAGAAGTACTTCTCAACTTCGTGTTGAGCCACTCTTCGGGTTCGATTCCTGTTTTTTTAACGGAGAGGTCAAGTGTTTCTCTCGACATCTTCTTGAGCCGGCCTTCGGGTTCGATGCCTATTTGTTTAAAAGATGTCTGACGGTGAGTTCTAATGTTCATATCAACTTCGGGTTGAGCTGGCCATCAAATTCGATGCTTGTTTGTTTAACAGATGCCTGACAATGAGGTCAGATGTTCTTCTCGACTTCGTGTTGAGCCGGCCTCCTGGTTCGATGCCTATTTGCTTAACATATGCCTGACATTTAGGTCATATGTTCTTCTCAACTTTGGGTTGAGCCGCCTTCGGATTCCACGCCTGTTTGTTTAACAGATGCCTGATGATGAGGTCAGATGTTCTTCTCAACTTCAGGTTGAGCCTGCCTTCGGGTTCCACGCCTGTTTGTTTAGCAGATGCTTGACGACGAGCTCAGATGTTCTTCTCAACTTCAGGTGGAGCCGGCCTTTGGGTTCAATGCTTGTTTATTTAACAGATGCCTGGCAGCGAGGTCAGATGTTCTTCTAAACTTCGGGTTGAGCCGGCCTTCGGGTTCGATTCCTGTTTGTTTAATTGATGCCTAACAGCAAGGTCAAATGTTCTTCTCAACCTCGGGTTGAGCCGGCTATCAAATTCGATGCCTATTTGTTTAACAGATGCCTGACAGCGAGGTCAGATGTTCTTTTCAACTTTGGGTTGAGCCAGCCTTCGAGTTCGATGCGTGTTTGTTTAACAGATCCCTGAAGGCGAGGTCAAATATTCTTATGAACTTCGTGTTGAGCCAGCCTTCGGGTTCGATGCCATTTTGTTTAACAGATGCCTAGCGGCGAGGTCAGATGTTCCTCTCAACTTCGTGTTGTGCCAGCCTCAGGGTTCGATGCCTGTTTGTTTAACAAATGCCTGACGGCGAGGTCAGATAAACTTCTCAACTTCGCGTTAAGCCGGCCTTCGGGTTTGAAGCCTGTTTGTTTAACATTTTCCTGACGGCGCGGTCAAATGTTCTTCTCAACTTCGGGTTGAGCCGACCTTCGGGTTCGATGCCTGTTTGTTTAACAAATGCTTGACAGCAAGGTCAAATGTTCTTCTAAACTTCGGTTTGAGCCGACCTTCAGGTTCGATGCCTGACAGCGAGGTCAGATGTTCTTCTTAACTTCGGGTTGAGCCGACCTCTAGGTTCGATGCCTGTTTGTTTAACAGATCCCTGACGGCGAGGTCAGATGTTCTTCTCAACTTCGGGTTGAGCCGGCGTTCGGGTTCGATGCCTGTTTGTTTAACAGTTGCCTGATGGCGAGGTAAGATGTTCTTCACAACTTCGGGTTGAGCCAACCTTCAGGTTCGATGCCTGTTTATTTAACCGATGCCTGACGGTGAGGTCAAATGTTCTTCTCAACTTCGGGTTGTGCCGGCCTTCGGATTTGATACCTGTTTGTTTAACAGATGCTTGACATTGAAGTCAGTTGTTCCTCTCAACTTCATGTTGAGCCGTCCTTCGAGTTCGATGCGTGTATGTTTAACAGATGCCTGACGGAGAGGTCAGATGTTCTTCTCAACTTCGGGTTGAGCCAGCTTTCGAATTTGATGCCTGTTTGTTTAATAGATGCTTGACAATGAAGTCAAATATTCTTCTAAACTTCATGTTGAGCCGACCTTCGGGTTCGATGCCTGTTTGCTTAACAGATGCCTGACAGCGATGTCAGATGTTCCTCTCAACTTCGTGTTGAGCCAGCCATCAGGTTCAATGCCTGTTTTTTTAACAGATGCTTGACAGCAAGGTCAGATGTTCTTCTCGACTTCGTGTTGAGCTAGCCTTCAGGATCGATGCCTGTTTGTTTAATAGATGCCTGGTAGCAAGGTCATATGTTCTTCTCAACTTCGGGTTGAGCCGACTTCTGGGTTCGATGCCTGTTTGTTTAACAAATCCCTGACGGCGAGGTCAGAAGTACTTCTCAACTTCGTGTTGAGCCGCTCTTCGGGTTCGATTCCTGTTTTTTTAACAGATGTCTGATGGAGAGGTCAAGTGTTCCTCTCGACATCTTCTTGAGCCGGCCTTCGGGTTCGATGCCTATTTGTTTAACAGATGTCTGACAGTGAGTTCTAATGTTCTTATCAACTTCGGGTTGAGCTGGCCATCAAATTCGATGCTTGTTTGTTTAACAGATGCCTGACAACGAGGTCAGATGTTCTTCTCAACTTCGTGTTGAGCCGGCCTCCTGGTTCGATGCCTGTTTGCTTAACATATGCCTGACATTGAGGTCATATGTTCTTCTCAACTTCGGGTTGAGCCGCCTTCGGATTCCACGCCTGTTTGTTTAACAGATGCTTGATGATGAGGTCAGATGTTCTTCTCAACTTCAGTTTGAGCCTGCCTTCAGGTTCCACGCCTGTTTGTTTAGCATATGCTTGACGATGAGCTCAGATGTTCTTCTCAACTTCAGGTTGAGCTGGCCTTTGGGTTCAATGCTTGTTTATTTAACAGATGCCTGGCAGCGAGGTCATATGTTCTTCTAAACTTCGGGTTGAGCCAGCCTTCAGGTTCGATTCCTGTTTGTTTAATTGATGCCTAACAGCAAGGACAAATGTTCTTCTCAACCTCGGGTTGAGCCAGCTATCAAATTCGATGCCTATTTGTTTAACAGATGCCTGACAGCGAGGTCAGATGTTCTTCTCAACTTCGGGTTGAGCCAGCCTTCGAGTTCGATGCATGTTTGTTTAACAGATCCCTGAAGGCGAGGTCAGATATTCTTTTGAACTTCGTGTTGAGCCAGCCTTCGGGTTCGATGCCATTTTGTTTAACAGATGCCTAGCGGCGAGGTCAAATGTTCCTCTCAACTTCGTGTTGTGCCAGCCTCAGGGTTCGATGCCTGTTTGTTTAACAAATGCCTGACGGCGAGGTCAGATAAACTTCTCAACTTCGCGTTAAGCCGGCCTTCGGGTTCGAAGCATGTTTGTTTAATAGTTGCCTGACGGCGCGGTCAAATGTTCTTCTCAACTTCTGGTTGAGCCGACCTTCGGGTTCGATGCCTGTTTGTTTAACAAATGCTTGACAGCAAGGTCAGATGTTCTTCTAAAATTCGGGTTGAGCCGAGCTTCAGGTTCGATGCCTGACAGCGAGGTCAGATGTTCTTCTCAACTTCGGGTTGAGCCGGCCTCTAGGTTTGATGCCTGTTTGTTTAACAGATCCCTGACGGCGATGTTAGATGTACTTCTCAACTTTGTGTTGAGCCGGCCTCCGGGTTCGATGCCTGTTTGTTTATCAGATGCCTGACAGCGAGTTCATATGTACTTCTCAACTTGGTGTTAAGCCAGCCTTCAGGTTCAATGCCTAGTTTTTTTAACAGATCCCTGAGGATTGAGCCGCCTTTCGGGTTTGATGCTTGTTTATTTAATAGATGCCTCACAGCGAGGTCAGATCTTCCTCTAAACTTCGTGTTGAGCCGACCTTCGGGTTCGATGCATGTTTATTTAGCAGATGCCTGACAGCGAGATAGATGTTGTTCTCAACTTCGGGTTGAGCCGACCTTCGGGTTCGATGCCTGTTTGTTTAACAAATGCTTGACAGCAAGGTCAGATGTTCTTCTCAACTTCGAGTTCGATGCCTGTTTGTTTAACAGATCCCTGACAGCGAGGTCAGATATTCCTAGGAACATCGTGTTGAGCAGCCATTCGGGTTCGAAGCCTGTTTGTTTAACAGATGCCTGACGGCGAGGTCAAATTTTCTTCTCAACTTCGGGTTGTACTGGCCTTTGGATTTGATACCTCTTTGTTTAACAGATGCTTGACAGTGAAGTCAGTTGTTCCTCTCAACTTCATGTTGAGCCGACCTTCGGGTTCGATGCGTGTTTGTTTAACTGATGCCTGATGGCGAGATCTAATGTTCTTATCAACTTCGGATTAAGCCGCCCTTCGGGTTCGATGCCTGTTTGTTTAACAGATGCCTCACAGAGAGGTCATATGTTCCTCTCAACTTCGTGTTGACCAGCCCTTCGGGTTCGATGCCTGTATGTTTAACTAATGCCTGGCGGCGAGGTCAGATGTTCTTCTCAACTTCGGGTTGAGCTGGCCTTCGGGTTCGATGCCTGTTTGTTTAATAGATGTTTGACGGCGAGGTCAGATTTTCTTCTCTACTAAGGGTTGAGACGGCGTTCGGGTTCGATGCCTCTTTCTTTAATAGATGCCTGACGGTGAGGTCAGATGTTCTTCTCAACTTCGGGTTGAGCCAGCCTTCGTATTTGATGCCTGTTTGTTTAATACATGCTTGACAGTGAAGTCAAAAATTCCTCTTAACTTCATGTTGAGCCGACCTTCGGGTTCGATGCCTGTTTGTTTAACAGATGCCTGACAGCGATGTCAGATGTTCCTCTCAACTTCGTGTTTAGCCATCTATCAGGTTAGATTCCTGTGTGTTTAACAGATGCCTGACAGCGAGGTCAGATGTTCTTCTTGACTTCGTGTTGAGCTGGCCTTCGGGATCGGTGCCTATTTGTTTAATAGATGCCTGACAGCGAGGTCAGATGTTCTTCACAACTTTGTGTTGAGCCGGCCTCCGGGTTCGATGCCTGTTTGTTTAACAGATGCCTGACATCGTGGTCATATGTTCTTCTCAACTTCGAGTTGAGTCGGCCTTCGGATTCAACGCCTGTTTGTTTAACAGATGCCTGACGATGAGGTCACATGTTCTTCTCAACTTCAGGTTGAGCCTGCCTTCGGGTTCCACGCCTGTTTGTTTAGCAGATGCTTGACGACGAGGTCAGACGTTCTTCTCAACTTCAGGTTGAGCCGGCCTTTGGGTTCAAGGCTTGTTTATTTAACAGATGCCTGGCGGAGAGGTCAGATGTTCTTCTCGACTTCGGGTTGAGCCGGCGTTCGGGTTCGATGCCTGTTTGTTTAATTGATGCCTAACAGCAAGGTCAGATGTTCTTCTCAACCTCGGGTTGAGCCGGCTATCAAAATCGATGCCTGTTTGTTTAACAGATGCCTGACAGCGAGGTCAGATGTTCTTCTCAACTTCGGGTTGAGTCGGCCTTCTAGTTCGATGCATGTTTTTTTAACAGATCCCTGAAGGCGAGGTCAGATATTCTTATGAACTTCGTGTTGAGCCGGCCTTCGGGTTTGAAGCCATTTTGTTTAACAGATGCCTGAAGGCGAGGTCAGATGTTCCTCTCAACTTCGTGTTGTGCCAGCCTCAGTGTTCGATGCCTGTTTGTTTAACAAATGCCTGACGGAGAGGTCAGATGTACTTTTCAACTTCGTGTTAAGCCGGCCTTCAGGTTCAAAGCCTGTTTGTTTAACAAATGCCTGACGGCGCGGTCAAATGTTCTTCTCAACTTCGGGTTGATCCGGCCTTCGGATTTGATGCCTGTTTGTTTAATAGATGCTTGACAGTGAAGTCAAATATTCTTCTAAACTTCATGTTGAGCCGACCTTCGGGTTCGATGCCTGTTTGTTTAACAGATGCCTGACAGCGATGTCAGATGTTCCTCTCAACTTCGTGTTGAGCCAGCCATCAGGTTCAATGCCTGTTTTTTTAACAGATGCTTGACAGCAAGGTGAGATGTTCTTCTCGACTTCGTGTTGAGCTGGCATTCGGGATCGATGCCTGTTTGTTTAATAGATGCCTGGTAGCAAGGTCAAATGTTCTTCTCAACTTCGGGTTGAGTCGGCTTCTGGGTTCGATGCCTGTTTGTTTAACAAATCCCTGACGGCGAGGTCAGAAGTACTTCTAAACTTCGTGTTGAGCCGCTCTTCGGGTTCGATTCCTATTTTTTTAACAGATGCCTGATGGAGAGGTCAAGTGTTCCTCTCGACATCTTCTTGAGCCGGCCTTCGGGTTCGATGCCTATTTGTTTAACAGATGTCTGACGATGCGTTTTAATGTTCTTATCAACTTCGGGTTGAGATGGCCATCAAATTCGATGCTTGTTTGTTTAACAGATGCCTGACAACGAGGTCAGATGTTCTTCTCAACTTCGTGTTGAGCCGGCCTCCTGGTTCGATGCCTGTTTGCTTAACATATGCCTGACATTGAGGTCATATGTTCTTCTAAACTTCGGGTTGCGCCGCCTTCGGATTCCATGCCTGTTTGTTTAACAGATGCTTGATGATGAGGTCAGATGTTCTTCTCAACTTCAGGTTGAGCCTGCCTTCGGGTTCCACGCCTGTTTGTTTAGTAGATGCTTGACGACGAGCTCAGATGTTCTTCTCAACTTCAGGTTGAGCCGGCCTTTGGGTTCAATGCTTGTTTATTTAACAGATGCCTGGCAGCGAGGTCAAATGTTCTTCTAAACTTCGGGTTGAGCCGGCCTTCAGGTTCGATTCATGTTTGTTTAATTGATGCCTAACAGTAAGGACAGATGTTCTTCTCAACCTCGGGTTGAGCCGACTATCAAATTCGATGCCTATTTGTTTAACAGATGCCTGACAGCGAGGTCAGATGTTCTTCTCAACTTCGGGTTGAGCCAGCCTTCGAGTTCGATGCATGTTTGTTTAACAGATCCCTGAAGGCGAGGTCAGATATTCTTTTGAACTTCGTGTTGAGCCAACCTTCGGGTTCGATGCCTTTTTGTTTAACAGATGCCTAGCGGCGAGGTCAGATGTTCCTCTCAACTTCGTGTTGTGCCAGCCTCAGGGTTCGATGCCTGTTTGTTTAACAGATGCCTGACGGCGAGGTCAGATAAACTTCTCAACTTTGCGTTAAGCCGGCCTTCGGGTTTGAAGCCTGTTTGTTTAATAGTTTCCTGACGGCGTGGTCAAATGTTCTTCTCAACTTCGGGTTGAGCCGACCTTCGGGTTCGATGCCTGTTTGTTTAACAAATGCTTGACAGCAAGGTCAGATGTTCTTCTAAACTTCGGGTTGAGCCGACCTTCAGGTTCGATGCCTGACAGCAAGGTCAGATGTTCTTCTCGACTTCGGGTTGAGCCGGCCTCTGGGTTCGTTGCCTGTTTGTTTAACAGATCCCTAACGGCGATGTCAGATGTACTTCTCAACTTTATGTTGAGCCGGCCTCCGGGTTCGATGCCTGTTTGTTTATCAGATGCCTGACAACGAGTTCATATGTACTTCTCAACTTCGTGTTGAGCCGGACTTCGGGTTCAATGCCTTTTTATTTAATAGATAACGGACATCGAGGTCAGATGTTCTTCCCATCTTCGGGATGAGCCAGCCTTCAGGTTCGATGCCTAGTTTTTTAATAGATGCCTGACGATGATGTCATATGTTCTTCTCAACTTCAGGTTGAGCCGGCCTTCGGGTTCCACGCCTGTTTGTTTAACAGATGTCTGGCGGAGAGGTCAAATGTTCTTCTCAACTTCAGGTTGAGCCGACCTTCGAGTTTGATGCTTGTTTGTTTAACAGATGCCTGGCGGCGAGGTCAGATGTTCTTCTCAACTTCGGGTTGAGCTGGCCTTCGGGTTCGATGCCTGTTTGTTTAATAGATGTTTGACGGCGAGGTCAAATTTTCTTCTCTACTAAGGGTTGAGACGGCGTTCGGGTTCGATGCCTCTTTTTTTAATAGATGCCTGACGGTGAGGTCAGATGTTCTTCTCAACTTCGGGTTGAGCCAGCCTTCGTATTTGATGCCTGTTTGTTTAATACATGCTTGACAGTGAAGTCAAAAATTCCTCTTAACTTCATGTTGAGCCGACCTTCGGGTTCGATGCCTGTTTGTTTAACAGATGCCTGACAGCGATGTCAGATGTTCCTCTCAACTTCGTGTTTAGCCATCTATCAGGTTAGATTCCTGTGTGTTTAACAGATGCCTGACAGCGAGGTCAGATGTTCTTCTTGACTTCGTGTTGAGCTGGCCTTCGGGATCGGTGCCTATTTGTTTAATAGATGCCTGACAGCGAGGTCAGATGTTCTTCACAACTTTGTGTTGAGCCGGCCTCCGGGTTCGATGCCTGTTTGTTTAACAGATGCCTGACATCGTGGTCATATGTTCTTCTCAACTTCGAGTTGAGTCGGCCTTCGGATTCAACGCCTGTTTGTTTAACAGATGCCTGACGATGAGGTCACATGTTCTTCTCAACTTCAGGTTGAGCCTGCCTTCGGGTTCCACGCCTGTTTGTTTAGCAGATGCTTGACGACGAGGTCAGACGTTCTTCTCAACATCAGGTTGAGCCGGCCTTTGGGTTCAAGGCTTGTTTATTTAACAGATGCCTGGCGGAGAGGTCAGATGTTCTTCTCGACTTCGGGTTGAGCCGGCGTTCGGGTTCGATGCCTGATTGTTTAATTGATGCCTAACAGCAAGGTCAGATGTTCTTCTCAACCTCGGGTTGAGCCGGCTATCAAAATCGATGCCTGTTTGTTTAACAGATGCCTGACAGCGAGGTCAGATGTTCTTCTCAACTTCGGGTTGAGTCGGCCTTCTAGTTCGATGCATGTTTTTTTAACAGATCCCTGAAGGCGAGGTCAGATATTCTTATGAACTTCGTGTTGAGCCGGCCTTCGGGTTCGAAGCCATTTTGTTTAACAGATGCCTGAAGGCGAGGTCAGATGTTCCTCTCAACTTCGTGTTGTGCCAGCCTCAGTGTTCGATGCCTGTTTGTTTAACAAATGCCTGACGGAGAGGTCAGATGTACTTTTCAACTTCGTGTTAAGCCGGCCTTCAGGTTCAAAGCCTGTTTGTTTAACAAATGCCTGACGGCGCGGTCAAATGTTCTTCTCAACTTCGGGTTGATCCGGCCTTCGGATTTGATGCCTGTTTGTTTAATAGATGCTTGACAGTGAAGTCAAATATTCTTCTAAACTTCATGTTGAGCCGACCTTCGGTTTCGATGCCTGTTTGTTTAACAGATGCCTGACAGCGATGTCAGATGTTCCTCTCAACTTCGTGTTGAGCCAGCCATCAGGTTCAATGCCTGTTTTTTTAACAGATGCTTGACAGCAAGGTGAGATGTTCTTCTCGACTTCGTGTTGAGCTGGCATTCGGGATCGATGCCTGTTTGTTTAATAGATGCCTGGTAGCAAGGTCAGATGTTCTTCTCAACTTCGGGTTGAGTCAGCTTCTGGGTTCGATGCCTGTTTGTTTAACAAATCCCTGACGGCGAGGTCATAAGTACTTCTAAACTTCGTGTTGAGCCGCTCTTCGGGTTCGATTCCTATTTTTTTAACAGATGCCTGATGGAGAGGTCAAGTGTTCCTCTCGACATCTTCTTGAGCCGGCCTTCGGGTTCGATGCCTATTTGTTTAACAGATGTCTGACGATGAGTTCTAATGTTCTTATCAACTTCGGGTTGAGCTGGCCATCAAATTCGATGCTTGTTTGTTTAACAGATGCCTGACAACGAGGTCAGATGTTCTTCTCAACTTCGTGTTGAGCCGGCCTCCTGGTTCGATGCCTGTTTGCTTAACATATGCCTGACATTGAGGTCATATGTTCTTCTCAACTTCGGGTTGCGCCGCCTTCGGATTCCATGCCTGTTTGTTTAACAGATGCTTGATGATGAGGTCAGATGTTCTTCTCAACTTCAGGTTGAGCCTGCCTTCGGGTTCCACGCCTGTTTGTTTAGCAGATGCTTGACGACGAGCTCAGATGTTCTTCTCAACTTCAGGTTGAGCCGGCCTTTGGGTTCAATGCTTGTTTATTTAACAGATGCCTGGCAGCGAGGTCAAATGTTCTTCTAAACTTCGGGTTGAGCCGGCCTTCAGGTTTGATTCCTGTTTGTTTAATTGATGCCTAACAGCAAGGACAGATGTTCTTCTCAACCTCGGGTTGAGCCGGCTATCAAATTCGATGCCTATTTGTTTAACAGATGCCTGACAGCGAGGTCAGATGTTCTTCTCAACTTCGGGTTGAGCCAGCCTTCGAGTTCGATGCATGTTTGTTTAACAGATCCCTGAAGGCGAGGTCAGATATTCTTTTGAACTTCGTGTTGAGCCAACCTTCGGGTTCGATGCCTTTTTGTTTAACAGATGCCTAGCGGCGAGGTCAGATGTTCCTCTCAACTTCGTGTTGTGCCAGCCTCAGGGTTCGATGCCTGTTTGTTTAACAGATGCCTGACGGCGAGGTCAGATAAACTTCTCAACTTTGCGTTAAGCCGGCCTTCGGGTTTGAAGCCTGTTTGTTTAATAGTTTCCTGACGGCGTGGTCAAATGTTCTTCTCAACTTCGGGTTGAGCCGACCTTCGGGTTCGATGCCTGTTTGTTTAACAAATGCTTGACAGCAAGGTCAGATGTTCTTCTAAACTTCGGGTTGAGCCGACCTTCAGGTTCGATGCCTGACAGCAAGGTCAGATGTTCTTCTCGACTTCGGGTTGAGCCGGCCTCTGGGTTCGTTGCCTGTTTGTTTAACAGATCCCTAACGGCGATGTCAGATGTACTTCTCAACTTTATGTTGAGCCGGCCTCCGGGTTCGATGCTTGTTTGTTTATCAGATGCCTGACAACGAGTTCATATGTACTTCTCAACTTCGTGTTGAGCCGGACTTCGGGTTCAATGCCTTTTTATTTAATAGATAACGGACATCGAGGTCAGATGTTCTTCCCATCTTCGGGATGAGCCAGCCTTCAGGTTCGATGCCTAGTTTTTTAATAGATGCCTGACGATGATGTCATATGTTCTTCTCAACTTCAGGTTGAGCCGGCCTTCGGGTTCCACGCCTGTTTGTTTAACAGATGTCTGGCGGAGAGGTCAAATGTTCTTCTCAACTTCAGGTTGAGCCGACCTTCGAGTTTGATGCTTGTTTGTTTAACAGATGCCTGGCGGCGAGGTCAGATGTTCTTCTCAACTTCGGGTTGAGCTGGCCTTCGGGTTCGATGCCTGTTTGTTTAATAGATGTTTGACGGCGAGGTCAGATTTTCTTCTCTACTAAGGGTTGAGACGGCGTTCGGGTTCGATGCCTCTTTTTTTAATAGATGCCTGACGGTGAGGTCAGATGTTCTTCTCAACTTCGGGTTGAGCCAGCCTTCGTATTTGATGCCTGTTTGTTTAATACATGCTTGACAGTGAAGTCAAAAATTCCTCTTAACTTCATGTTGAGCCGACCTTCGGGTTCGATGCCTGTTTGTTTAACAGATGCCTGACAGCGATGTCAGATGTTCCTCTCAACTTCGTGTTTAGCCATCTATCAGGTTAGATTCCTGTGTGTTTAACAGATGCCTGACAGCGAGGTCAGATGTTCTTCTTGACTTCGTGTTGAGCTGGCCTTCGGGATCGGTGCCTATTTGTTTAATAGATGCCTAACAGCGAGGTCAGATGTTCTTCACAACTTTGTGTTGAGCCGGCCTCCGGGTTCGATGCCTGTTTGTTTAACAGATGCCTGACATTGTGGTCATATGTTCTTCTCAACTTCGAGTTGAGTCGGCCTTCGGATTCAACGCCTGTTTGTTTAACAGATGCCTGACGATGAGGTCACATGTTCTTCTCAACTTCAGGTTGAGCCTGCCTTCGGGTTCCACGCCTGTTTGTTTAGCAGATGCTTGACGACGAGGTCAGACGTTCTTCTCAACTTCAGGTTGAGCCGGCCTTTGGGTTCAAGGCTTGTTTATTTAATAGATGCCTGGCGGAGAGGTCAGATGTTCCTCTCGACTTCGGGTTGAGCCGGCGTTCGGGTTCGATGCCTGTTTGTTTAATTGATGCCTAACAGCAAGGTCAGATGTTCTTCTCAACCTCGGGTTGAGCCGGCTATCAAAATCGATGCCTGTTTGTTTAACAGATGCCTGACAGCGAGGTCAGATGTTCTTCTCAACTTCGGGTTGAGTCGGCCTTCTAGTTCGATGCATGTTTTTTTAACAGATCCCTGAAGGCGAGGTCAGATATTCTTATGAACTTCGTGTTGAGCCGGCCTTCGGGTTCGAAGCCATTTTGTTTAACAGATGCCTGAAGGCGAGGTCAGATGTTCCTCTCAACTTCGTGTTGTGCCAGCCTCAGTGTTCGATGCCTGTTTGTTTAACAAATGCCTGACGGAGAGGTCAGATGTACTTTTCAACTTCGTGTTAAGCCGGCCTTCAGGTTCAAAGCCTGTTTGTTTAACAAATGCCTGACGGCGCGGTCAAATGTTCTTCTCAACTTCGGGTTGATCCGGCCTTCGGATTTGATGCCTGTTTGTTTAATAGATGCTTGACAGTGAAGTCAAATATTCTTCTAAACTTCATGTTGAGCCGACCTTCGGGTTCGATGCCTGTTTGTTTAACAGATGCCTGACAGCGATGTCAGATGTTCCTCTCAACTTCGTGTTGAGCCAGCCATCAGGTTCAATGCCTGTTTTTTTAACAGATGCTTGACAGCAAGGTGAGATGTTCTTCTCGACTTCGTGTTGAGCTGGCATTCGGGATCGATGCCTGTTTGTTTAATAGATGCCTGGTAGCAAGGTCAGATGTTCTTCTCAACTTCGGGTTGAGTCAGCTTCTGGGTTCGATGCCTGTTTGTTTAACAAATCCCTGACGGCGAGGTCAGAAGTACTTCTAAACTTCGTGTTGAGCCGCTCTTCGGGTTCGATTCCTATTTTTTTAACAGATGCCTGATGGAGAGGTCAAGTGTTCCTCTCGACATCTTCTTGAGCCGGCCTTCGGGTTCGATGCCTATTTGTTTAACAGATGTCTGACGATGAGTTCTAATGTTCTTATCAACTTCGGGTTGAGCTGGCCATCAAATTCGATGCTTGTTTGTTTAACAGATGCCTGACAACGAGGTCAGATGTTCTTCTCAACTTCGTGTTGAGCCGGCCTCCTGGTTCGATGCCTGTTTGCTTAACATATGCCTGACATTGAGGTCATATGTTCTTCTCAACTTCGGGTTGCGCCGCCTTCGGATTCCATGCCTGTTTGTTTAACAGATGCTTGATGATGAGGTCAGATGTTCTTCTCAACTTCAGGTTGAGCCTGCCTTCGGGTTCCACGCCTGTTTGTTTAGCAGATGCTTGACGACGAGCTCAGATGTTCTTCTCAACTTCAGGTTGAGCCGGCCTTTGGGTTCAATGCTTGTTTATTTAACAGATGCCTGGCAGCGAGGTCAAATGTTCTTCTAAACTTCGGGTTGAGCCGGCCTTCAGGTTCGATTCCTGTTTGTTTAATTGATGCCTAACAGCAAGGACAGATGTTCTTCTCAACCTCGGGTTGAGCCGACTATCAAATTCGATGCCTATTTGTTTAACAGATGCCTGACAGCGAGGTCAGATGTTCTTCTCAACTTCGGGTTGAGTCAGCCTTCGAGTTCGATGCATGTTTGTTTAACAGATCCCTGAAGGCGAGGTCAGATATTCTTTTGAACTTCGTGTTGAGCCAACCTTCGGGTTCGATGCCTTTTTGTTTAACAGATGCCTAGCGGCGAGGTCAGATGTTCCTCTCAACTTCGTGTTGTGCCAGCCTCAGGGTTCGATGCCTGTTTGTTTAACAGATGCCTGACGGTGAGGTCAGATAAACTTCTCAACTTTGCGTTAAGCCGGCCTTCGGGTTTGAAGCCTGTTTGTTTAATAGTTTCCTGACGGCGTGGTCAAATGTTCTTCTCAACTTCGGGTTGAGCCGACCTTCGGGTTCGATGCCTGTTTGTTTAACAAATGCTTGACAGCAAGGTCAGATGTTCTTCTAAACTTTGGGTTGAGCCGACCTTCAGGTTCGATGCCTGACAGCAAGGTCAGATGTTCTTCTCGACTTCGGGTTGAGCCGGCCTCTGGGTTCGTTGCCTGTTTGTTTAACAGATCCCTAACAGCGATGTCAGATGTACTTCTCAACTTTATGTTGAGCCGGCCTCCGGGTTCGATGCCTGTTTGTTTATCAGATGCCTGACAACGAGTTCATATGTACTTCTCAACTTCGTGTTGAGCCGGACTTCGGGTTCAATGCCTTTTTATTTAATAGATAACGGACATCGAGGTCAGATGTTCTTCCCATCTTCGGGATGAGCCAGCCTTCAGGTTCGATGCCTAGTTTTTTAATAGATGCCTGACGATGATGTCATATGTTCTTCTCAACTTCAGGTTGAGCCGGCCTTCGGGTTGCACGCCTGTTTGTTTAACAGATGTCTGGCGGAGAGGTCAAATGTTCTTCTCAACTTCAGGTTGAGCCGACCTTCGAGTTTGATGCTTGTTTGTTTAACAGATGCCTGGCGGCGAGGTCAGATGTTCTTCTCAACTTCGGGTTGAGCTGGCCTTCGGGTTCGATGCCTGTTTGTTTAATAGATGTTTGACGGCGAGGTCAGATTTTCTTCTCTACTAAGGGTTGAGACGGCGTTCGGGTTCGATGCCTCTTTTTTTAATAGATGCCTGACGGTGAGGTCAGATGTTCTTCTCAACTTCGGGTTGAGCCAGCCTTCGTATTTGATGCCTGTTTGTTTAATACATGCTTGACAGTGAAGTCAAAAATTCCTCTTAACTTCATGTTGAGCCGACCTTCGGGTTCGATGCCTGTTTGTTTAACATATGCCTGACAGCGATGTCAGATGTTCCTCTCAACTTCGTGTTTAGCCATCTATCAGGTTAGATTCCTGTGTGTTTAACAGATGCCTGACAGCGAGGTCAGATGTTCTTCTTGACTTCGTGTTGAGCTGGCCTTCGGGATCGGTGCCTATTTGTTTAATAGATGCCTAACAGCGAGGTCAGATGTTCTTCACAACTTTGTGTTGAGCCGGCCTCCGGGTTCGATGCCTGTTTGTTTAACAGATGCCTGACATCGTGGTCATATGTTCTTCTCAACTTCGAGTTGAGTCGGCCTTCGGATTCAACGCCTGTTTGTTTAACAGATGCCTGACGATGAGGTCACATGTTCTTCTCAACTTCAGGTTGAGCCTGCCTTCGGGTTCCACGCCTGTTTGTTTAGCAGATGCTTGACGACGAGGTCAGACGTTCTTCTCAACTTCAGGTTGAGCCGGCCTTTGGGTTCAAGGCTTGTTTATTTAACAGATGCCTGGCGGAGAGGTCAGATGTTCCTCTCGACTTCGGGTTGAGCCGGCGTTCGGGTTCGATGCCTGTTTGTTTAATTGATGCCTAACAGCAAGGTCAGATGTTCTTCTCAACCTCGGGTTGAGCCGGCTATCAAAATCGATGCCTGTTTGTTTAACAGATGCCTGACAGCGAGGTCAGATGTTCTTCTCAACTTCGGGTTGAGTCGGCCTTCTAGTTTGATGCATGTTTTTTTAACAGATCCCTGAAGGCGAGGTCAGATATTCTTATGAACTTCGTGTTGAGCCGGCCTTCGGGTTCGAAGCCATTTTGTTTAACAGATGCCTGAAGGCGAGGTCAGATGTTCCTCTCAACTTCGTGTTGTGCCAGCCTCAGTGTTCGATGCCTGTTTGTTTAACAAATGCCTGACGGAGAGGTCAGATGTACTTTTCAACTTCGTGTTAAGCCGGCCTTCAGGTTCAAAGCCTGTTTGTTTAACAAATGCCTGACGGCGCGGTCAAATGTTCTTCTCAACTTCGGGTTGATCCGGCCTTCGGATTTGATGCCTGTTTGTTTAATAGATGCTTGACAGTGAAGTCAAATATTCTTCTAAACTTCATGTTGAGCCGACCTTCGGGTTCGATGCCTGTTTGTTTAACAGATGCCTGACAGCGATGTCAGATGTTCCTCTCAACTTCGTGTTGAGCCAGCCATCAGGTTCAATGCCTGTTTTTTTAACAGATGCTTGACAGCAAGGTGAGATGTTCTTCTCGACTTCGTGTTGAGCTGGCATTCGGGATCGATGCCTGTTTGTTTAATAGATGCCTGGTAGCAAGGTCAGATGTTCTTCTCAACTTCGGGTTGAGTCAGCTTCTGGGTTCGATGCCTGTTTGTTTAACAAATCCCTGACGGCGAGGTCAGAAGTACTTCTAAACTTCGTGTTGAGCCGCTCTTCGGGTTCGATTCCTATTTTTTTAACAGATGCCTGATGGAGAGGTCAAGTGTTCCTCTCGACATCTTCTTGAGCCGGCCTTCGGGTTCGATGCCTATTTGTTTAACAGATGTCTGACGATGAGTTCTAATGTTCTTATCAACTTCGGGTTGAGCTGGCCATCAAATTCGATGCTTGTTTGTTTAACAGATGCCTGACAACGAGGTCAGATGTTCTTCTCAACTTCGTGTTGAGCCGGCCTCCTGGTTCGATGCCTGTTTGCTTAACATATGCCTGACATTAAGGTCATATGTTCTTCTCAAGTTCGGGTTGCGCCGCCTTCGGATTCCATGCCTGTTTGTTTAACAAATGCTTGATGATGAGGTCAGATGTTCTTCTCAACTTCAGGTTGAGCCTGCCTTCGGGTTCCACGCCTGTTTGTTTAGCAGATGCTTGACGACGAGCTCAGATGTTCTTCTCAACTTCAGGTTGAGCCGGCCTTTGGGTTCAATGCTTGTTTATTTAACAGATGCCTGGCAGCGAGGTCAAATGTTCTTCTAAACTTCGGGTTGAGCCGGCCTTCAGGTTCGATTCCTGTTTGTTTAATTGATGCCTAACAGCAAGGACAGATGTTCTTCTCAACCTCGGGTTGAGCCGGCTATCAAATTCGATGCCTATTTGTTTAACAGATGCCTGACAGCGAGGTCAGATGTTCTTCTCAACTTCGGGTTGAGCCAGCCTTCGAGTTCGATGCATGTTTGTTTAACAGATCCCTGAAGGCGAGGTCAGATATTCTTTTGAACTTCGTGTTGAGCCAACCTTGGGGTTCGATGCCTTTTTGTTTAACAGATGCCTAGCGGCGAGGTCAGATGTTCCTCTCAACTTCGTGTTGTGCCAGCCTCAGGGTTCGATGCCTGTTTGTTTAACAGATGCCTGACGGCGAGGTCAGATAAACTTCTCAACTTTGCGTTAAGCCGGCCTTCGGGTTTCAAGCCTGTTTGTTTAATCGTTTCCTGACGGCACGGTCAAATGTTCTTCTCAACTTCGGGTTGAGCCGACCTTCGGGTTCGATGCCTGTTTGTTTAACAAATGTTTGACAGCAAGGTCAGATGTTCTTCTAAACTTCGGGTTGAGCCGACCTTCAGGTTCGATGCCTGACAGCAAGGTCAGATGTTCTTCTCGACTTCGGGTTGAGCCGGCCTCTGGGTTCGTTGCCTATTTGTTTAACAGATCCCTAACGGCGATGTCAGATGTACTTCTCAACTTTATGTTTAGCCGGCCTCCGGGTTCGATGCCTGGTTGTTTATCAGATGCCTGACAACGAGTTCATATGTACTTCTCAACTTCGTGTTGAGCCGGACTTCGGGTTCAATGCATTTTTATCTAATAGATAACGGACATCGAGGTCAGATGTTCTTCCCAACTTCGGGATGAGCCAGACTTCAGGTTCGATGCCTAGTTTTTTAATAGATGCCTGACGATGATGTCATATGTTCTTCTCAACTTCAGGTTGAGCCGGCCTTCGGGTTCCACGCCTGTTTGTTTAACAGATGTCTGGCGGAGAGGTCAAATGTTCTTCTCAACTTCAGGTTGAGCCGACCTTCGAGTTTGATGCTTGTTTGTTTAATAGATGCCTGGCGGCGAGGTCAGATGTTCTTCTCAACTTCGGGTTGAGCTGGCCTTCGGGTTCGATGCCTGTTTGTTTAATAGATGTTTGACGGCGAGGTCAGATTTTCTTCTCTACTAAGGGTTGAGACGGCGTTCGGGTTCGATGCCTCTTTGTTTAATAGATGCCTGACGGTGAGGTCAGATGTACTTCTCAACTTCGGGTTGAGCCAGCCTTCGTATTTGATGCCTGTTTGTTTAATACATGCTTGACAGTGAAGTCAAAAATTCCTCTTAACTTCATGTTGAGCCGACCTTCGGGTTCGATTCCTGTTTGTTTAACAGATGCCTGACAGCGATGTCAGATGTTCCTCTCAACTTCGTGTTTAGCCATCCATCAGGTTAGATTCCTGTTTGTTTAACAGATGCCTGACAGCGAGGTCAGATGTTCTTCTTGACTTCGTGTTGAGCTGACCTTCGGGATCGATGCCTATTTGTTTAATAGATGCCTGACAGCGAGGTCAGATGTTCTTCACAACTTTGTGTTGAGCCGGCCTCCGGGTTCGATGCCTGTTTGTTTAATAGATGCCCGACATCGTGGTCATATGTTCTTCTCAACTTCGGGTTGAGTCGGCCTTCGGATTCAACGCCTGTTTGTTTAACAGATGCCTGACGATGAGGTCACATGTTCTTCTCAACTTCAGGTTGAGCCTGCCTTCGGGTTCCACGCCTGTTTGTTTAGCAGATGCTTGACGACGAGGTCAGACGTTCTTCTCAACTTCAGGTTGAGCCGGCCTTTGGGTTCAAGGCTTGTTTATTTAACAGATGCCTGGCAGAGAGGTCAGATGTTCTTCTCAACTTCGGGTTGAGCCGGCCTTCAGGTTCGATTCCTGTTTGTTTAATTGATGCCTAACAGCAAGGTCAGATGTTCTTCTCAACCTCGGGTTGAGCCGGCTATCAAATTTGATGCCTGTTTGTTTAACAGATGCCTGACAGCGAGGTCAGATGTTCTTCTCAACTTCGGGTTGAGTCGGCCTTCTAGTTCGATGCATGTTTCTTTAACAGATCCCTGAAGGCGAGGTCAGATATTCTTATGAACTTCGTGTTGAGCCGGCCTTCGGGTTCGATGCCATTTTGTTTAACAGATGCCTGACGGCGAGGTCAGATGTTCCTCTCAACTTCGTGTTGTGCCAGCCTCAGTGTTCGATGCCTGTTTGTTTAACAGATGCCTGACGGAGAGGTCAGATGTACTTTTCAACTTCGTGTTAAGCCGGCCTTCAGGTTCAAAGCCTGTTTGTTTAACAAATGCCTGACGGTGCGGTCAAATGTTGTTCTCAACTTCGGGTTGATCCGGCCTTCGGGTTCGATGTCTGTTAGTTTAACAAATGCCTAACAGCAAGGTCAGATGTTCTTCTCAACTTCGGGTTGAGCCGACCTTCAGGTTCGATGCCTGACAGCAAGGTCAGACGTTCTTCTCGACTTCGGGTGGAGCCGGTCTCTGGGTTCGTTGCCTGTTTGTTTAACAGATCCCTAACAGCGATGTCAGATGTACTTCTCAACTTTGTGTTGAGCCGGCCTCCGGGTTCGATGCCTGTTTTTTTATCAGATGCCTGACAACGAGTTCATATGTACTTCTCAACTTCGTGTTGAGCCGGACTTCGGGTTCAATGCCTTTTTATTTAATAGATAACGGACATCGAGGTCAGATGTTCTTCCCAACTTCGGGATGAGCCAGCCTTCGGGTTCGATGCCTAGTTTTTTTAATAGATGCCTGACGATGATGTCATATGTTCTTCTCAACTTCAGGTTGAGCCGGCCTTCGGGTTCCACGCCTGTTTGTTTAACAGATGTCTGGCGGCGAGGTCAAATGTTCTTCTCAACTTCAGGTTGAGCCGACCTTCGAGTTTGATGCTTGTTTGTTTAACAGATGCCTGGCGGCGAGGTCAGATGTTCTTCTCAACTTCGAGTTGAGCTGGGCTTCGGGTTCGATTCCTATTTGTTTAACTGATGCATGACAGCAAGGTCTGATGTCCTCCTCAACCTAGGGTTGAGCCTGTCATCAAATTCGATGCATGTTTGTTTAACAGATGCTTGACAACGAGGTTAGATGTTCTTATTAACTTCGGGTTGAGTCGGCCTTCGGGTTCGATGCCTAGTTTTTTTAACAAATCCCTGACGGCGAGGTCAGATGTTTCTTCTTAACTTCGGGTTGAGCCGCCTTTCGAGTTTGATGCCTATTTATTTAATAGATGCCTCACAGCGAGGTCAAATTTTCCTCTCAACTTCGTGTTGAGGTGGCCTTCTGTTTCGATGCATGTTTGTTCAACAGATGCCTAACGGCGAGGTCAAATGTTGTTCTCAACTTCGGGTTGAGCCGACCTTCGGGTTTGATGCCTGTTTGTTTAATAGATTCTTGGCGGCAAGGTCAGATGTTCTTCTCAACTTCGAGTTCAATGCCTGTTTGTTTAACAGATCCCTGACAGCGAGGTCAGATAATCCTAGGAACTTCGTGTTGAGCCGCAATTCGGGTTTGATGGCTGTTTGTTTAATGGTTGCCTGACGACGAGGTCAGATATTTCTTCTCAACTTCAGGTTGAGCCGCCTTTCGGGTTTGATGCCTGTTTGTTTAACAGATGCCTCACAGCGAGGTCAGATGTTCCTCTCAACTTCGTGTTGAGCCGACCTTCGGGTTTGATGCATGTTTGTTTAATAGATGCCTGACAGCGAGGTCAGATGTTGTTCTCAACTTCGGGTTGAGCCGACCTTCAGGTTTGATGCCTGTTTGTTTAATAGGTTCTTGGCGGCAAGGTCAGATGTTCTTCTCAACTTCGGGTTCGATTCCTGTTTGTTTAGCAGATGCCTGACAGTGAAGTCGTATATTCTTCTCAACTTTGGGTTGAGCCGGCCATCAAATTTGAGGCTTGTTTGTTTAACAGATGCCTGACAGCGAGGTCAGATGTTCTTCTAACCTTCAGGTTGAGCCGGCCTTCGGGTTCGATTCCTGTTTGTTTAATAGATCCCTGACGGCATGGCCAAATATTCCTATGAACTTTGTGTTGATTCGGCCTTCGGGTTCTATGCAAGTTTGTTTAACAGGTGTCGGACGGTGAGGTCAGATGTTCTTCTCAACTTCGGGTTGAACCTCCCTTCGGGTTCGATGCCTGTTTGTTTAACAAATTCCTGACGGCGAGGTCAGATGTTCTTCTCAACTTCGGGTTGAGCCGCCATTCGGGTTCGATGCCAATTTATTTAACAGATGCCTGACAACGAGGTTAGATGTGCTTCTCAACTTCGGGTTGAGCCGACCTTCAGGTTCGATACCTGTTTGTTTAACAGATTCTTGGCGGCAAGGTTAGATGTTCGTCTCAACTTCGGGATCGATTCCTGTTTGTTTAACTAATGCCTGACAACGAGGTCAAATGTTATTCACAACTTCGGATTGTGCCGGCCATCAAATTCGATGCCTGTTTGTTTCAGAGATGCCTGACAGCGAGGTCAGATTTACTTCTCAACTTCGGGTCGAGCCGGCCTCTGGGTTCGATGCCTGTGTGTTTAACAGATCCCTGACGGCGAGGTCAGATGTACTTCTCAACTTCGTGTTGAGCCGGCCTTCGGGTTCGATGCCTGATTGTTTAACATATAGTTGACGGCGAGGTCCGATGTTCTTCTCAACTTTAGGTTGAGCCTGTCATCAAATTTGATGCCTGTTTGTTTAACAGATGCCTGACGATGAGGTCAGATGTTCTTCTCAACTTTGGGTTGAGCCAGCCTTCAGGTTCGATGCCTGTTTGTTTAACAGATGTCTGACGGGGAAGTCAGATGTTCTTCTCAACTTCGGGTTGAGCCGACCTTCAGGTTCGATGCCTGTTTGTTTAACAGATGCCTGACGGCATGGTCATATGTTCTTCTCAACTTCGAGTTCGATTCTTGTTTGTTTAACTGATGCCTGACAACGAGGTCAGATGTTGTTCTCAACTTCGGGGTGAGCCGGCCATCAAATTCGATGCCTGTTTGTTTAACAGATGCCGGACAGCGAGGTCAGATGTTCTTCTCAACTTCGGGTTGAGCCGGCCACCGGGTTCGATGCCTGTTTGTTTAACAGATCCTTGACGGCGAGGTCAGATGTACTTCTCAACTTCGTGTTGAGCCGGCCTTTGGGTTCGATGCCTGTTTGTTTAACAAATGCCTGACGATGAAGTCAGATGTTCTTCTCAACTTCGGGTTGAGCAGGCCTTCGGGTTCGATGCCTGTTTGTTTAACAGATGCCTTACGGCGAAGTCAGATGTTCTTCCCAACTTTGGGTTGAGCCGACCATCAAATTCGATGACTGTTTGTTTAACAGATGCTTGACAGCGAGGTCAGATGTTCTTCTCAACTTTGGGTTGAGCCGGCCTTCAGGTTTGATGTCTGTTTGTTTAACAGATCCCTGAAGGCGAGGTCATATATTCCAATGAACTTCGTGTTGAGTCGGCCTTCGAGTTCAATGCCTCTTTGTTTAACTGATGCCTGACGGCAAGGTCAGATGTTCTTCTCAACTTCGGGTCCGATTCCTATTTGTTTAACTGATGCATGACAACGAAGTCAGATGTTCTTCTCAACTTCGGATTTTGTGCCTATTTGTTTAACAGATCCCTGACGGCGAGGTCAGATATTCTTATGAACTTCGTGTTTTGCCGACTTTCGAGTGTGATGCCCGTTTGTTTAACAGATGCCTGACGGCGAGGTCAGATGTACTTCTTAACTTAGTGTTGAGCCGGCCTTCGGGTTCGATGCATGTTTGTTTAACAGATCCTTGACGGCGAGGTCATATGTACTTCTCAACTTCGTGTTGAGCCGGCCTTAGGGTTCGATGCCTGTTTGTTTAACAGATGCCAGACGGCGAGGTCAGATGTACTTCTTAACTTCGTGTTGAGCCAGCCTTCGGGTTCGATGCATGTTTCTTTAACAGATCCTTGACGGCGAGGTCATATATACTTCACAACTTCGTGTTGAGCCGGCCTTCGGGTTTGATGCCTGTTTGTTTAACAGATGCCTGACAGCGAGGTCAGATGTTCTTCTCAACTTCGGGTTGAGCAGGCCTTCGGGTTTGATGCCTGTTTGTTTAACAGATGCCTTACGGCGAAGTTAGATGTTCTTCCCAACTTTGGGTTGAGCCGGCCTTCGGATTCGATGTCTGTTTGTTTAACAGATCCCTGAAGGCGAGGTCATATATTCCAATGAACTTCGTGTTGAGTCGGCCTTCGAGTTTAATTCCTGTTTGTTTAACTGATGCCTGACGGCAAGGTCAGCTGTTCTTCTCAACTTCGGGTCCGATTCCTATTTGTTTAACTGATGCATGACAACGAAGTCAGATGTTCTTCTCAACTTCGGATTTGATGACTATTTGTTTAACAGATCCCTGACGGCGAGGTCCGATATTCTTATGAACTTTGTGTTTAGCCGGCCTTCGAGTGTGATGCCCGTTTGTTTAACAAATGCCTAACGGCGAGGTCAGATGTACTTCTTAACTTCGTGTTGAGCCGGCCTTCGATTTCGATGCCTGTTTATTTAACAGATGCCTAACGATGAGGTCAGATGTTCTTCTCAACATCGGGTTGAGCAGGCCTTCGGGTTTGATGCCAGTTTGTTTAACAGATGCCTTACGGCGAAGTCAGATGTTCTTCCCAACTTTGGGTTTAGCCGACCATCAAATTCGATGCCTGTTTGTTTAACAGATGCCTGACAGCGAGGTCAGATGTTCTTCTCAAATTCGGGTGAAGCCGGCCTTCGGGTTCGATGTCTGTTTGTTTAACAGATCCTTGACGGCGAGGTCATATGTACTTCTCAACTTCGTGTTGAGCCGGCCTTCGGGTTCGATGCCTGATTGTTTAACATATGCCTGACGGCGAGGTCCGATGTTCTTCTCAACTTTAGGTTGAGCCTGTCATCAAATTTGATGCCTGTTTGTTTAACAGATGCCTGACGATGAGGTCAGATGTTCTTCTCAACTTTGGGTTGAGCCAGCCTTCAGGTTCGATGCCTGTTTGTTTAACAGATGTCTGACGGGGAAGTCAGATGTTCTTCTCAACTTCGGGTTGAGCCGACCTTCAGGTTCGATGCCTGTTTGTTTAACAGATGCCTGACGGCATGGTCATATGTTCTTCTCAACTTCGAGTTCGATTCTTGTTTGTTTAACTGATGCCTGACAACGAGGTCAGATGTTGTTCTCAACTTCGGGGTGAGCCGGCCATCAAATTCGATGCCTGTTTGTTTAACAGATGCCGGACAGCGAGGTCAGATGTTCTTCTCAACTTCGGGTTGAGCCGGCCACCGGGTTCGATGCCTGTTTGTTTAACAGATCCTTGACGGCGAGGTCAGATGTACTTCTCAACTTCGTGTTGAGGCGGCCTTTGGGTTCGATGCCTGTTTGTTTAACAAATGCCTGACGATGAAGTCAGATGTTCTTCTCAACTTCGGGTTGAGCAGGCCTTCGGGTTCGATGCCTGTTTGTTTAACAGATGCCTTACGGCGAAGTCAGATGTTCTTCCCAACTTTGGGTTGAGCTGACCATCAAATTCGATGACTGTTTGTTTAACAGATGCTTGACAGCGAGGTCAGATGTTCTTCTCAACTTTGGGTTGAGCCGGCCTTCAGGTTTGATGTCTGTTTGTTTAACAGATCCCTAAAGGCGAGGTCATATATTCCAATGAACTTCGTGTTGAGCCGGCCTTCGAGTTCAATGCCTCTTTGTTTAACTGATGCCTGACGGCAAGGTCAGATGTTCTTCTCAACTTCGGGTCCGATTCCTATTTGTTTAACTGATGCATGACAACGAAGTCAGATGTTCTTCTCAACTTCGGATTTGATGCCTATTTGTTTAACAGATCCCTGACGGCGAGGTCAGATATTCTTATGAAATTCGTGTTTTGCCGACTTTCGAGTGTGATGCCCGTTTGTTTAATAGATGCCTGACGGTGAGGTCAGATGTACTTCTTAACATAGTGTTGAGCCGGCCTTCGGGTTCGATGCATGTTTGTTTAACAGATCCTTGACGGTGAGGTCATATGTACTTCTCAACTTCGTGTTGAGCCGGCCTTCGGGTTCGATGCCTGTTTGTTTAACAGATGCCAGACGGCGAGGTCAGATGTACTTCTTAACTTCGTGTTGAGCCAGCCTTCGGGTTCGATGCATGTTTGTTTAACAGATCCTTGACGGCGAGGTCATATATACTTCACAACTTCGTGTTGAGCCGGCCTTCGGGTTTGATGCCTGTTTGTTTAACAGATGCCTGACAGCGAGGTCAGATGTTCTTCTCAACTTCGGGTTGAGCAGGCCTTTGGGTTTGATGCGTATTTGTTTAACAGATGCCTTACGGCGAAGTTAGATGTTCTTCCTAACTTTGGGTTGAGCCGGCCTTTGGATTCGATGTCTGTTTGTTTAACAGATCCCTGAAGGCGAGGTCATATATTCCAATGAACTTCGTGTTGAGCCGGCCTTCGAGTTTAATTCCTGTTTGTTTAACTGATGCCTGACGGCAAGGTCAGCTATTCTTCTCAACTTCGGGTCCGATTCCTATTTGTTTAACTGATGCATGACAACAAAGTCAGATGTTCTTCTCAACTTCGGATTTGATGACTATTTGTTTAACAGATCCCTGACGGCGAGGTCCGATATTCTTATGAACTTTGTGTTTAGCCGGCCTTCGAGTGTGATGCCCGTTTGTTTAACAAATGCCTAACGGCGAGGTCAGATGTACTTCTTAACTTCGTGTTGAGCCGACCTTCGATTTCGATGCCTGTTTATTTAACAGATGCCTAACGATGAGGTCAGATGTTCTTCTCAACATCGGGTTGAGCAGGCCTTCGGGTTTGATGCCAGTTTGTTTAACAGATGCCTTACAGCGAAGTCAGATGTTCTTCCCAACTTTGGGTTTAGCCGACCATCAAATTCGATGCCTGTTTGTTTAACAGATGCCTGACAGCGAGGTCAGATGTTCTTCTCAAATTCGGGTGAAGCCGGCCTTCGGGTTCGATGTCTGTTTGTTTAACAGATCCTTGACGGCGAGGTCATATGTACTTCTCAACTTCGTGTTGAGCCGGCCTTCGGGTTCGATGCCTGTTTGTTTAACAGATGCCTGACGGCGAGGTCAGATGTTCTTCTCAACATCGGGTTGAGCAGGCCTTCGGGTTTGATGCCTGTTTGTTTAACAGATGCCTTACGGCGAAGTCAGATGTTCTTCCCAACTTTGGGTTGAGCCAACCATCAAATTCGATGCCTGTTTGTTTAACAGATGCCTGACAGCGAGGTCAGATGTTCTTCTCAAATTCGGGTTAAGCCGGCCTTCGGGTTCGATGTCTGTTTGTTTAACAGATCCCTGAAGGCGAGGTCATATATTCCAATGAACTTCGTGTTGAGCCGACCTTCGAGTTCAATGCCTGTTTGTTTAACTGAAGCCTGACGGCAAGGTCAGATGTTCTTCTCAACTTCGGGTCCGATTCCTATTTGTTTAACTGATGCATGACAACGAAGTCAGATGTTCTTCTCAAATTCGGATTTGATGCCTATTTGTTTAACAGATCCCTGATGGCGAGGTCAGATATTCTTATGAACTTCGTGTTTAGCCGGCCTTCGAGTCTGATGCCCGTTTGTTTAACAGATGCCTGACGGCAAGGTCAGATGTACTTCTTAACTTCGTGTTGAGCCGGCCTTCGGGTTCGATGCCTGTTTGTTTAACAGATCCTTGACGGCGAGGTCATATATACTTCTCAACTTCGTGTTGAGCCGGCCTTCGGGTTCGATGCCTGTTTGTTTAACAGATGCCTGACAGCGAGGTCAGATGTTCTTCTCAACTTCGGGTTGAGCAGGCCTTCGGGTTTGATGCATGTTTGTTTAACAGATGCCATACGGCGAAGTCAGATGTTCTTCCCAACTTTGGGATGAGCCGACCATCAAATTCGGTGCCTGTTTGTTTAACAGATGCCTGACAGCAAGGTCAGATGTTTTTCTCAAGTTCAGGTTGAGCCGGCCTTGGGGTTCGATGTCTGTTTGTTTAACAGATCCCTGAAGGCAAGGTCATATATTCCAATGAACTTCGTGTTGAGCAGGCCTTCAAGTTCAATGCCTGTTTGTTTAACTGATGCTTAATGGCAAGGTCAGCTATTCTTCTCAACTTCGGGTCCGATTCCTATTTGTTTAACTGATGCATGACAACGAAGTCAGATGTTCTTCTCAACTTCGGATTTGATGCCTATTTGTTTAACAGATCCCTGACGGCGAGGTCCGATATTCTTATGAAATTCGTGTTTAGCCGGCCTTCGAGTGTGATGCCCGTTTGTTTAACAGATGCCTGACGGCGAGGTCAGATGTACTTCTTAACTTCCTGTTGAGCCGGCCTTCGACTTCGATGCCTGTTTGTTTAATAGATGCCTGGCGATGAGGTCAGATGTTCTTCTCAACTTTGGGTTGAGCTGGCCTTCGGGTTTGATGCCTGTTTGTTTAACAGATGTCTGACGGGGAAGTCAGATGTTCTTCTCAACTTCGGGTTGAGCCGACCTTCAGGTTCGATACCTGTTTGTTTTACAGATGCCTGACGGCATGGTCATATGTTCTTCTCAACTTCGAGTTCTATTCTTGTTTGTTTAACTGATGCCTGACAACGAGGTCAGATGTTCTTTTCAACTTTGGGTTGAGTCGGCCATCAAATTTGATGCCTGTTTGTTTAACAGATGCCGGACAGCAAGGTCAGATGTTCTTCTCAACTTCGGGTTGAGCCGGCCACCGGGTTCGATGCCTGTTTGTTTAACAGATCCTTGACGGCGAAGTCATATGTACTTCTCAACTTCGTGTTGAGCCGTCCTTCGGGTTCAATGCCTGTTTGTTTAACAGATGCCTAACGGCGAGGTCAGATGTTCTTCTCAACTTCGGGTTGAGCAGGCCTTCGGGTTTGATGCATGTTTGTTTAAAAGATGCCTTACGGCGAAGTCAGATATTCTTCCCAACTTTGGGTTGAGCCGGCCTTCGGGTTCGATGTCTGTTTGTTGAACAGATCCCTGAAGGCGAGGTCATATATTCCAATGAACTTCGTGTTGAGCCGGCCTTCAAGTTCAATGCCTGTTTGTTTAACTGATGCCTGACGGCAAGGTCAGCTGTTCTTCTCAACTTCGGGTCCGATTCCTATTTGTTTAACTGATGCATGACAACAAAGTCAGATGTTCTTCTCAAATTCGGATTTGATGCCTATTTGTTTAACAGATCCCTGATGGCGAGGTCAGATATTCTTATGAACTTCGTGTTTAGCCGGCCTTCGAGTCTGATGCCCGTTTGTTTAACAGATGCCTGACGGCAAGGTCAGATGTACTTCTTAACTTCGTGTTGAGCCGGCCTTCGGGTTCGATGCCTGTTTGTTTAACAGATCCTTGACGGCGAGGTCATATATACTTCTCAACTTCGTGTTGAGCCGGCCTTCGGGTTCGATGCCTGTTTGTTTAACAGATGCCTGACAGCGAGGTCAGATGTTCTTCTCAACTTCGGGTTGAGCAGGCCTTCGGGTTTGATGCATGTTTGTTTAACAGATGCCTTACGGCGAAGTCAGATGTTCTTCCCAACTTTGGGATGAGCCGACCATCAAATTCGGTGCCTGTTTGTTTAACAGATGCCTGACAGCAAGGTCAGATGTTTTTCTCAAGTTCAGGTTGAGCCGGCCTTCGGGTTCGATGTCTGTTTGTTTAACAGATCCCTGAAGGTAAGGTCATATATTCCAATGAACTTTGTATTGAGCAGGCCTTCAAGTTCAATGCCTGTTTGTTTAACTGATGCTTAATGGCAAGGTCAGCTATTCTTCTCAACTTCTGGTCCGATTCCTATTTGTTTAACTGATGCATGACAACGAAGTCAGATGTTCTTCTCAACTTCGGATTTGATGCCTATTTGTTTAACAGATCCCTGACGGCGAGGTCCGATATTCTTATGAAATTCGTGTTTAGCCGGCCTTCGAGTGTGATGCCCGTTTGTTTAACAGATGCCTGACGGCGAGGTCAGATGTACTTCTTAACTTCCTGTTGAGCCGGCCTTCGACTTCGATGCCTGTTTATTTAATAGATGCTTGGCGATGAGGTCAGATGTTCTTCTCAACTTTGGGTTGAGCCGGCCTTCGGGTTTGATGCCTGTTTGTTTAATAGATGTCTGACGGGGAAGTCAGATGTTCTTCTCAACTTCGGGTTGAGCCGACCTTCAGGTTCGATACCTGTTTGTTTTACAGATGCCTGACGGCATGGTCATATGTTCTTCTCAACTTCGAGTTCTATTCTTGTTTGTTTAACTGATGCCTGACAACGAGGTCAGATGTTCTTTTCAACTTTGGGTTGAGTCGGCCATCAAATTTGATGCCTGTTTGTTTAACAGATGCCGGACAGCGAGGTCAGATGTTCTTCTCAACTTCGGGTTGAGCCGGCCACCGGGTTCGATGCCTGTTTGTTTAACAGATCCTTGACGGCGAGGTCATATGTACTTCTCAACTTCGTGTTGAGCCGTCCTTCGGGTTCAATGCCTGTTTGTTTAACAGATGCCTGACGGCGAGGTCAGATGTTCTTCTCAACTTCGGTTTAGCAGGCCTTCGGGTTTGATGCATGTTTGTTTAAAAGATGCCTTACGGCGAAGTCAGATATTCTTCCCAACTTTGGGTTGAGCCGGCCTTCGGGTTCGATGTCTGTTTGTTGAACAGATCCCTGAAGGCGAGGTCATATATTCCAATGAACTTCGTGTTGAGCCGGCCTTCAAGTTCAATGCCTGTTTGTTTAACTGATGCCTGACGGCAAGGTCAGCTGTTCTTCTCAACTTCGGGTCCGATTCCTATTTGTTTAACTGATGCATGACAACAAAGTCAGATGTTCTTCTCAAATTCGGATTTGATGCCTATTTGTTTAACAGATCCCTGATGGCGAGGTCAGATATTCTTATGAACTTCGTGTTTAGCCGGCCTTCGAGTCTGATGCCCGTTTGTTTAACAGATGCCTGACGGCAAGGTCAGATGTACTTCTTAACTTCGTGTTGAGCCGGCCTTCGGGTTCGATGCCTGTTTGTTTAACAGATCCTTGACGGCGAGGTCATATATACTTCTCAACTTCGTGTTGAGCCGGCCTTCGGGTTCGATGCCTGTTTGTTTAACAGATGCCTGACAGCGAGGTCAGATGTTCTTCTCAACTTCGGGTTGAGCAGGCCTTCGGGTTTGATGCATGTTTGTTTAACAGATGCCTTACGACGAAGTCAGATGTTCTTCCCAACTTTGGGATGAGCCGACCATCAAATTCGGTGCCTGTTTGTTTAACAGATGCCTGACAGCAAGGTCAGATGTTTTTCTCAAGTTCAGGTTGAGCCGGCCTTCGGGTTCGATGTCTGTTTGTTTAACAGATCCCTGAAGGCAAGGTCATATATTCCAATGAACTTCGTATTGAGCAGGCCTTCAAGTTCAATGCCTGTTTGTTTAACTGATGCTTAATGGCAAGGTCAGCTATTCTTCTCAACTTCTGGTCCGATTCCTATTTGTTTAACTGATGCATGACAACGAAGTCAGATGTTCTTCTCAACTTCGGATTTGATGCCTATTTGTTTAACAGATCCCTGACGGCGAGGTCCGATATTCTTATGAAATTCGTGTTTAGCCGGCCTTCGAGTGTGATGCCCGTTTGTTTAACAGATGCCTGACGGCGAGGTCAGATGTACTTCTTAACTTCCTGTTGAGCCGGCCTTCGACTTCGATGCCTGTTTGTTTAATAGATGCCTGGCGATGAGGTCAGATGTTCTTCTCAACTTTGGGTTGAGCCGGCCTTCGGGTTTGATGCCTGTTTGTTTAATAGATGTCTGACGGGGAAGTCAGATGTTCTTCTCAACTTCGGGTTGAGCCGACCTTCAGGTTCGATACCTGTTTGTTTTACAGATGCCTGACGGCATGGTCATATGTTCTTCTCAACTTCGAGTTCTATTCTTGTTTGTTTAACTGATGCCTGACAACGAGGTCAGATGTTCTTTTCAACTTTGGGTTGAGTCGGCCATCAAATTTGATGCCTGTTTGTTTAACAGATGCCGGACAGCGAGGTCAGATGTTCTTCTCAACTTCGGGTTGAGCCGGCCACCGGGTTCGATGCCTGTTTGTTTAACAGATCCTTGACGGCGAGGTCATATGTACTTCTCAACTTCGTGTTGAGCCGTCCTTCGGGTTCAATGCCTGTTTGTTTAACAGATGCCTGACGGCGAGGTCAGATGTTCTTCTCAACTTCGGGTTGAGCAGGCCTTCGGGTTTGATGCCTGTTTGTTTAAAAGATGCCTTACGGTGAAGTCAGATATTCTTCCCAACTTTGGGTTGAGCCGGCCTTCGGGTTCGATGTCTGTTTGTTGAACAGATCCCTAAAGGCGAGGTCATATATTCCAATGAACTTCGTGTTGAGCCGGCCTTCAAGTTCAATGCCTGTTTGTTTAACTGATGCCTGACGGCAAGGTCAGCTGTTCTTCTCAACTTCGGGTCCGATTCCTATTTGTTTAACTGATGCATGACAACGAAGTCAGATGTTCTTCTCAACTTCGGATTTGATGACTATTTGTTTAACAGATCCCTGACGGCGAGGTCCGATATTCTTATGAACTTCGTGTTTAGTCAGCCTTCGAGTGTGATGCCCGTTTGTTTAACAGATGCCTGACGGCGAGGTCAGATGTACTTCTTAACTTCGTGTTGAGCCGGCCTTCGGCTTCGATGCCTGTTTGTTTAACAGACGCCTGACGATGAGGTCAGATGTTCTTCTCAACTTTGGGTTGAGCCGGCCTTCGGGTTCGATGCCTGTTTGTTTAACAGATGTCTGACGAGGAAGTTAGATGTTCTTCTCAACTTCGGGTTGAGCCGACCTTCAGGTTCCATGCCTGTTTGTTTAACTGATGCCTGACAACGAGGTCCGATGTTCTTCTCAACTTCGGGTTGAGTCGGCCATCAAATTTGATGCCTGTTTATTTAACAGATGCCAGACAGCGAGGTCAGATGTTCTTCTCAACTTCGGGTTGACCGGCCTCCGGGTTCAATGCCTATTTGTTTATAGATCCTTGACGGCGAGGTCATATGTACTTCTCAACTTCGTGTTGAGCCGGCCTTCGGGTTCGATGCCTGTTTGTTTAACAGATGCCTGATGGCGAGGTCAGATGTTCTTCTCAACTTCGGGTTGAGCAGGCCTTCGGGTTTGATGCCTGTTTGTTTAACAGATGCCTTACAGCGAAGTCAGATGTTCTTCCCAACTTTGGGTTTAGCCGACCATCAAATTTAATGCCTGTTTGTTTAACTGATGCCTGACAGCGAGGTCAGATGTTCTTCTCAACTTCGGGTTAAGCCGACCTTCGGGTTCGATGTCTGTTTGTTTAACAGACCCCTGAAGGCGAGGTCATATATTCCATTGAACTTCGTGTTGAGCCGGCCTTCGAGTTCAATGCCTGTTTGTTTAACTGATGCCTGACGTCATGGTCAGATGTTCTTCTCAACTTCGGGTCCGATTCCTATTTATTTAACTGATGCATGACAACGAAGTCATATGTTCTTCTCAAATTCGGATATGATGCCTATTTGTTTAACAGATCCCTGACGGCGAGGTCAGATATTCTTATGAACTTCGTGTTTAGCCGGCCTTCGAGTGTGATGCCCGTTTGTTTAACAGATGCCTGACGGCAAGGTCAGATGTACTTCTTAACTTCGTGTTGAGCCGGCCTTCGGGTTCGATGCCTGTTTGTTTAACAGATCCTTGACGGCGAGGTCATATGTACTTCTCAACTTCGGGTTGAGCCGGCCTTCGGGTTCGATGCCTGTTTGTTTAACAGATGCCTGACGGCGAGGTCAGATGTTCTTCTCAACTTCGGGTTAAGCAGGCCTTCGGGTTTGATGCTTGTTTGTTTAACAGATGCCTTACGGCGAAGTCAGATGTTCTTCCCAACTTTGGGTTGAGCCGACCATCAAATTCGATGCCTGTTTGTTTAACAGATGCCTGACAGCAATGTCAGATGTTCTTCTCAAGTTCGGGTTGACCCGGCCTTCGGGTTCGATGTCTGTTTGTTTAACAGATCCCTGAAGGCGAGGTCATACACTCCAATGAACTTCGTGTTGAGCCGGCCTTCAAGTTCAATGCCTGTTTGTTTAACTGATGCCTGACGGCAAGGTCAGCTGTTCTTCTCAACTTCGGGTCCGATTCCTATTTGTTTAACTGATGCATGACAATGAAGTCAGATGTTCTTCTCAACTTCGGATTTGATGCCTATTTGTTTAACAGATCCCTGACGGCGAGGTCCGATATTTTTATGAACTTCGTGTTTAGCCGGCCTTCGAGTGTGATGTCTGTTTGTTTAACAGATGCCTGACGGCGAGGTCAGATGTACTTCTTAACTTCGTGTTGAGCCGGCCTTCGGCTTCGATGCCTGTTTGTTTAACAGATGCCTGACGATGAGGTCAGATATTCTTCTCAACTTTGGGTTGAGTCGGCCTTCGGGTTCGATGCCTGTTTGTTTAACAGATGTCTGACGGGGAAGTCAAATGTTCTTCTCAACTTCGGGTTGAGCCGACCTTCAGGTTCGATGCCTGTTTGTTTTACAGATGCCTGACGGCATGGTCATATGTTCTTCTCAACTTCGAGTTCGATTCTTGTTTGTTTAACTGATGCCTGACAACGAGGTCAGATGTTCTTCTCAACTTTGGGGAGGACAGATGTTCCTCTCAACTTCAAGGTGAGCCGGCCTTCGGGTTCGATACCTGATTGTTTAACAGATGTTTGACGGCGAGGTCAGATGTTCTTCTCAACTAAGGGTTGAGACGGCCTTCGGGTTTGATGTCTGTTTATTTAACAGATGCCTGACGGCGAGGTCAGATGTTCCTCTCAACTTCATGCTGAGCCGACCTTCGGGTTCGATGCCTGTTTGTTTAACAGATGTCTGACGGCGAGGTCAGATGTTCCTCTCAACTTCGTGTTGAGCCGGCCTTCGGGTTCGATGCCTGTTTGTTTAACAGATGCCTGGCGGCTAGGTCAGATATTCTCTCAACTTCAGGTTGAGCCGGTCTTCGGGTTCGATTCCTGTTTGTTTAACTAATGCCTGGCAGTGAAGTCGGATGCTATTCTCAACTTCGGGTTGAGTCGGCCATCAAATTTGATGTCTGTTTGTTTAGCATATGCTTGACAATGAGGTCAGATGTTCTTATTAACTTCGTGTTGTGGCGGCCTTCGGTTTCGATGGCTGTTTGTTTAACTAATGCCTGATGGGGTGGTCAGATGTTTCTCTCAACTTCAAGTTGAACCGGCCTTTGGGTTCGATGCCTGTATTTTTAACAGATGTTTGACGGCGAGGGAAGATGTTCTTCTCTATTAATAATTGAGACGGCCTTCGGGATCGATGCGTGTTTGTTTAACAGATGCCTGACAGCGAGGTTAGATCTTCTTCTCAACTTCGGGTTGTGCCGGCCTTCAGGTTCCACACCTTTTTGTTTAACAGATGCCTGACAACAAGGTCAGATATTCTTCTCAACTTCGGTTTGAGCAGGCCTTTGGGTTCGATGTCTGTTTGTTTAACAGATGCCTGGCGGCTAGGTCAGATGTTCTTCTCAACTTCATGTTGTGCCGACATTCAGGTTCGATGCCTGTTTGTTTAATAGATGCATTCCAGCGAGGTCAGATGTTCCTCTCAACTTTGTGTTGGGCCCGCCTTTAGGTTCGATAGATGTTTGTTTAAGAGATGCCTGACGGCGAGGTCTAATGTTCTTATCAACTTCGGGTTGAGCCGCCCTTCGGGTTCGATGCCTGTTTGTTTAACAGATTCCTGACGGTAAGGTCAGATGTTCTTCTCAACTTCGGGTTGAGCCGACCTTTGGATTTGATTCCTGTTTGTTAAACAAATGCTTGACAATAAAGTCAAATCTTCCACTCAATTTCATGTTGAGCCGACCTTTGGGTTCGATGCCTGTTTTTATAATAGATGCCTAACGGCAAGGTCAGATGTTCCTCTCAACTTCGTGTTGAGCCGGCCTTCGGGTTCGATGCCTGTTATTTTAACAGATGCCTGACGGCAAGGTCATATGTTCTTCTCAACTTGGTGTTGTGCCAGACTTCGGGTTCGATGCTTGTTTGTTTAACAGATGCCTGACGGGGAGGTCTAATGCTCTTATCAACTTCGGGTTGAGCCATCCTTCAGGTTCGATGCCTGTTTGGGTAACAGATGCCTGATGGCGAGGTAAGATGTTTTTCCCAAATTCGTGTTGTACCGGCCTTCGGGTTCAATGCATGTTTGTTTAACTAATGCCTGATGGGGAGGTTATATGTTCCTCTCAACTTCAAGGTGAGCCAACCTTCGGGGTCGAAACCTAATTGTTTAATAGATGTTTGACGGAGAGGTTAGATGTTCTTCCCAACTAAGGGTTGAGATGGCCTTCTAGTTTGATGCCTGTTTATTTAACAGATGCCTGACGGCGAGGTCAGATGTTCTTCTCAACTTCGGGTTGAGCCGGCCTTCGAGTTCCACACCTTTTTATTTAACAGATGCCTGACGGCGAGGTCAGATGTTCTTCTCAACTTCGGGTTGAGCCGGCCTTTGGGTTCGATGCCTGTTTGTTTAACAGATGCCTGGCGGCTAGGTCAGATGTTCTTCTCAACTTCGGGTTGACCAGGCCTTCGGGTTCGATTCCTGTTTGTTTAACTAAAGCCTGACAGCAAGGTCATATGTTTTTCTCAACTTCGGGTTGAGTCGGCCATCAAATTCGATGCATGTTTGTTTAACATATGCCTGACAGCGAGGTCAGATGTTCTTCTCAACTTCGTGTTGTGCCGGCCTTCAGGTATGTTGCCTGTTTTTTTAACAGATGCCTGGCAGAGAGGTCTAATATTCTAATTAACTTCGGGTTGAGCCGCCCTTCGGGTTTGATCCCTGTTTGTTTAACAGATGCTTGACAGTGAAGTCAAATGTTCCTCTCAATTTCTTGTTGAGCCGACATTCAGTTTCGGTGCCTGTTTGTTTAACAGATGCCTTATAGCGAGGTCAGATGTTGCTCTCAACTTCGTGTTGGGCTGGCCTTCGGGTTCGATGCCTGTTTGTTTAAGAGATGCCTGAAGGCGAGGTCTAATGTTCTTATCAACTTCGGGATAAGCCGCCCTTCGGTTTCGATGCCTGTTTGTTTAACATATGCCTGACGGTGAGGTCAGATGTTCTTCTCAACTTCGGGGTGAGTCGGCCTTCGATTTTGATGCCTGTTAGTTTAACAGATGCTTGATAGTGAAGTAAAATGTTCCTCTCAACTTCATGTTGAACCGACCTTCGGGTTCGATGCCTGTTTGTTTAACAGATGTCTGACGGCGAGGTCAGATGTTCCTCTCAACTTCGTGTTGAGCCGGCCTTCGGGTTTGATGCCTATTTCTTTAACATTTTCCTGAAGGCGAGGTCAGATGTTCTTCTTAACTTGGTGTTGTGCCAGACTTCGGGTTCTATGCCTGTTTGTTTAACAGATGTTTGACGGCGAGGTCAAATGTTCTTCTCAACTAAGGGTTGAGGCGGCCTTCGAATTTGAGGCCTGTTTTTTTAACAGATGCCTGAGGACGAGGTCAGATGTTCTTCTCAACTTAGGGTTGAGCCGGACTTCGGGTTCGATGCCTGTTATTTTAACAGATGCCTGACGACGAGGTCAAATGTTCTTCTCAACTACGGATTGAGCGGGCCTTCGGGTTCGATGCCAGATTTTTTAACAAATGCCTGACCGCAAGGTCATATGTTCTTCTCAACTTCGGGGTAAACCGTCCTTCGGATTTGATGCTTATTTGTTTAACAGATGCCTGACGGTGAGGTTAGATGTTCTTCTAAACTTCGGGTTCAGCCGGCCTTCTGTTTGATGCCTGTTAGTTTAATAGATGCTTGACAGTGAATTTAAATGTTCCTCTCAACTTCATGTTGAACCGACCTTCGGGTTCGATTCCTGTTTGTTTAACAGATGTCTGACGACGAGGTCAGATGTTCCTCTCAACTTCGTGTTGAGTCGGCCTTCGAGTTTGATGCCTGTTTGTTTATTAGATGCCTGATGGCAAGGTCAGATGTTCTTCTCAACTTCGGATTGAGCCGGCCTTCGGTTTTGATGCCTGTTAGTTTACCAGATCCTTGAGAGTGAAGTTAAATGTTCCTCTCAACTTCATGTTGAACCGACCTTCGAGTTCGATGCCTATTTGTTTAACAGATGTGTGACGGCGAGGTCAGATGTTCCTCTCAACTTCGTGTTGAGCCGGCCTTCGGGTTCGATGCCTGTCTGTTTAAATTTTCCTGAAGGCGAGCTCAGATGTTCCACTCAACATGGTGTTGTGCGATACTTCGGTTTTGAGGCCTGTTTGTTTAACAGATGCCTGACGACGAGGTCAGATGTTCTTCTCAACTTAGGGTTGAGCCGGCCTTCGGGTTCGATGCCTGTTATTTTAACAGATGCCTGACGGCAAGGTCAAATGTTCTTCTCAACTTCGGGTTGAGCCGGTCCTCGGGTTCGATGCCAGATTTTTTAACAGATGCCTGACGTCGAGGTTTAATGCTCTTTTCAACTTCGGGTTGAGCCGCCCTTCGGGTTCGATGCTTGTTTGTTTAACAGATGCCTGACGGTAAGGTCAGATGTTCTTCTCAACTTCGGGTTCAACCGGCCTTCGGATTTGATGCCTGTTTGTTTAACAGATGCCTGACAGTGAGGTCAGATGTTCTTCTCAACTTCGGGTTGAGTCGGCCTTCGGTTTTGATGCCTGTTAGTTTAACAGATGCCTGACAGTGAAGTTAAATGTTCCTCTCAACTTCATGTTGAACCGACCTTCAGGTTCGATGCCTGTTTGTTTAACAGATGTCTGACGGCGAGGTCAGATGTTCCTCTCAAATTCGTGTTGAGTCGGCCTTCGGGTTCGATGCCTGTTTGTTTAACAGATTCTTGATGGCAAGGTCAGCTGTTCTTCTCAACTTCGGGTTCAACCGGCCTTCGGATTTGATGCCTGTTTGTTTAACATATGCCTAACAGTGAGGTCAGATGTTCTTCTCAACTTCGGATTGAGCCGGCCTTCGGTTTTGATGCCTGTTAGTTTAGCAGATGCTTGGCAGTGAAGTTAAATGTTCCTCTCAACTTCATGTTGAACCGACCTTCGGGTTCGATGCCTATTTGTTTAACAGATGTCTGACGGCGAGGTTAGATGTTCCTCTCAACTTTGTGTTGAGCCGGCCTTAGGGTTCGATTCCTGTTTGTTTAACAGATGCCTGACGGCGAGGTCAGATGTTCTTCTCAATTTCGGGTTGAGCCGGCCTTCGGTTTTGATGCCTGTTAGTTTAACAGATGCTATATAGTGAAGTTCAATGTTCCTCTCAACTTCATGTTGAACCGACCTTCGGGTTCAATGCCTATTTGTTTAACAAATGTCTGACGGCGAGGTCAGATGTTCCTCTCAACTTTGTGTTGAGCAAGCCTTCGGGTTTGATGCCTGTTTGTTTAAAATTTGCCTGACGGCAAGGTCATATGTTCTTCTCAACTTGGTGTTGTGCCAGACTTCGGGTTCTATGCCTGTTTGTTTAATATATCTTTCACGGCGATGTCAAATGTTCTTCTCAACTAAGGGTTGAGGCGGCCTTCAGGTTTGAGGCCTGTTTGTTTAACAGATGCCTGACGACGAGGTCAGATATTCTTCTCAACTGAGGGTTGAGTCGGCCTTCGGGTTCGATGCCTATTATTTTAACAGATGCCTAACGGCGAGGTCAAATGTTCTTCTCAACTTCGGGTTGAGCCGGCCTTCGGGTTCGATGCCAGATTTTTTAACAGATGCCTGACGGCGAGGTCTAATGCTCTTTTCAACTTCGGGTTGAGCCGCCCTTCGGGTTCGATGCTTGTTTGTTTAACAGATGCCTGACGATAAGGTCAGATGTTCTTCTCAACTTCGGGTTGAGCCGGCCTTCGGATTTGATGCCTGTTTGTTTAACAGATGCCCGACGGTGAGGTCAGATGTTCTTCTCAACTTCGGGTTGAGCCGGCCTTCGGTTTTGATGCCTGTTAGTTTAACAGATGCTTGACAGTGAATTTATATGTTCCTCTCAACTTCATGTTGAACCGACCTTCGGGTTCGATTCCTGTTTGTTTAACAGATGTCTGACGACGAGGTCAGATGTTCCTCTCAACTTCGTCTTGAGCCGGCGTTCGGGTTCGATGCCTGTTTGTTTAACAGATGCCTGACGGCGAGGTAAGACTTTCTTCTCAACTTCGGGTTAAGCCGGCCTTCGGTTTTGATGCCTATTAGTTTAACAGATGCTTGACAGTGAAGTTAAATGTTCCTCTCAACTTCATGTTGAACCGACCTTCGGGTTCGATGCCTGTTTGTTTAACAGATGTCTGACGCTGAGGTCAGATGTTCCTCTCAACTTCGTGTTGAGCCGCCCTTCGAGTTCGGTGCCTGTTTGTTTAACAGATGCCTGCCAGCAAGGTCAGATGTTCTTCTCAACTTCGGATTGAGCCGACCTTCGATTTTGATGCCTGTTAGTTTAACAGATGCTTGACAGTGAAGTTAAATGTTCCTCTCAACTTCATGTTGAACCGACCTTCGGGTTCGATGCCTATTTATTTAACAGATGTCTAACGGTGAGGTCAGATGTTCCTCTCAACTTCGTGTTGAGCCGGCCTTCGGGTTCAATGCCTGTTTGTTTAACATTTGCCTGAAGGCGAGGTCAGATGTTCCACTCAACATGGTTTTGTGCCATACTTCGGGTTCGATGCCTGTTTGTTTAACAGATGTTTGACGGCTAGGTCAAATGTTCTTCTCAACTAAGGGTTAAGGAGGCCTTCGGTTTTGAGGCCTGTTTGTTTAACAGATCCCTGACGAAGAGGTCAGATGTTCTTCTCAACTTAGGGTTGTGCCAGCCTTCGGGTTCGATGCCTGTTATTTTAACAGATGCCTGACGGCAAGGTCAAATGTTCTTCTCAACTTCGGGTTGAGCTGGCCCTCGGGTTCGATGCAATATTTTTTAACAGATGCCTGCCGGCGAGGGCTAATGCTCTTTTCAACTTCGGGTTGAGCCGCCCTTCGGGTTCGATGCTTCTATGTTTAACAGTTGCCTGACGGTAAGGTCAGATGTTCTTCTCAACTTCGGGTTCAACCGGCCTTCGGATTTGATTCCTGTTTGTTTAACAAATGCTTAACGGTGAGGTCAGATGTTCATCTCAACTTCGGGTTGAGTCGGCCTTCGGTTTTGATGCCTGTTAGTTTAACAGATGCTTGACAGTGAAGTTAAATGTTCCTCTCAACTTCATGTTGAACCGACCTTCGGGTTCGATGCCTGTTTGTTTAACAGATGTCTGACGGCGAGGTCAGATTTTCCTCTCAACTTCGTGTTGAGCCGGCCTTCGGGTTCGATGCCTGTTTATTTAATAGATGTCTGACGGCGAGGTCAGATGTTCTTCTCAACTACGGGTTGAGTCGGCCTTCGGTTTTGATGCCTGTTAGTTTAACAGATGCTATACAGTGAAGTTAAATGTTCCCCTCAACTTCATGTTGAACCAACCTTCGGGTTCGATGCCTATTTGTTTAACAGATGTCTGACAGCGAGGTCTGATGTTCCTCTCAACTTCGTGTTGAGCCAGCCTTCGAGTTCGATGCCTGTTTCTTTAACATTTTCCTGAAGGCAAGGTCAGATGTTCTTCTCAACTTGGTGTTGTGCCAGACTTCGGGTTCTATGCCTGTTTGTTTAACAGATGTTTGACGGCGAGGTCATATTTTCTTCTCAACTAAGGGTTGAGGCGGCCTTCGGGTTTGAGGCCTGTTTGTTTAACAGATGCCTGATGACGAGCTCAGATATTCTTCTCATCTGAAGGTTGAGCCGGACTTCGGGTTGATGCCTGTTATTTTTATAGATGCCTAACGGCGAGGTCAGATGTTCTTCTCAACATCGAGTTGAGTCGGCCTTCAGTTTTGATGCCTGTTAGTTTAACAGATGCTATGCAGTGAAGTTAAATGTTCCTCTCAACTTCATGTTGAACCGACCTTCGAGTTCGATGCCTATTTGTTTAACAGATGTCTGACGGCGAGGTCAGATGTTCCTCTCAACTTCGTGTTGAGCCGGCCTTCGGGTTTGATGCCTGTTTGTTTAACATTTGCCTGAAGGCGAGGTCATATGTTCTAGTTAACTTGGTGTTGTGCCAGACTTCGGGTTCGATGCCTGTTTGTTTAACAGATGTTTGACGGTTTGGTCAAATGTTCTTCTCAACTACGGGTTGAAGAGGTCTTCGGTTTTGAGGCCTGTTTGTTTAACTGATGCCTGACGACGAGGTCAGATGTTCTTCTCAACTTAGGGTTGAGCCGGCCTTCGGGTTCGATGCCTGTTATTTTAACAGATGTCTGACGGCGAGGTCAAATGTTCTTCTCATCTTCGGGTTGAGCCGGCCCTCGGGTTCGATGCCAGATTTTTTAACAGATGCCTGACGGCGAGGTCTAATGCTCTTTTCAACTTCGGGTTGAGCCGCCCCTCGGGTTCGATGCTTGTTTGTTTAACAGATGCCTGACGGTAAGGTCAGATGTTCTTCTCAACTTCGGGTTCAACCGGCCTTCGGATTTGATGCCTGTTTGTTTAACAGATGCCTGACGGTGAGGTCAGATGTTCTTCTCAACTTCGGGTTGAGTCGGCCTTCGGTTTTGATGCCTGTTAGTTTAACAGATGCTTGACAGTGAAGTTAAATGTTCCTCTCAACTTCATGTTGAACCGACCTTCGGGTTCGATGCCTGTTTGTTTAACAGATGTCTGACGGCGAGGTCAGATTTTCCTCTCAACTTCGTGTTGAGCCGGCCTTCGGGTTCGATGCCTGTTTATTTAATAGATGTCTGACGGCGAGGTCAGATGTTCTTCTCAACTACGGGTTGAGTCGGCCTTCGGTTTTGATGTCTGTTAGTTTAACAGATGCTATACAGTGAAGTTAAATGTTCCCCTCAACTTCATGTTGAACCAACCTTCGGGTTCGATGCCTATTTGTTTAACAGATGTCTGACAGCGAGGTCTGATGTTCCTCTCAACTTCGTGTTGAGCCAGCCTTCGAGTTCGATGCCTGTTTCTTTAACATTTTCCTGAAGGCAAGGTCAGATGTTCTTCTCAACTTGGTGTTGTGCCAGACTTCGGGTTCTATGCCTGTTTGTTTAACAGATGTTTGACGGCGAGGTCATATTTTCTTCTCAACTAAGGGTTGAGGCGGCCTTCGGGTTTGAGGCCTGTTTGTTTAACAGATGCCTGATGACGAGCTCAGATATTCTTCTCATCTGAAGGTTGAGCCGGACTTCGGGTTGATGCCTGTTATTTTTATAGATGCCTAACGGCGAGGTCAGATGTTCTTCTCAACATCGAGTTGAGTCGGCCTTCAGTTTTGATGCCTGTTAGTTTAACAGATGCTATGCAGTGAAGTTAAATGTTCCTCTCAACTTCATGTTGAACCGACCTTCGAGTTCGATGCCTATTTGTTTAACAGATGTCTGACGGCGAGGTCAGATGTTCCTCTCAACTTCGTGTTGAGCCGGCCTTCAGGTTTGATGCCTGTTTGTTTAACATTTGCCTGAAGGCGAGGTCATATGTTCTAGTTAACTTGGTGTTGTGCCAGACTTCGGGTTCGATGCCTGTTTGTTTAACAGATGTTTGACGGCTAGGTCAAATGTTCTTCTCAACTACGGGTTGAGGAGGTCTTCGGTTTTGAGGCCTGTTTGTTTAACTGATGCCTGACGACGAGGTCAGATGTTCTTCTCAACTTAGGGTTGAGCCGGCCTTCGGGTTCGATGCCTGTTATTTTAACAGATGTCTGACGGCGAGGTCAAATGTTCTTCTCATCTTCGGGTTGAGCCGGCCCTCGGGTTCGATGCCAGATTTTTTAACAGATGCCTGACGGCGAGGTCTAATGCTCTTTTCAACTTCGGGTTGAGCCGCCCCTCGGGTTCGATGCTTGTTTGTTTAACAGATGCCTGACGGTAAGGTCAGATGTTCTTCTCAACTTCGGGTTCAACCGGCCTTCGGATTTGATGCCTGTTTGTTTAACAGATGCCTGACGGTGAGGTCAGATGTTCTTCTCAACTTCGGGTTGAGTCGGCCTTCGGTTTTGATGCCTGTTAGTTTAACAGATGCTTGACAGTGAAGTTAAATGTTCCTCTCAACTTCATGTTGAACCGACCTTCGGGTTCGATGCCTGTTTGTTTAACAGATGTCTGACGGCGAGGTCAGATTTTCCTCTCAACTTCGTGTTGAGCCGGCCTTCGGGTTCGATGCCTGTTTATTTAATAGATGTCTGACGGCGAGGTCAGATGTTCTTCTCAACTACGGGTTGAGTCGGCCTTCGGTTTTGATGCCTGTTAGTTTAACAGATGCTATACAGTGAAGTTAAATGTTCCCCTCAACTTCATGTTGAACCAACCTTCGGGTTCGATGCCTATTTGTTTAACAGATGTCTGACAGCGAGGTCTGATGTTCCTCTCAACTTCGTGTTGAGCCAGCCTTCGAGTTCGATGCCTGTTTCTTTAACATTTTCCTGAAGGCAAGGTCAGATGTTCTTCTCAACTTGGTGTTGTGCCAGACTTCGGGTTCTATGCCTGTTTGTTTAACAGATGTTTGACGGCGAGGTCATATTTTCTTCTCAACTAAGGGTTGAGGCGGCCTTCGGGTTTGAGGCCTGTTTGTTTAACAGATGCCTGATGACGAGCTCAGATATTCTTCTCATCTGAAGGTTGAGCCGGACTTCGGGTTGATGCCTGTTATTTTTATAGATGCCTAACGGCGAGGTCAGATGTTCTTCTCAACATCGAGTTGAGTCGGCCTTCAGTTTTGATGCCTGTTAGTTTAACAGATGCTATGCAGTGAAGTTAAATGTTCCTCTCAACTTCATGTTGAACCGACCTTCGAGTTCGATGCCTATTTGTTTAACAGATGTCTGACGGCGAGGTCAGATGTTCCTCTCAACTTCGTGTTGAGCCGGCCTTCGGGTTTGATGCCTGTTTGTTTAACATTTGCCTGAAGGCGAGGTCATATGTTCTAGTTAACTTGGTGTTGTGCCAGACTTCGGGTTCGATGCCTGTTTGTTTAACAGATGTTTGACGGCTAGGTCAAATGTTCTTCTCAACTACGGGTTGAGGAGGTCTTCGGTTTTGAGGCCTGTTTGTTTAACTGATGCCTGACGACGAGGTCAGATGTTCTTCTCAACTTAGGGTTGAGCCGGCCTTCGGGTTCGATGCCTGTTATTTTAACAGATGTCTGACGGCGAGGTCAAATGTTCTTCTCATCTTCGGGTTGAGCCGGCCCTCGGGTTCGATGCCAGATTTTTTAACAGATGCCTGACGGCGAGGTCTAATGCTCTTTTCAACTTCGGGTTGAGCCGCCCCTCGGGTTCGATGCTTGTTTGTTTAACAGATGCCTGACGGTAAGGTCAGATGTTCTTCTCAACTTCGGGTTCAACCGGCCTTCGGATTTGATGCCTGTTTGTTTAACAGATGCCTGACGGTGAGGTCAGATGTTCTTCTCAACTTCGGGTTGAGCCGGCCTTCGGTTTTGATGCCTGTTAGTTTAACAGATGCTTGACAGTGAAGTTAAATGTTCCTCTCAACTTCATGTTGAACCGACCTTCGGGTTTGATGCCTGTTTATTTAACAGATGTCTGACGGCGAGGTCAGATGTTCCTCTCAACTTCGTGTTGAGTCGGCCTTCGGGTTCGATGCCTGTTTGTTTAACAGATGCCTGACGGCGAGGTCAGATGTTCTTCTCAACTAGGGGTTGAGCCGGCCTTCGGTTTTGATGCCTGTTAGTTTAACAGATGCTATACAGTGAAGTTAAATGTTCCCCTCAACTTCATGTTGAACCAACCTTCGGGTTCGATGCCTATTTGTTTAACAGATGTCTGACGGCGAGATCAGATGTTCCTCTCAACTTTGTGTTGAGCCGGCCTTCGAGTTCGATGCCTGTTTGTTTAACATTTGCCTGAAGGCGAGGTCAGATGTTCTTCTCAACTTGGTGTTGTGCCAGACTTCGGGTTCTATGCATGTTTGTTTAACAGATGTTTGACGGCGAGGTCATATGTTCTTCTCAATTAAGGGTTGAGGCGGCCTTCGGGTTTGAGGCCTGTTTGTTTAACATATTCCTGACGACGAGGTCAGATATTCTTCTCATCTGAGGGTTGAGCCGGACTTCGGGTTCGATGCCTGTTATTTTTACAGATGCCTAACAGCGAGGTCAGATCTTCTTCTCAACATTGGGTTGATCCGGCCTTCGGTTTTGATGCCTGTTAGTTTAACAGATGCCTGACGGTGAGTTCATATGTTCTTCTCAACTTCGGGTTGAGCCGCCCTTCGGGTTCGATGCTTGTTTGTTTAACAGATGCCTGACGGTAAGGTCAGATGTTCTTCTCAACTTCGGGTTGAGCCGACCTTCGGATTTAATGCCTGTTTGTTTAACAAATGCCTGACGGTGAGGTCATATGTTCTTCTCAACTTCGGGTTGATTCGGCCTTCGGTTTTGATGCCTGTTAGTTTAACAGATGCTAGAAAATGAAGTTAAATGTTCCTCTCAACTTCATGTTGAACCGACCTTCGGGTTCGATGCCTATTTGTTTAACAGATGTCTGACGGCGAGGTCAGATATTCCTCTCAACTTCGGGTTGAGCCGGCCTTCAGGTTCGATGCCTGTTTGTTTAACAGATGCCTGACGGTGAGGTTAGATGTTCTTCTCAACTTCGGGTTGAGCCGGGCTTCGGGTTCCACACCTTTTTGTTTAACAGATGCCTGACGGCGAGCTCAGATGTTCTTCTAAACTTCGGCTTGAGCCGACCTTTGGATTTGATGCCTGTTTGTCTAACAGATGCTTGACAGTGAAGTCAAATGTTCCTCTCAACTTCATGTTGAGCCGACCTTCAGGTTCGGTGCCTGTTTGTTTAACATATGCCTTAGGGCGAGGTCAGATGTTGCTCTCAACTTCGTGTTAGGACGGCCTTCGGGTTCGATGCCTGTTTGTTTAAGAGATGCCTGACGGCGAGGTCTAATGTTCTTATCAACTTCGGGTTGACCCGCCCTTCGGGTTCGATGCCTGTTTGTTTAACAGATGCCTGACGGTGAGGTCAGATGTTCTTCTCAACTTCGGGTTGAGCCGGCCTTCGGTTTTGATGCCTGTTAGTTTAACAGATGCTTGACAATGAAGTTAAATGTTCCTCTCAACTCCATGTTGAACCGACCTTCGTGTTCGATGCCTGTTTGTTTAACATATGTCTGACGGCAAGGTAAAATGTTCCTCTCAACTTCGTGTTGAGCCGGCCTTCGGGTTCGATGCCTGTTTGTTTACATTTGCCTGAAGGCGAGGTAAGATGTTCTTCTCAACTTGGTGTTGTGCCAGACTTCGCGTTCGATGCCTGTTTGTTTAACAGATGTTTGACGGCGAGGTCAAATGTTCTTCTCACCTACGGGTTGAGGAGGCCTTCGGGTTTGAGGCCTGTTTGTTTAACAGATGCCTGACGACGAGGTCAGATGTACTTCTCAACTTAGGGTTGTGCCGGCCTTCGGGTTCGATGCCTGTTATTTTAACAGATGCCTAACGGCGAGGTCAAATGTTCTTCTCAACATCGGGTTGAGCCGGCCTTCGGGTTCAATGCCAAATTTTTTAACAGATGCCTGACGGCGAGGTCTAATGCTCTTTTCAACTTCAGGTTGAGCCGCCCTTCAGGTTCGATGCTTGTTTGTTTAACAGATGCCTGACGGTAAGGTCACATGTTCTTCTCAACTTCGGGTTGAGCCGACCTTTGGATTTGATGCCTGTTTGTTTAACAGATGCCTGACGGTGAGGTCAGATGTTCTTCTCAACTTCGGGTTGAGCCGGCCTTCGGTTTTGATGCCTGTTAGTTTAACAGATCCTTGACAGTGAAGTTAAATGTTCCTCTCAACTTCATGTTGAACCGACCTTCGGGTTTGATGCCTATTTGTTTAACAGATGCCTGACGGCGAGGTCAGATGTTCCTCTCAACTTCGAGTTGAGCCGGCCTTCGGGTTCGATGCCTGTTTGTTTAACAGATGTCTGACTGCGAGGTCAGATGTTCCTCTCAACTTCATGTTGAGCCAACCTTCGGGTTTGATGCCTGTTTGTTTACATTTGCCTGAAGGCGAGGTCAGATGTTCTTCTCAACTTGGTGTTGTGCCAGACTTCAGTTTCGATGCCTGTTTATTTAACCGATGTTTGATGACGAGGTCAAATGTTCTTCTCAACTAAGGGTTGAGGCGGCCTTCGGGTTTGAGGCCTGTTTATTTAACAGATGCCTGACGGCGAGGTCAGATGTTCTTCACAACTTAGGGTTAAGCCGGCATTCGGGTTCGATGCTGCTTATTTTAACAGATGCCTGACGGCGAGGTCAAATGTTCTTCTCAACTTAGGGTTGAGTCGGCCTTTGGGTTCGATGCCAGATTTTTTAACAGATGTCTGACGGCGAGGTCTAATGCTCTTTTCAACTTTGGGTTGAGCCACCCTTCGGGTTCGATGCCTGTTCGTTTAACAGATGCTTGACGGTAAGGTCAGATGTTCTTCTCAACTTCGGGTTGAACCGGCCTTCGGTTTTGATGCCTGTTAGTTTAACAGATGCTTGAAAGTGAAGTTAAATGTTCCTCTCAACTTCATGTTGAACCGACCTTTGGGTTCGATGCCTGTTTGTTTAACAAATCTCTGACGGCGAGGTCAGATGTTCCTCTTAACTTCGTGTTGAGCCGACCTTCGAGTTCGATGCCTGTTTGTTTAACAGATGCCTGACGGCGAGGTCAGATGTTCTTCTCAACTTCGGGTTGAGTCGGCCTTCGGGTTTCACACCTTTTTGTTTAACCGATGTCTGACGGCGAGGTCAGATGTTCTTCTCAACTTCGGGTTGAGGCGGCCTTCGGGTTCAATGCCTGTTTGTTTAACAGATGCTTAACGGTGAGGTCAGATGTTCTTCTCAACTTCGGGTTGAGCCGACCTTCGGATTTGATGCATGTTTGTTTAACAAATGCTTAACGGTGAAGTTTAATGTTCCTCTCAACTTCATGTGGAGCCGACATTCAGGTTCAGTGCCTGTTTATTTAACAGATGCCTTACGGCGAGGTCAGATGTTGCTCTCAAATTCTTGTTGGGCCGGCCTTCGGGTTCGATGCCTGTTTTTTTAAGAGATGCCTGACAGCGAGGTCTAATGTTCTTATCAACTTCGGGTTGAGCCGCCCTTCGGGTTCGATGCCTGTTTCTCTAACAGATGCCTGACGGTGAGGTCAGATGTTCTTCACAACTTCGGGTTGAGCCGGCCTTCGGTTTTGATGCCTATTAGTTTAACAGATGCTTGACAGTGAAGTTAAATGTTCCTCTCAACTTCATGTTGAACCGACCTTCGAGTTCGATGCCTGTTTGTTTAACAGATGTCTGACAGCGAGGTCAGATGTTCCTCTCAACTTCGTGTTTAGCCGGCCTTCGGGTTCGATGCCTGTTTGTTTAACATTTTCCTGAAGGCAAGGTCAGATGTTCTTCTCAACTTGGTGTTGTGCCAGACTTCGGGTTCGATGCCTGTTTGTTTAACAGATGTTTGACGGCGAGGTCAAATATTCTTCTCAACTAAGGGTTGAGGCAGCCTTCGGGTTTGAGGCCTGTTTGTTTAACAGATGCCTGACGACGAGGTCAGATGTTCTTCTCAACATAGGGTTGAGCCGGCCTTCGGGTTCGATGCCTCTTATTTTAACAGATGCCTGACGGCGAGGTCAAATGTTCTTCTCAACTTCAGGTTGAGCCGGCCTTCGGGTTCGATGCCATATTTTTTGACAAATGCCTGACGGCAACGTCTAATGCTCTTTTCAACTTCGGGTTGAGCCACCCTTCGGGTTCGATGCCTGTTTGTTTAACAGATGCCTGACGATAAGGTCAGATGTTCTTCTCAACTTCGGTTGAGCCGACCTTCGGATTTGATGCCTGTTTGGTTAACATATGTATGACGGTGAGGTCAGATGTTCTTCTCAACTTCGGGCTGAGTCGGCCTTCGGTTTTGATGCCTGTTAGTGTAACAGATGCTTGACAGTGAAGTTAAATTTTCCTCTCAACTTTATTTTGAGCCGACCTTCGGGTTCGATGCCTATTTGTTTAAAAGATGTCTGACAGCGAGGTCAGATGTTCCTCTCAACTTCGTGTTGAGCCGGCCTACGGGTTCGATTCCTGTTTGTTTAACAGATGCCTGACGGCGAGGTCAGATGTTCTTCTCAACTTTGGGTTGAGCCGGCCTTCGGGTTCCACATCTTTTTGTTTAACAGATGCCTGACGGCGAGGTCAGATGTTCTTCTCAACTTCGGATTGAGCCGGCTTTCGGGTTCGATGCCTGTTTGATTAACAGATGCTTAACGGCGAGGAAAGATGTTCCTCTCAACTTCATGTTGAGCCGACATTCAGGTTCGGTGCTTGTTTGTTTAACAGATGCCTTAGGGAGAGGTCAGATGTTGCTCTCAACTTCGTGTTAGGACGGACTTCGGGTTCGATGCCTCTTTGTTTAAGAGATGCCTGACGGTGAGGTCTAATGTTCTTATCAATTTTGGGTTGAGCCGCTCTTCGGGTTCGATGCCTGTTTGTTTAACAGATGCTTGACGGTGAGGTCAGATGTTCTTCTAAACTTCGGGTCGAGCCGGCCTTCGGATTTGATGCCTGTTAGTTTAATAGATGCTTGACAATGAAGTTAAATGTTCCTCTCAACTTCATGTTGAACCGACCTTCGGGTTCGATGCCTGTTTGTTTAACAGATGTCTGACAGCGAGGTCAGATGTCCCTCTCAACTTCGTGTTGAGCGGCCTTCAGGTTCGATGCCTGTTTGTTTACATTTGCCTGAAGGCGAGGTCAGATGTTCTTCTCAACTTGGTGTTGTGCCAGACTTCGGGTTCGATGCCTATTTGTTTAACAGATGTTTGACGACTAGGTCAAATGTTCTTCTCAACTAAGGGTTGAGGCGTCCTTCGGGTTTGAGGCCTGTTTGTTTAACACATGCCTGACGACGAGGTTAGATGCCTCTTATTTTAACAGATGCCTGGCGGCGAGGTCAAATGTTCTTCTCAACTTCGGTTTGAGCCGACCTTTGGGTTCGATGCCAGATTTTTTAACAGATGCCTCACGGTGAGGTCTAATGCTCTTTTCAACTTCGAGTTCAGCCACCCTTCGAGTTTGATGCCTGTTTGTTTAACAGATGCCTGACGGTGAGGTCAGATGTTCTTCTCAACTTCGGGTTGAGCCGGCCTACGGTTTTGATGCCTAAGAGTTTAACAGATGCTTGATAGTGAAGCTAAATGTTCCTCTCAACTTCATGTTGAACTGACCTTCGGGTTCGATTCTTGTTTGTTTAACAGATGTCTGACGGCGAGGTCAGATGTTCCTCTCAACTTCGTGTTGAGCCGGCCTTCGGGTTCGATGCCTGTTTATTTAACAGATGCCTGACGACGAGGTCAGATGTTCTTCTCAACTTCGGGTTGAGTCGGCCTTCGGGTTCCACACCTTTTTGTTTAACAGATGCCTGACGGCGAGGTCAGATGTTCTTCTCAACTTCGGGTTGAGTCGGCCTTCAGGTTCGATGCCTGTTTGTTTAAAAGAAGCTTAACGGTGAGGTCAGATGTTCTTCTCAACTTCGGGTTGAGCCGGCCTTCAGATTTGATGCCTGTTTGTTTAACAGATGCTTGACAGTTAAGTCAAATGTTCCTCTCAACTTCATGTTGAGCCGACATTCAGGTTCGGTGCTTGTTTGTTTAACAGATGCCTTAGGGCGAGGTCAGATGTTGCTCTAAACTTCGTGTTAGGCCGGACTTCGAATTCGATGCCTGTTTGTTTAAGTGATGACTGACGGCGAGGTCTAATGTTCTTATCAACTTCTGGTTGAGCCGCCTTGCGGGTTCGATGCCTGTTTGTTTAACAGATGCCTGACGGTGAGGTCAGATGTTCTTCTCAACTTCGGGTTGAGTCGGCCTTCGGATTTGATGCCTGTTAGTTTAACAGATGCTTGATAATGAATTTAAATGTTCCTCTCAACTTCATGTTGAACCGACCTTCAGGTTCGATGCCTGTTTGTTTAACAGATGTCTGACGGCGAGGTCAGATGTTCCTCTCAACTTCGTGTTGAGTCGGCCTTCGGGTTCGATGCCTGTTTGTTTAACAGATGTCTGACAGCGAGGTCAGATGTTCCTTTCAACTTTGTGTGTAGCCGGCATTCGGGTTCGATGCCCGTTTGTTTACATTTGCCGGAAGGCGAGGTCAAATGTTCTTCTCAACTTGGTGTTGTGCCAGACTTCGGGTTTGATGCCTGTTTGTTTAACAGATGTTTGACGACGAGGTCAAATGTTCTTCTCAACTAAGGGTTGAGGCGTCCTTCGGGTTTGAGGCCTGTTTGTTTAACACATGCCTGACGACGAGGTCAGATGTTCTTCTCAACTTATGGTTGAGCCGGCCTTCGGGTTCGATGCCTCTTATTTTAACAGATGCCTGACGACGAGGTCAAATGTTCTTCTCAACTTCGGGTTGAGCCGGCGTTTGGGTTCGATGCCAGATTTTTTAACAAATGCCTCACGGCGAGGTCTAATGCTCTTTTCAACTTCGGGTTAAGACACACTTCGGGTTCGATGTCTATTTGTTTAACAGATGCCTGACGGTAAGGTCAGATGTTCTTCTCAACTTCAGGTTGAGCCGGCCTACGGTTTTGATGCCTGTTAGTTTAACAGATGCTTGACAGTGAAGTTAAATGTTCCTCTCAACTTCATGTTGAACCGACCTTCGGGTTCGATGCTTGTTTGTTTAACAGATGTCTGACGGCGAGGTTAGATGTTCCTCTCAACTTCGTGTTGAGCCGGCCTTCGGGTTCGATGCCTGTTTGTTTAATAAATACCTGATGGCGAGGTCAGATGTTCTTCTCAACTTCAGGTTGAGTCGGCCGTCGGGTTCCACACCTTTTTGTTTAACAGATGTCTGACGGCGAGGTCAGATGTTTTTCTCAACTTCGGGTTGAGCCGGCCTTCGGGTTCGATGCCTGTTTGTTTAACAGAAGATTAACGGTGAGGTCAGATGTTCTTCTCAACTTCGGGTTGAGCCGGCCTTCGGATTTGATGCCTGTTTGTTTAACAGATGCTTGACAGTGAAGTCAAATGTTCCTTTCAACTTCATGTTGAGCCGACATTCAGGTTCGGTGCCTGTTTGTTTAGCAGATGCCTTACGGCGAGGTCAGATGTTGCTGTCATCTTTGTTATGGGCCGGCCTTCGGGTTTGATGCCTGTTTGTTTAAGAGATGCCTGACGGTGAGGTCTAATGTTCTTATCAACTTCGGGTTGAGCCGCCCTTTGGGTTCGATGCCTGTTTGTTTAACAGATGCCTGACGGTGAGGTCAGATGTTCTTCTCATCTTCGGGTTGAGCCGGCCTTCGGTTTTGATGCCTGTTAGGTTTACAGATGCTTGACAGTGAAGTTAAATGTTCCTCTCAACTTCATGTTGAACCGACCTTCGGGTTCGATGCCTGTTTGTTTAACAGATGTCTGACGGCGAGGTCAGATGTTCCTCACAACTTTGTGTTATGCCGGCCTTCGGGTTCGATGCCTGTTTGTTTAACTTGTGCCTGAAGGCGAGGTCAGATGTTCTTCTCAACTTGGTGTTGTGCCAGACATTGGGTTCGATGCTTGTTTGTTTAACAGGTGTTTGACGGCGAGGTCAAATGTTCTTTTCAACTAAGGGTTGAGGCGGCCTTCGGGTTTGAGGCCTGTTTGTTTAGCAGATGCCTGACGACGAGGTCAGATGTTCTTCTCAACTTAGGGTTGAGCCGGCCTTCGGGTTCGATGACTCTTATTTTAACAGATGCCTGACGGCAAGGTCAAATGTTCTTCTCAACTTCGGGTTGAGCCGGCCTTCGGGTTCGATGCCAGATTTTTTAACAGATGCCTGACGGCGAGGTATAATGCTCTTTTCAACTTCGGCTCGAGCCACCCTTCAGGTTCGATGCTTGTTTGTTTAACAGATGCCTGACGGTATGGTCAGATCTTCTTCTCAACTTCGGGTTGAGCCGACCTTCGGATTTGATTCCTGTTTGTTTAACAGATGCCTGACGGTGAGGTCAGATGTTCTTCTTAACTTCGGTTTGAGCCCGCCTTCGGTTTTGATGCCTGTTAGTTTAACAGATGCCTGATGATATGGTCAGATGTTCTTCTCAACTTCGGTTGAGCCGACCTTCGGATTTGATGCCTGTTTTGTTAACAGATGCCTGATGGTGAGGTCAGATGTTCTTCTCAACTTCGGGCTGAGTCGGCCTTCCGTTTTGATGCCTGTTAGTTTAACAGATGCTTGACAGTGAAGTTAAATGTTCCTCTCAACTTCATTTTGAACCGACCTTCGGGTTCGATGCCTATTTGTTTAAAAGATGTCTGACGGCGAGGTCAGATTTCCTCTCAACTTCGTGTTGAGCCGGCCTTCAGGTTCGATGCGTGTTTGTTTAACAGATGCCTGACGGCGAGGTCAGATGTTCTTCTAAACTTCGGGTGGAGCCGGCCTTCGGGTTCCACACCTTTTTGTTTAACAGATGCCTGACGGCGAGGTCAGATGTTCTTCTCAACTTCGGATTGAGTCGGCCTTCGGGTTCGATGCCTGTTTGATTAACAGATGGTTAATGGTGAGGTCAGATGTTCCTCTCAACTTCATGTTGAGCCGACATTCAGGTTCGGTGCTTGTTTGTTTAACAGATGGCTTAGGGCGAGGTCAGATGTTGCTCTCAACTTCGTGTTAGGCCGGACTTCGGTTTCGATGCCTCTTTGTTTAAGAGATGCCTGACGGTGAGGTCTAATGTTCTTATCAACTTCGGGTTGAGCCGCTCTTTGGGTTCGATGCCTGTTTGTTTAACAGATGCCTGACGGTGAGGTCAGATGTTCTTCTCAACTTCGGGTCGAGCCGGCCTTCGGATTTGATGCCTGTAAGTTTAACAGATGCTTGACAATGAAGTTAAATGTTCCTCTCAACTTCATGTTGAACCGACCTTCAGATTTGATGCCTGTTAATTTAACAGATGTCTGACGGCGAGGTCAGATGTTCCTCTCAACTTCGTGTTGAGCCGGCCTTCAGGTTCGATGCCTGTTTGTTTACATTTCATTGAAGGCGAGGTCAGATGTTCTTCTCAATTTGGTGTTGTGCCAGACTTCGGGTTTGATGCCTGTTTGTTTAACAGATGTTTGACGGCGAGGTCAAATGTTCTTCTCAACTAAGGGTTGAGGCGGCCTTCGGGTTTGAGGCCTGTTTGTTTAACACATGCCTGACGACGAGGTCAGATGTTCTTCTCAACTTAGGGTTGAGCCGGCCTTCGGGTTCGATGCCTCTTATTTTAACAGATGCCTGACCTCGAGGCCAAATGTTCTTCTCAACTTCGTGTTGAGCCACCCTTTGGGTTTGATGTCTGTTTGTTTAACAGATGCCTCACGGCGAGGTCTAATGCTCTTCTCAACTTCGGGTTGAGCCGGCCTACGGTTTTGATGCCTGTTAGTTTATCAGATGCTTGACAGTGAAGTTAAATGTTCCTCTCAACTTCATGTTGAACCGACCTTCGGGTTCGATGCTTGTTTGTTTAACAGATGTTTGACGGCGAGGTCAGATGTTCCTCTCAACTTCGTGTTGAGTCGGCCTTCGGGTTCGATGCCTGTTTGTTTAACAGATGCCTGACGGCGAGGTCAGATGTTCTTCTCAACTTCGGGTTGAGTCGGCCTTCGGGTTCCACAAATTTTTGTTTAACAGATGCCTGGCGGCGAGGTCAGATGTTCTTCTCAACTTCGGGTTGACCCGGCCTTCAGGTTCGATGCCTGTTTGTTTAACAGAAGCTTAACGGTGAGGTCAGATGTTCATCTCAACTTCGGGTTGAGCCGGACTTCGGATTTAATGCCTGTTTGTTTAACAGATGCTTGACAGTGAAGTCAAATGTTCCTCTCAACTTCATGTTGAGCCGATATTCAGGTTCGGTGCTTGTTGGTTTAACATATGCCTTAAGGCAAGGTCAGATGTTGCTCTCAACTTCGTGTTAGGCCAGACTTCGGGTTCGATGCATGTTTGTTTAAGTGATGATTGACGACGAGGTCTAATGTTCTTATCAACTTCGGGTTCGATGCCTGTTTGTTTAACAGATGCCTGAAGGCGAGGTCAGAAGTTCTTCTCAACTTGGTGTTGTGCCAGACTTCGGGCTCGATGCCTGTTTGTTTAACAGATGTTTGACGACGAGGTCAAATGTTCGTCTCAACTAAGGGTTGAGGCGGCCTTCGGGTTTGAGGCCTGTTTGTTTAACACATGCCTGACGATGAGGTCAGATGTTCTTCTCAACTTATGGTTGAGCCGGCCTTCGGGTTCGATGCCTCTTATTTTAACAGATGCCTGACGACGAGGTCAAATGTTCTTCTCAACTTCGGGTTGAGCCGGCCTTCGGGTTCGATGCCAGATTTTTTAACAGATGCCTCACGGCGAGGTCTAATGCTCTTTTCAACTTCGGGTTGAGACACACTTCGGGTTCGATGTCTGTTTGTTTAACAGATGCCTGACGGTAAGGTCAGATGTTCTTCTCAACTTCGGGTTGAGTCGGCCTTCGGTTTTGATGCCTGTTAGTTTAACAGATGCTTGACAGTGAAGTTAAATGTTCCTCTCAACTTCATGTTGAACCGACCTTCGGGTTCGATGCTTGTTTGTTTAACATATGTCTGACGGCGAGGTCAGATGTTCCCCTCAACTTCGTGTTGAGCCGGCCTTCAGGTTCGATGCCTGTTTGTTTAACAGATGCGTGACGGCGAGGTCAGATGTTCTTCTCAACTCCAGGTTGAGTCGGCCATCGGGTTCCACACCTTTTTGTTTAACAGATGTCTGACGGCGAGGTCAGATGTTTTTCTCAACTTCGGGTTGAGCCGGCCTTCGGGTTCGATGCCTGTTTGTTTAACAGAAGATTAACGGTGAGGTCAGATGTTCTTCTCAACTTCGGGTTGAGCCGGCCTTCGGATTTGATGCCTGTTTGTTTAACAGATGCTTGACAGTGAAGTCAAATGTTCCTTTCAACTTCATGTTGAGCCGACATTCAGGTTCGGTGCCTGTTTGTTTAACAGATGCCTTACGGCGAGGTCAGATGTTGCTGTCATCTTTGTTATGGGCCGGCCTTCGGGTTTGATGCCTGTTTGTTTAAGAGATGCCTGACGGTGAGGTCTAATGTTCTTATCAACTTCGGGTTGAGCCGCCCTTTGGGTTCGATGCCTGTTTGTTTAACAGATGCCTGACGGTGAGGTCAGATGTTCTTCTCATCTTCGGGTTGAGCCGGCCTTCGGTTTTGATGCCTGTTAGGTTTACAGATGCTTGACAGTGAAGTTAAATGTTCCTCTCAACTTCATGTTGAACCGACCTTCGGGTTCGATGCCTGTTTGTTTAACAGATGTCTGACGGCGAGGTCAGATGTTCCTCACAACTTTGTGTTATGCCGGCCTTCGGGTTCGATGCCTGTTTGTTTAACTTGTGCCTGAAGGCGAGGTCAGATGTTCTTCTCAACTTGGTGTTGTGCCAGACATCGGGTTCGATGCTTGTTTGTTTAACAGGTGTTTGACGGCGAGGTCAAATGTTCTTTTCAACTAAGGGTTGAGGCGGCCTTCGGGTTTGAGGCCTGTTTGTTTAGCAGATGCCTGACGACGAGGTCAGATGTTCTTCTCAACTTAGGGTTGAGCCGGCCTTCGGGTTCGATGCCTCTTATTTTAACAGATGCCTGACGGCAAGGTCAAATGTTCTTCTCAACTTCGGGTTGAGCCGGCCTTCGGGTTCGATGCCAGATTTTTTAACAGATGCCTGACGGCGAGGTATAATGCTCTTTTCAACTTCGGCTCGAGCCACCCTTCAGGTTCGATGCTTGTTTGTTTAACAGATGCCTGACGGTATGGTCAGATCTTCTTCTCAACTTCGGGTTGAGCCGACCTTCGGATTTGATTCCTGTTTGTTTAACAGATGCCTGACGGTGAGGTCAGATGTTCTTCTTAACTTCGGTTTGAGCCCGCCTTCGGTTTTGATGCCTGTTAGTTTAACAGATGCCTGATGATATGGTCAGATGTTCTTCTCAACTTCGGTTGAGCCGACCTTCGGATTTGATGCCTGTTTTGTTAACAGATGCCTGATGGTGAGGTCAGATGTTCTTCTCAACTTCGGGCTGAGTCGGCCTTCCGTTTTGATGCTTGTTAGTTTAACAGATGCTTGACAGTGAAGTTAAATGTTCCTCTCAACTTCATTTTGAACCGACCTTCGGGTTCGATGCCTATTTGTTTAAAAGATGTCTGACGGCGAGGTCAGATTTCCTCTCAACTTCGTGTTGAGCCGGCCTTCAGGTTCGATGCCTGTTTGTTTAACAGATGCCTGACGGCAAGGTCAGATGTTCTTCTAAACTTCGGGTGGAGCCGGCCTTCGGGTTCCACACCTTTTTGTTTAACAGATGCCTGACGGCGAGGTCAGATGTTCTTCTCAACTTCGGATTGAGTCGGCCTTCGGGTTCGATGCCTGTTTGATTAACAGATGGTTAATGGTGAGGTCAGATGTTCCTCTCAACTTCATGTTGAGCCGACATTCAGGTTCGGTGCTTGTTTGTTTAACAGATGGCTTAGGGCGAGGTCAGATGTTGCTCTCAACTTCGTGTTAGGACGGACTTCGGTTTCGATGCCTCTTTGTTTAAGAGATGCCTGACGGTGAGGTCTAATGTTCTTATCAACTTCGGGTTGAGCCGCTCTTTGGGTTCGATGCCTGTTTGTTTAACAGATGCCTGACGGTGAGGTCAGATGTTCTTCTCAACTTCGGGTCGAGCCGGCCTTCGGATTTGATGCCTGTAAGTTTAACAGATGCTTGACAATGAAGTTAAATGTTCCTCTCAACTTCATGTTGAACCGACCTTCAGATTTGATGCCTGTTAATTTAACAGATGTCTGACGGCGAGGTCAGATGTTCCTCTCAACTTCGTGTTGAGCCGGCCTTCAGGTTCGATGCCTGTTTGTTTACATTTCATTGAAGGCGAGGTCAGATGTTCTTCTCAATTTGGTGTTGTGCCAGACTTCGGGTTTGATGCCTGTTTGTTTAACAGATGTTTGACGGTGAGGTCAAATGTTCTTCTCAACTAAGGGTTGAGGCGGCCTTCGGGTTTGAGGCCTGTTTGTTTAACACATGCCTGACGACGAGGTCAGATGTTCTTCTCAACTTAGGGTTGAGCCGGCCTTCGGGTTCGATGCCTCTTATTTTAACAGATGCCTGACCTCGAGGCCAAATGTTCTTCTCAACTTCGTGTTGAGCCACCCTTTGGGTTTGATGTCTGTTTGTTTAACAGATGCCTCACGGCGAGGTCTAATGCTCTTCTCAACTTCGGGTTGAGCCGGCCTACGGTTTTGATGCCTGTTAGTTTATCAGATGCTTGACAGTGAAGTTAAATGTTCCTCTCAACTTCATGTTGAACCGACCTTCGGGTTCGATGCTTGTTTGTTTAACAGATGTTTGACGGCGAGGTCAGATGTTCCTCTCAACTTCGTGTTGAGTCGGCCTTCGGGTTCGATGCCTGTTTGTTTAACAGATGCCTGACGGCGAGGTCAGATGTTCTTCTCAACTTCGGGTTGAGTCGGCCTTCGGGTTCCACAAATTTTTGTTTAACAGATGCCTGGCGGCGAGGTCAGATGTTCTTCTCAACTTCGGGTTGACCCGGCCTTCAGGTTCGATGCCTGTTTGTTTAACAGAAGCTTAACGGTGAGGTCAGATGTTCATCTCAACTTCGGGTTGAGCCGGACTTCGGATTTAATGCCTGTTTGTTTAACAGATGCTTGACAGTGAAGTCAAATGTTCCTCTCAACTTCATGTTGAGCCGATATTCAGGTTCGGTGCTTGTTGGTTTAACATATGCCTTAAGGCAAGGTCAGATGTTGCTCTCAACTTCGTGTTAGGCCAGACTTCGGGTTCGATGCATGTTTGTTTAAGTGATGATTGACGACGAGGTCTAATGTTCTTATCAACTTCGGGTTCGATGCCTGTTTGTTTAAAAGATGCCTGAAGGCGAGGTCAGAAGTTCTTCTCAACTTGGTGTTGTGCCAGACTTCGGGTTCGATGCCTGTTTGTTTAACAGATGTTTGACGACGAGGTCAAATGTTCGTCTCAACTAAGGGTTGAGGCGGCCTTCGGGTTTGAGGCCTGTTTGTTTAACACATGCCTGACGATGAGGTCAGATGTTCTTCTCAACTTATGGTTGAGCCGGCCTTCGGGTTCGATGCCTCTTATTTTAACAGATGCCTGACGACGAGGTCAAATGTTCTTCTCAACTTCGGGTTGAGCCGGCCTTCGGGTTCGATGCCAGATTTTTTAACAGATGCCTCACGGCGAGGTCTAATGCTCTTTTCAACTTCGGGTTGAGACACACTTCGGGTTCGATGTCTGTTTGTTTAACAGATGCCTGACGGTAAGGTCAGATGTTCTTCTCAACTTCGGGTTGAGTCGGCCTTCGGTTTTGATGCCTGTTAGTTTAACAGATGCTTGACAGTGAAGTTAAATGTTCCTCTCAACTTCATGTTGAACCGACCTTCGGGTTCGATGCTTGTTTGTTTAACATATGTCTGACGGCGAGGTCAGATGTTCCTCTCAACTTCGTGTTGAGCCGGCCTTCAGGTTCGATGCCTGTTTGTTTAACAGATGCGTGACGGCGAGGTCAGATGTTCTTCTCAACTCCAGGTTGAGTCGGCCATCGGGTTCCACACCTTTTTGTTTAACAGATGTCTGACAGCGAGGTTAGATGTTTTTCTCAACTTCGGGTTGAGCTGGCCTTCGGGTTCGATGCCTGTTTGTTTAACAGAAGCTTAACGGTGAGGTCAGATGTTCTTCTCAACTTCGGGTTGAGCCGCCCTTCGGATTTGATGCCTGTTTGTTTAACAGATGCTTGACAGTGAAGTCAAATGTTCCTCTCAACTTCATGTTGAGCCGACATTCAGGTTCGGTGCGTGTTTGTTTAACAGATGCCTTACGGCGAGGTCAGATGTTGTTCTCATCTTCGTCATGGGCCGGCCTTCGGGTTTGATGCCTGTTTGTTTAAGAGATGCCTGACGGCGAGGTCTAATGTTCTTATCAACTTCGGGTTGAGCCGCCCTTCGGGTTCGATGCCTGTTTGTTTAACAGATGCCTGACGGTGAGGTTAGATGTTATTCTCATCTTCGGGTTGAGTCGGCCTTCGGTTTTGATGCCTGTTAGGTTAACAGATGCTTGACAGTGAAGTTAAATGTTCCTCTCAACTTCATGTTGAACCGACCTTCGGGTTTGATACCTGTTTGTTTAACAGATGTCTGACGGCGAGGTCAGATATTCCTCTCAACTTTGTGTTGAACCGGCCTTCGGGTTCGATGCCTGTTTAATTAACTTGTGCATGAAGGCGAGGTCAGATGTTCTTCTCAACTTGGTGTTGTGCCAGACATCGGGTTCGATGCCTGTTTGTTTAACAGATGTTTGACGGCGAGGTCAGATGTTCTTCTCAACTTGATGTTGTGCCAGACATCGGGTTCGATGCCTGTTTGTTTAACAGATGTTTGACGGCGAGGTCAAATGTTCTTCTCAACTAAGGGTTGAGGCGGCCTTCGGGTTTGAGGCCTGTTCGTTTAACAGATGCCTGACGACAAGGTCAGATGTTCTTCTCAACTTAGGGTTGAGCCGGCCTTCGGGTTCGATGCCTCTTATTTTAACAGATTCCTGTCGGCGAGGTCTAATTCTCTTTTCAACTTCGGCTTGAGCCACCCTTCGGGTTCGATGCTTGTTTGTGTAACAGATGCCTGACGGTAAGGTCAGATCTTCTTCTCAACTTCGGGTTGAGCCGACCATCGGATTTGATGCCTGTTTGTTTAATAGATGCCTGACGGTGAGGTCAGATGTTCTTCTTAACTTTGGGTTGAGCCGGCCTTCGGTTTTGATGCTTGTTAGTTTAACAGATGCTTGACAGTGAAGTTAAATGTTCCTCTCAGCTTCATGTTGAACCGAGCTTCGGGTTCGATGCCTGTTTGTTTAACAAATGCTTGATGGCGATGTCAGATGTTCTTCTCAACTTGGTTTTGTGCCAGACTTCGGGTTCGATGCCTGTTTGTTTAACAGATGTTTGACGGCGAGGTCAAATGTTCTTCTCAACTAAGGGTTGAGGCGGCCTTCTGGTTTGAGGCCTGTCTGTTTAATAGATGCCTGACGACGAGGTCAGATGTTCTTCTCAACTTAGTGTTGAGCCAGCCTTCGGGTTCGATGCCTCTTATTTTAACAGATGTCTGACGGCGAGGTCAAATGTTCTTCTCAACTTCGGGTTGAGCCGGCCGTCGGGTTTGATGCCAAATTTTTTAACAGAAGCCTGACGGCGAGGTCTAATGCTCTTTTAAACTTCAGGTTGAGCCACCCTTCGTGTTCGATTCCTATTTGTTTAACAAATGCCTGACGGTAAGGTCAGATGTTCTTCTCAACTTCGGGTTGAGCCGGCCTTCGGATTTGATGCCTGTTTGTTTAACAGATGCCTGACGGCGAGGTCAGATGTTCTTCTTAACTTCGGGTTTAGGCGGCCTTCGGTTTTAATGCCTGTTAGTTTAACAGATGCTTGACAGTGAAGTTAAATGTTCCTCTCAACTTCATGTTGAACCGACCTTCGGGTTCGATGCCTGTTTGTTTAATAGATGTCTGACGGCGAGGTCAAATGTTCCTCTCAACTTCGTGTTGAGCCGGCCTTCGGGTTCGATGCCTGTTTGTTTAACAGATGCCTGATGGCGAGGTCAGATGTTCTTCTCAACTTCGGGTTGAGCCGGTCTTCGGGTTCCTCAACTTTTTGTTTAACAGATGCCTGACGGCGAGGTCAGATGTTCTTCTCAACTTCGGGTTGAGCCGGCCTTCGGGTTCGATGCCTGTTTGTTTATCAGATGCTTAACAGTGAGGTTAGATGTTCTTCTCAACTTCAGGTTGAGCCGGCCTTCGGATTTGATGCCTGTTTGTTTAACAAATGCTTGACAGTGAAGTCAAATGTTCCTCTCAACTTCATGTTGAGCCGACATTCAGGTTCGGTGCCTGTTTGTTTAACAGATGCCTTACGGCTAGGTCAGATGTTGCTTTCAACTTCGTGTTGGGCCGCCCTTTGATGCCTGTTTGTTTAAGAGATGCCTGACGGCAAGGTCTGACGTTCTTATCAACTTCGGGTTGAGCCGACCTTCGATTTTGATGCCTGTTAGTTTAACAGATGCTTGACAGTGAAGTTAAATGTTCCTCTCAACTTCATGTTGAACCGAACTTCGGATTCGATGCCTGTTTGTTTAACAGATGTCTGACAGCGAGGTCAGATGTTCCTCTATACTTCTTGTTGAGCCGGCCTTCGGGTTCGATGCCTGTTTATTTAACATGTTCCTGAAGGCGAGGTCAGATGTTCTTCTCAACTTGGTGTTGTGCCAGACTTCAGGTTTGATGCCTTTTTGTTTAACAGATGTTTGACGGCGAGGTCAAATGTTCTTCTCAACTAAGGGTTGAGGCGGCCTTCGGGTTTGAGGCCTGTTTGTTTAACAGATGCCTGACAACGAGGTCAGATGTTCTTCTCAACTTAGGGTTGAGCCGGCCTTTGGGTTCGATGCCTCTTATTTTAACAAATGCCTGACGGCGAGGTCAAATGTTCTTCTCAACTTCGGGTTGAGCTGGCCGTTGGGTTCGATGCCAGATTTTTTAACAGACGCCTGACGACGAGGTCTAATGCTCTTTTCAACTTCGGGTTGAGCCACCCTTCGGGTTCGATGCCTGTTTGTTTAACAGATGCCTGACGGTAAGGTAAGATGTTCTTCTCAACTTCGGGTTGAGCCGGCCTTCGGTTTTGATGCCTGTTAGTTTAACAGATGCTTGGCAGTGAAGTTAAATGTTCCTCTCAACTTCATGTTGAACCGACCTTCGGGTTCGATGCCTTTTTGTTTAACAGATGTCTGACGGCAAGGTCAGATGTTCCTCGCAACTTCGTGTTGAGCCGGCCTTCGGGTTCGATGCCTGTTTGTTTAACAGATCCCTAACGGCGAGGTCAGATGTTCTTCTCAACTTGGGGTTGAGCCGGCCTTCGAGTTCCACACCTTTTTGTTTAACAGATGCCTGACGGCGAGGTCAGATGTTCTTCTCAACTTCGGTTTTAGCCGGCCTTCGGGTTCGTTGCTCTGTTTGTTTATCAGATGCTTAACGGTGAGGTTAGATGTTCTTCTCAACTTCGGGTGGAGCCGGCCTTCGGATTTGATGCCTGTTTTTTTAACAAATGCTTGACAGTGAAGTCAAATGTTCCTCTCAACTTCATGTTGAGCCGACATTCAGGTTCGGTGCCTGTTTGTTTAACAGATGCCTTACGGCGAGGTCAGATGTTGCTCTCAACTTCGTGTTGGGCCGGCCTTCGGGTTTGATGCCTGTTTGTTTAAGAGATGCCTGACGGTGAGGTCAGATGTTCTTCTCAACTTCGGGTTGAGACGGCCTTCGGTTTTGATGCCTGTTAGTTTAACAGATGCTTGACAGTGAAGTTAAATGTTCCTCTCAACTTCATGTTGAACCGACCTTCGGGTTCGGTGCTTGTTTGTTTAACAGATGTCTGACTGCGAGGTCAGATGTTCCTCTCAACTTCGTGTTGAGCCGGCCTTCGGGTTCGATGCCTGTTTGTTTAACATTTTCTTGAAGGCGAGGTCAGATGTTCTTCTCACTTGGTGTTGTGCCAGACTTCGGGTTTGATGCCTGTTTGTTTAACAGATGTTTGACGGCGAGGTCAAATGTTCTTCTCAACTAAAGGTTGAGGCAGCCTTCAAGTTTGAGGCCTGTTTGTTTAACAGATGCCGGACGACGAGGTCGTATGTTCTTGTCAACTTAGGGTTGATCCGGCCTTCAGGTTCGATGCCTCTTATTTTAACAGATGCCTGACGGCGAGGTTAAATGTTCTTCTCAACTTCGGGTTTAGCCGGCCGTCGGGTTCGAAGCCAGATTTTTTAACAAATGCCTAACGGCGAGGTCAGATGTTCTTCTCAACTTCGGGTTGAGCCGACCTTCGGGTTCGCTGCCTGTTTGTTTATCAGATGCTTAACAGTGAGGTTAGATGTTCTTCTCAACTTCGGGTTGAGCCGGCCTTCGGATTTGATGCCTGTTTGTTTAACAGATGCTTGACAGTGAAGTCAAATGTTCCTCTCAACTTCATGTTGAGTTGACATTCAGGTTCGGTGCCTGTTTGTTTAACAGATGCCTTACGGCGAGGTCAGATGTTGCTCTCAACTTCGTGTTGGGCCGGCCTTCGGGCTCGAAGCCTGTTTGTTTAAGAGATGCCTGACAGCAAGGTCTAACTTTCTTATCAACTTCGGGTTCGATGCGTGTTTGTTTAACAGATGCCTGATGGTGAGGTCAGATGTTCTTCTCAACTTCGGGTTGAGCCGGCCTTCGGATTTGATGCCTGTTTGTTTAACAGATGCCTGACGGTGAGGTCAGATGTTCTTCTCAACTTCGGGTTGAGCCGACCTTCGGTTTTGATGCCTGTTAGTTTAACAGATGCTTGGCAGTGAAGTTAAATGTTCCTCTCAACTTCATGTTGAACCGACCTTCGGGTTCGATGCCTTTTTGTTTAACAGATGTCTGACGGCAAGGTCAAATGTTCCTCGCAACTTCGTGTTGAGCCGGCCTTCGGGTTCGATGCCTGTTTGTTTAACAGATCCCTAACGGCGAGGTCAGATGTTCTTCTCAACTTGGGGTTGAGCCAGCCTTCGAGTTCCACACCTTTTTGTTTAACAGATGCCTGACAGAGAGGTCAGATGTTCTTCTCAACTTCGGGTTGAGCCGGCCTTCGGGTTCGTTGCTCTGTTTGTTTATCAGATGCTTAACGGTGAGGTTAAATGTTCTTCTCAACTTCGGGTGGAGCCGGCCTTCGGATTTGATGCCTGTTTTTTTAACAGATGCTTGACAGTGAAGTCAAATGTTCCTCTCAACTTCATGTTGAGCCGACATTCAGGTTCGGTGCCTGTTTGTTTAACAGATGCCTTACGGCGAGGTCAGATGTTGCTCTCAACTTCGTGTTGGGCCGGCCTTCGGGTTTGATGCCTGTTTGTTTAAGAGATGCCTGACGGTGAGGTCAGATGTTCTTCTCAACTTCGGGTTGAGACGGCCTTCGGTTTTGATGCCTGTTAGTTTAACAGATGCTTGACAGTGAAGTTAAATGTTCCTCTCAACTTCATGTTGAACCGACCTTCGGGTTCGGTGCTTGTTTGTTTAACAGATGTCTGACTGTGAGGTCAGATGTTCCTCTCAACTTCGTGTTGAGCCGGCCTTCGGGTTCGATGCCTGTTTGTTTAACATTTTCTTGAAGGCGAGGTCATATGTTCTTCTCACTTGGTGTTGTGCCAGACTTCGGGTTCGATGCCTGTTTGTTTAACAGATGTTTGACGGCGAGGTCAAATGTTCTTCTCAACTAAAGGTTGAGGCATCCTTCGAGTTTGAGGCCTGTTTGTTTAATAGATGCCGGACGACGAGGTCGTATGTTCTTGTCAACTTAGGGTTGATCCGGCCTTCGGGTTCGATGCCTCTTATTTTAACAGATGCCTGACGGCGAGGTTAAATGTTCTTCTCAACTTCGGGTTTAGCCGGCCGTCGGGTTCGAAGCCAGATTTTTTAACAAATGCCTAACGGCGAGGTCAGATGTTCTTCTCAACTTCGGGTTGAGCCGACCTTCGGGTTCGCTGCCTGTTTGTTTATCAGATGCTTAACAGTGAGGTTAGATGTTCTTCTCAACTTCGGGTTGAGCCGGCCTTCGGATTTGATGCCTGTTTGTTTAACAGATGCTTGACAGTGAAGTCAAATGTTCCTCTCAACTTCATGTTGAGTTGACATTCAGGTTCGGTGCCTGTTTGTTTAACAGATGCCTTACGGCGAGGTCAGATGTTGCTCTCAACTTCGTGTTGGGCCGGCCTTCGGGCTCGAAGCCTGTTTGTTTAAGAGATGCCTGACAGCAAGGTCTAACTTTCTTATCAACTTCGGGTTCGATGCGTGTTTGTTTAACAGATGCCTGATGGTGAGGTCAGATGTTCTTCTCAACTTCGGGTTGAGCCGGCCTTCGGATTTGATGCCTGTTTGTTTAACAGATGCCTGACGGTGAGGTCAGATGTTCTTCTCAACTTCGGGTTGAGCCGACCTTCGGTTTTGATGCCTGTTAGTTTAACAGATGCTTGGCAGTGAAGTTAAATGTTCCTCTCAACTTCATGTTGAACCGACCTTCGGGTTCGATGCCTTTTTGTTTAACAGATGTCTGACGGCAAGGTCAAATGTTCCTCGCAACTTCGTGTTGAGCCGGCCTTCGGGTTCGATGCCTGTTTGTTTAACAGATCCCTAACGGCGAGGTCAGATGTTCTTCTCAACTTGGGGTTGAGCCAGCCTTCGAGTTCCACACCTTTTTGTTTAACAGATGCCTGACAGAGAGGTCAGATGTTCTTCTCAACTTCGGGTTGAGCCGGCCTTCGGGTTCGTTGCTCTGTTTGTTTATCAGATGCTTAACGGTGAGGTTAAATGTTCTTCTCAACTTCGGGTGGAGCCGGCCTTCGGATTTGATGCCTGTTTTTTTAACAGATGCTTGACAGTGAAGTCAAATGTTCCTCTCAACTTCATGTTGAGCCGACATTCAGGTTCGGTGCCTGTTTGTTTAACAGATGCCTTACGGCGAGGTCAGATGTTGCTCTCAACTTCGTGTTGGGCCGGCCTTCGGGTTTGATGCCTGTTTGTTTAAGAGATGCCTGACGGTGAGGTCAGATGTTCTTCTCAACTTCGGGTTGAGACGGCCTTCGGTTTTGATGCCTGTTAGTTTAACAGATGCTTGACAGTGAAGTTAAATGTTCCTCTCAACTTCATGTTGAACCGACCTTCGGGTTCGGTGCTTGTTTGTTTAACAGATGTCTGACTGTGAGGTCAGATGTTCCTCTCAACTTCGTGTTGAGCCGGCCTTCGGGTTCGATGCCTGTTTGTTTAACATTTTCTTGAAGGCGAGGTCATATGTTCTTCTCACTTGGTGTTGTGCCAGACTTCGGGTTCGATGCCTGTTTGTTTAACAGATGTTTGACGGCGAGGTCAAATGTTCTTCTCAACTAAAGGTTGAGGCATCCTTCGAGTTTGAGGCCTGTTTGTTTAATAGATGCCGGACGACGAGGTCGTATGTTCTTCTCAACTTAGGGTTGATCCGGCCTTCGGGTTCGATGTCTCTTATTTTAACAGATGCCTGACGGCGAGGTAAAATGTTCTTCTCAACTTCGGGTTTAGCCGGCCGTCGGGTTCGAAGCCAGATTTTTTAACAAATGCCTAACGGCGAGGTCAGATGTTCTTCTCAACTTCGGGTTGAGCCGACCTTCGGGTTCGCTGCCTGTTTGTTTATCAGATGCTTAACGGTGAGGTTAGATGTTCTTCTCAACTTCGGGTTGAGCCGGCCTTCGAATTTGATGCCTGTTTGTTTAACAGATGCTTGACAGTGAAGTCAAATGTTCCTCTCAACTTCATGTTGAGCTGACATTCAGGTTCGGTGCCTGTTTGTTTAACAGATGCCTTACGGCGAGGTCAGATGTTGCTCTCAACTTCGTGTTGGGCCGGCCTTCGGGTTCGAAGCCTGTTTTTTTAAGAGATGCCTGACAGCAAGGTCTAACGTTCTTATCAACTTCGGGTTGAGCCTCCCTTCGGGTTCGATGCGTGTTTGTTTAACAGATGCCTGATGGTGAGGTCAGAGGTTCTTCTCAACTTCGGGTTGAGACGGCCTTCGGTTTTTATGCCTGATAGTTTAACAGATGCTTGACAGTGAAGTTAAATGTTCCTCTCAACTTCATGTTGAACCGACCTTGGGGTTCGATTCCTGTTTGTTTAACAGATGTCTGACAGCGAGGTCAGATGTTCCTCTCAACTTCGTATTGAGCCGGCCTTCGGGTTTGATGCCTGTTTGTTTAACATTTTCCTGAAGTCGAGGTCATATGTTCTTCTCAACTTGGTGTTGTGCCAGACTTCGGGTTCGATGCCTGTTTGTTTAACAGATGTTTGACAGCGAGGTCAAATGTTCTTCTCAACTAAGGGTTAGGCGGCCTTCGGGTTTGAGGCCTGTTTGTTTAACAAATGCCTGACGACGAGGTCAGATGTTCTTCTCAACTTAGGGTTGAGCCGACCTTCGGGTTCGATGCCTCTTATTTTAACAGATGCTTGACGGCGAGGTCAAATGTTCTTCTTAACTTCGGGTTGAGCCGGCCTTCGGGTTCGATACCAGATTTTTTAACAGAGTCCTGACGGCGAGGTTTAATGCTCTTTTCAACTTCGGGTTCGATGCCCGTTTGTTTAATAGATGCCTGACGGTAAGGTCAGATGTTCTTCTAAACTTCGGGTTGAGCCGACCTTCGAATTTGATGCTTGTTTGTTTAACAGATGCCTGACGGTAAGGTCAGATATTCTTCTCATCTTCGGGTTGAGCCGGCCTTCGGTTTTATGCCTGTTAGTTTAACAGATGCTTGATAGTGAAGTTAAATGTTCCTCTCAACTTCATGTTGAACCGACCTTCGGGTTCGATGCCTGTTTGTTTAACAGATGTCTGACGGCGAGGTCAGATGTTCCTCTCAACTTCGTGTTGAGCCGACGTTCGGGTTCGATGCCTGTTTGTTTAACATTTGACTGAAGGCGAGGTCAGATGTTCTTATCAACTTGGTGTTGTGCCAGCTTCGGGTTCGATGCATGTTTATTTAACAGATGTTTGACGGCGAGGTCAAATGTTCTTCTTAACTAAGGGTTGAGGCGGCCTTCGGGTTTGAGGCCTGTTTGTTTAACAAATGCCTGACGACGAGGTCAAATGTTCTTCTCAACTTAGGGTTGAGCCGGCCTTCGGGTTCGATGCCTGTTATTTTAACAGATGCCTGCGGCGAGGTCAAATGTTCTTGTCAACATTGGGTTGAGCCGGCCTTCGGGTTCGATGCCTGTTTGTTTAACAGATGCCTGATGATAAGGTCATATGTTCTTCTCAACTTCGGGTTGAGTCGGCCTTCGAATTTGATGCCTGTTTGTTTAACAGGTGCTTGACAGTGAAGTCAAATGTTCCTCTTAACTTCATGTTGAGCCGAACTTCAGGTTCGACGCCTGTTTGTTTAACAGATGCCTAACAGCGAGGTCAGATGTTCCTCTTAACTTTGTGTTAAGCCGGCCTTCGGGTTCGATGCCTGTTTGTTTAACATATGCCTGACGGCGTGGTCAGATGTTCTTCTCAACTTCGTGTGGTGCCGGCCTTCGGGTTCGATGCCTGTTTGTTTAACAGATGTTTGACAGCGAGGTCAGATGTTCTTCTCAACTAAGGGTTGAGACGGCCTTCGGGTTCCACACCTTTTTGTTTGACAGATGTCTGACAGCGAGGTCAGATGTTCTTATCAACTTTGGGTTGAGCCGGCCTTCGGGTTTGATGCCTGTTTATTTAACAGAAGCCTGATAGTGAAGTCAAATGTTCCTCTCAACTTCATGTTGATCCGACATTCAGGTTCGGTGCCTGTTTATTTAACAGATGCCTTACGACGAGGTAAGATGTTGCTCTCAACTTCGTGTTGGGCCGGCCTTCGGGTTCGATGCCTGTTTGTTTAACAGATGTCTGACGGCGAGGTCAGATGTTCCTCTCAACTTCGTGTTGAGCCAGCGTTCGGGTTCGATTCCTGTTTGTTTAACATTTGCCTGAAGGCGAGGTTAGATGTTCTTTTCAACTTGGTGTTGTGCCAGACTTCGGGTTCGATGCATGTTTGTTTAACAGATGCTTGACGGCGAGGTCAAATGTTCTTCTTAACTAAGGGTTGAGGCGGCCTTCGGGTTTGAGGCCTGTTTTTTTAACAGATGCCTGACGACGAGGTCAGATGTTCTTCTCAACTTAGGGTTGAGTCGGCCTTTGGGTTCGATGCCTGTTATTTTAACATATGCCTAAGGCGAGGTCAAATGTTCTTCTCAACATCGGGTTGAGCCGGCCTTCGGGTTCGATGCCAGATTTTTTAACAGATGCCTGACGGCGAGGTCAGATGCTCTTTTCAACTTCGGGTTCGATGCCTATTTGTTTAACAGATGCCTAACGGTAAGGTCAGATGTTCATCTCAACTTCGGGTTGAGCCGGCCTTCAGATTTGGTGCCTGTTTGTTTAACAGGTGCTTGACAGTGAAGTCAAATGTTCCTCTTAACTTCATGTTGAGCCGACCTTCGGGTTCGATGCCTGTTTGTTTAATAGATGCCTAACAGCGAGGTCAGATGTTCCTCTAAACTTTCTGTTAAGCCGGCCTTCGGGTTCGATGCCTGTTTTTTTAACATATGCCTGACGGCGAGGTTAGATGTTCTTCTCAACTTCGTGTGGTACAGACCTTCGGGTTCGATGCCTGTTTGTTTAACAGATATTTCACAGCGAGGTCAGATGTTCTTCTCAACTAAGGGTTGAGACGGCCTTCGGGTTCCACACCTTTTTGTTTAACAGATGTCTGACAGCGAGGTCAGATGTTCTTATCAACTTCGGGTTGAGCCGACCTTCGGGTTTGATGCCTGTTTATTTAACAGATGCCTGACAGTGAAGTCAAATGTTCCTCTCAACTTCATGTTGAACCGACATTCAGGTTCGGTGCCTGTTTGTTTAACATATGCCTTACGGCGAGGTCAGATGTTGCTCCCAACTTCGTGTTGGGCCGGCCTTCGGGTTCGATGCCTGTTTGTTTAAGAGATGCCTGACGGCGAGGTCTAATGTTCTTCTCAACTTAGGGTTGAGCCGGCCTTCGGTTTTAATGCCTGTTAGTTTAACAGATGCTTGACAGTGAAGTTAAATGTTCCTCTCAACTTCATGTTAAACCGACCTTCGGGTTCGATGCCTGTTTGTTTAACAGATTTTTGATGGCGAGGTCAGATGTTCCTCTCAACTTCGTGTTGAGCCGGCCTTCGGGTTCGATGCCTGTTTGTTTATCATTTTCCTGAAGGCGAGGTCAGATGTTCTTCTCAACTTCTTGTTGTGCCGCCCTTCGGGTTCGATGCCTGTTTGTTTAACTAATGCCTGACGACGAGGTCAGATGTTCTTCTCAACTAAGGGTTGAGACAGCCTTCGGGTTTGAGGCCTGTTTGTTTAACAGATGCCTGACGACAAGGTCAGATGTTCTACTCAACTTCGGGTTGAGCCGGCCTTCGGGTTCGATGCCTGTTATTTTAACAGATGCCTGACGGCGAGGTCAAATGTTCTTCTCATCTTCGGGTTGAGCCGGCCTTCGGGTTCGATGCCAGATTTTTTAACAGATGCCTGACGCCGAGGTCTAATACTCTTTTCAACTTCGGGTTGAGCCGCTCTTCGGGTTCGATGCCTATTTGTTTAACAGATGCCTGACGGCTATGTCAGATGTTCTTCCCAACTTCGGGTTGATCCGGCCTTTGGGTTCGCTGCCTGTTTGTTTAACAGATGCCTGGCGGCTAGGTCAGATGTTCTTCTCAACTTCGGGTTGAGCCGGCCTCCGGGTTCGATTCTTGTTTGTTTAACTATAGCCTGACAGCAAGGTCAGATGTTCTTCTCAACTTCGGGTTAAGCCGGCCATTAAATTTTATGCCTGTTTGTTTAACATATGCCTGACAGCGACGTCAAATGTTCTTCTCAACTTCGTGTTGTGCCGCCCTTCGGGTTCGATGCCTGTTTGTTTAACTAATTCCTAAGGGGGAGGTCATATGTTCATCTCAACTTCAAGGTGAGCCGGCCTTCGGGTTCGATACCTAATTGTTTAACAGATGTTTGATGGCGAGGTCAGATGTTCTTCTCAACTAAGGGTTGAGACGGCCTTCGGGTTCCACACCTTTTTGTTTAACAGATGTCTGACGGCGAGGTCAGATGTTCTTATCAACTTCGGGTTGAGCCGGCCTTCAGGTTTGATGCCTGTTTATTTAACAGATGCCTGACAGTGAAGTCAAATGTTCCTCTCAACTTCATGTTGAACCGACATTCAGGTTCGGTGCCTGTTTGTTTAACATATGCCTTACGGCGAGGTCAGATGTTGCTCCCAACATCGTGTTGGGCCGGCCTTCGGGTTCGATGCCTGTTTGTTTAAGAGATGCCTGACGGCGAGGTCTAATGTTCTTCTCAACTTAGGGTTGAGCCAACCTTCGGTTTTAATGCCTGTTAGTTTAACAGATGCTTGACAGTGAAGATAAATGTTCCTCTCAACTTCATGTTAAACCGACCTTCGGGTTCGATGCCTGTTTGTTTAACAGATGTTTGATGGCGAGGTCAGATGTTCCTCTCAACTTCATGTTGAGCCAGCCTTCGGGTTCGATGCCTGTTTGTTTATCATTTTCCTGAAGGCGAGGTCAGATGTTCTTCTCAACTTGGTGTTGTGCCAGACTTCGGGTTCAATGCCTGTTTGTTTAACAGATGTTTGACGTCGAGGTTAAATGTTCTTCTCAACTAAGGGTTGAGACAGCCTTCGGGTTTGTTTAACAGATGCCTGACGACGAGGTTAGATGTTCTTCTCAACTTCGGGTTGAGCCGGCCTTCGGGTTCGATGCCTGTTATTTAAACAGATGCCTGACGGCGAGGTCAAATGTTCTTCTCATCTTCGGGTTGAGCCGACCTTCGGGTTCGATGCCAAATTTTTTAACAGAAGCCTGACGCCGAGGTCTAATACTCTTTTCAACTTCGGGTTGAGCGGCTCTTCGGGTTCGATGCCTATTTGTTTAACAGATGCCTGACGGCTATGTCAGATGTTCTTCCCAACTTCGGGTTGATCCGGCCTTTGGGTTCGTTGCCTGTTTGTTTAACAGATGCCTGGCGGCTAGGTCAGATGTTCTTCTCAACTTCGGGTTGAGCCGGCCTCCGGGTTCGATTCCTGTTTGTTTAACTAAAGCCTGACAGCAAGGTCAGATGTTCTTCTCAACTTCGGGTTGAGCCGGCCATCAAATTTGATGCCTGTTTGTTTAACATATGCCTGACAACGACGTCAAATGTTCTTCTCAACTTCGTGTTGTGCCGCCCTTCGGGTTCGATGCCTGTTTGTTTAACTAATTCCTGAGGGGGAGGTCATATGTTCATCTCAACTTCAAGGTGAGCCGGCCTTCGGGTACGATACCTAATTGTTTAACAGATGTTTGATGGCGAGGTCAGATGTTCTTCTCAACTAAGGGTTGAGACGGCCTTCGGGTTCCACACCTTTTTGTTTAACAAATGTCTGACGGCGAGGTCAGATGTTCTTATCAACTTCGGGTTGAGCCGGCCTTCGGGTTTGATGCCTGTTTATTTAACAGATGCCTGACAGTGAAGTCAAATGTTCCTCTCAACTTCATGTTGAACCGACATTCAGGTTCGGTGCCTGTTTGTTTAAAATATGCCTTACGGCGAGGTCAGATGTTGCTCCCAACTTCGTGTTGGGCCGGCCTTCGGGTTCGATGCCTGTTTGTTTAAGAGATGCCTGACGGCGAGGTCTAATGTTCTTCTCAACTTAGGGTTGAGCCGACCTTCGGTTTTAATGCCTGCTAGTTTAACAGATGCTTGACAGTGAAGATAAATGTTCCTCTCAACTTCATGTTAAACCGACCTTCGGGTTCGATGCCTGTTTGTTTAACAGATGTTTGATGGCGAGGTCAGATGTTCCTCTAACCTTCATGTTGAGCCAGCCTTCGGGTTCAATGCCTGTTTGTTTATCATTTGCCTGAAGGCGAGGTAAGATGTTCTTCTCAACTTGGTGTTGTGCCAGACTTCGGGTTCAATGCCTGTTTGTTTAACATATGTTTGACGTCGAGGTCAAATGTTCTTTTCAACTAAGGGTTGAGACAGCCTTCGGGTTTGAGGCTTGTTTCTTTAACAGATGCCTGACGACGAGGTCAGATGTTCTTCTCAACTTCGGGTTGAGTCGGCCTTCGGGTTCGATGCCTGTTATTTTAACAGATGCCTGACGGCGAGGTCAAATGTTCTTCTCATCTTCGGGTCGAGCCGACCTTCGGATTCGATGCCAAATTTTTTAACAGATGCCTGACGGCGAGGTCTAATGCTCTTTTCAACTTCGGGTTGAGCCGCATTTCGGGTTCGATGCCTATTTGTTTAACAGATGCCTGGCGGCTATGTCAGATGTTCTTCCCAACTTCGGGTTGATCCGACCTTTGGGTTCGCTGCCTGTTTGTTTAACAGATGCCTGGCGGCTAGGTCAGATGTTCTTCTCAACTTCGGGTTGAGCCGGCCTCCGGGTTCGATTCTTGTTTGTTTAACTAAAGCCTGACAGCAAGGTCAGATGTTCTTCTCAACTTCGGGTTGAGCCAGCCATCAAATTTGATGCCTGTTTGTTTAACATATGCCTGACAGCGACGTCAAATGTTCTTCTTAACTTCGTGTTGTGCCGCCCTTCGGGTTCGATGCCTGTTTGTTTAACTAATGCCTGAGGGGGAGGTAAGATGTTCATCTCAACTTCAAGGTGAGCCGGCCTTCGGGTTCGATACCTAATTGTTTAACAGATGTTTGATGGCGAGGTCAGATGTTCTTCTCAACTAAGGGTTGAGACGGCCTTCGGGTTGAACCGGCCTTCAGGTTCGGTTCCTGTTTCTTTAATTAATGCCTGGCAGCGAGGTCGGATGATCTTCTCAACTTCGGGTTGAGTCGGCCGTCAAATTCGATGCCTGTTTGTTCAACATATGTCTGACAGAGAGGTCAGATGTTCTTCTCAACTTCTTGTTGTGTCGTCCTTCGGGTTCGATGCTTGTTTGTTTAACTAATGCCTGATGGGGAGGTCAGATGTTCCTCTCAACTTCAAGTTGAGCCGGCCTTCGGGTTCGATGCCTATTTGTTTAACAGATGCCTGACGACGAACTCAAATGTTCTTCTCAACTTCGGGTTGAGCCGACCTTCGGGTTCGATGCCTGTTTGTTTAATAGATTCCTGGCGGAGAGGTCTAATGTTCTTATCAACTTCATTTTGAGCCGCCCTTCGGGTTCGATGCATGTTTGTTTAACAGATGCCTGACGGTGAGGTCAGATGTTCTTCTCAACTTCGGGTTGATCCGACCTTTGGATTTGATTCCTCTTTGTTTAACAGATGCTTGACAGTGAAGTCAAATGTTCCTCTCAACTTCATGTTGAGTCGACGAGGTCAGATGTTCTTCTCAACTTCGTGTTGAGCCGGACTTCGGGTTCGATGCCTGTTTTTTTTAAGAGATGCTTGACTATAAAGTCAAATGTTCCTCTCAACTTCATGTTGAGCCGACCTTCGTGTTCGATGCCTGTTTGTTTAACAGATGCCTGACGGCGAGGTCAGATGTTCTTCTCAACTTCGTGTTGTGCTAGACTTCGGGTTCGATGAATTTTTGTTTAACTAATGCCTGATGGGGAGGTCAGATGTTCCTCTCAACTTTAATTTGAGCCGGCCTTCGGGATCGATACCTGTTTGTTTAACAGATGTTTGACCGCGAGGTCAAATGTTCTTCTCAACTAAGGGTTGAGACGGCCTTCGAGTTTGATGCATGTTTGTTTAACAGATGCCTGACAGCGAGTTCAGATGTTCTTCTCAACTTCGGGTTGAGCCGGCCTTCGGTTTCGATGCCTTTTATTTTAACAGATGCCAAACGGCGAGGTCAAATGTTCCTCTCAACTTCGTGTTGAGCCGGCCCTTCGGGTTAGATGCCTGTTTGTTTAACACATGCCTTACGGTGAGGTCATATGTTCCTCTCAATTTCGTGTTGAGCCGACCTTCGGATTTGATGCCTGTTTGTTTAACAGATGCTTGACAGTGAAGTCAAATGTTCCTCTCAACTTCATGTTGAGCCGACCATCGGGTTCAATGCCTGTTTGTTTAACAGATGCCTAACGGCAAGGTCTAATGTTCTTATCAACTTCGGGTTGAGCCACCCTTCGGGTTCGATACCTGTTTGTTTAACAGATACCTCACAGCGAGGTCATATGTTCCTCTCAACTTCGTGTTGAGGCGCCCTTCAGGTTCGATGCATGTTTGTTTAACTAATGCCTGATGGAGAGGTCAGATGTTCCTCTCAACTTTAAGTTGAGCCGGCCTTCGGGTGCGATGCCTATTTTTTTAACAGATGTTTGACGGCGAGGTCAGATTTTCTTCTCTAGTAAGGGTTGAGACGGCCTTCGGGTTCTATGCCTCTTTGTTTAACCGATGCCTGATGGCAAGGTCAGATGTGCTTATCAACTTCTGGTTGAGCCGGCCTTCGGGTTCGATGCTTGTTTGTTTAACAGATGCCTGACGGTGAGGTCAAATGTTCTTCTCAACTTAGGGTTGAGCCGGCCTTCGGATTTGATGCCTGTTTGTTTAACAGGTGCTTGACAGTGAAGTCAAATGTTCCTCTCAACTTCATGTTGAGCCGACCTTCAGGTTCAATGCCTGTTTGTTCAACAGATGCCTAACAGCGAGGTCAGATGTTCCTCTCAACTTCGTAATGAGCCGGTCTTCGGGTTCGATGCCTGTTTGTTTAATAAATTCCTGCCAGCGAGGTCAGATGTTCCTCTCGACTTCGTGTTGAGCCGGCCTCTTGGTTCGATGCCTGTTTGTTTAACAGATGCCTGACAGCAAGGTCAGATGTACTTCTCAACTTCGTGTTGAGCCGGCCTTCGGGTTTGATGCCTGTTTGTTTAACAGATGCCTGACGGTGAGGTCAAATGTTTTTCTCAACTTTGGGTTGAGTCGGCCTTCGGATTTGATGCCTGTTTATTTAACGGATGCTTGACAGTGAAGTCAAATGTTCCTCTCAACTTCATGTTGAGCCGACCTTCATGTTCGATGCCTGTTTGTTTAACATATGCCTGACGGCGAGGTCTGATGTTCCTCTCAACTTCGTGTTGAGCCGGCCTTCGGGTTCGATGCCTGTTTGTTTAACAGATGCCTGACGGCGAGGTCAGATGTTCTTCTCAACTTCGTGTCGTGCTAGACTTCGGGTTCGATGTCTGTTTGTTTAACAAATGCCTGATGAGTAGGTCAGATGTTCCTCTCAACTTCAATTTGAGCCGGCCTTCGGGTTTGATACTTGTTTGTTTAATAGATGTTTGATGGCGAGGTCAAACGTTCTTCTCAACTAAGGGTTGAGACGGCCTTCGGGTTTGATCCTGTTTGTTTAACAGATGCCTGACAGCGAGTTCAGATGTTCTTCTCAACTTCAGGTTGAGTCGGCCTTCGGGTTCGATGCCTGTTATTTTAAGAGATGCCTTACGGCGATGTCAAATGTTCCTCTCAACTTCGTGTTGAGCCGGCCTTCGGTTGGATGCCTGTTTTTTTAACAGATTCCTGACGGTGAGGTATAATGTTCTTATCAACTTCGGGTTGAGACATCCTTCGGGTTCGATGCCTGTTTGTTTAACAGATGCCTCACGGTGATGTCTTATGTTCCTCTCAATTTCGTGTTGAGTCGGCCTTCGGATTCGATGCCTGTTTGATTAACAGATACCTGACGGCGAGGTAAGATGTGCTTCTCAACTTCCGGTTGAGCCGGCCTTGTTTGTTTAACAGATGCCTGACGGTGAGGTCTGATGTTCTTCTCAACTTCGGGTTGACCCGGCCTTCAGGTTTGATGCCTGTTTGTTTAATAGATGCTTGACCGTGAAGTCAAATGTTCCTCTCAACTTCATGTTGAGCCGACCTTCGGGTTCGATGCCTGTTTTTTTAACAGATGCCTGACGGAAAGGTCTAATGTTCTTATCAACTTCGGGTTGAGCCACCCGTCGGGTTCGATGCCTGTTTGTTTAACAGATGACTCACAGCGAGATCATATGTTCCTCTCAACTTCGTGTTGAGCCGCCCTTCGGGTTCGATGCCTGTTTGTTTAACTAATGCCTGATGGGGAGGTCAGATGTTCCTTTCAACTTCAAGTTGAGCCAGCCTTCGGGTTCGATGCCTGTTTGTTTAATAGATGTTTGACGACGAGGTCAGATTTTCTTCTCTACTAAGGGTTTAGACGGCCTTCGGGTTCGATGCCTCTTTGTTTAATAGATGCCAGACGGCAAGGTCAGACGTGCTTATCAACTTCCGGTTGAGCCGACCTTCAGTTTCGATGCTTGTTTGTTTAACAGATGCCTAATGGTGAGGTCAAACGTTCTTCTCAACTTTGGGTTGAGCCGGCCTTCGGATTTGATGCATGTTTGTTTAAAAGATGCTTGACAGTGAAGTCAAATGTTCCTCTCAACTTCATGTTGAGCCAAACTTCGGGTTTGATGCCTGTTTGTTTAACAGATGCTAGACAGCGAGGTCAGATGGTCCTCTCAACTTTGTGTTGAGCCGGCCTTCGGGTTCGATGCCTGTTTGTTTAAGAGATGCCTGACAGCGAGGTCAGATGTTCCTCTCGACTTTGTGTTGAGCCGGCCTTCGGGTTCGATTACTGTTTGTTTAACTGATGCCTAACAGCGAGGTCATATGTTCTTCACAACATCGGGTTGAGCCGGCCTTCGGGTTCGATGCCTGTTTGTTTAACAGATCCCCGACGGTGAGGTCAGATATTCTTATGAACTTCGTGTTGAGCCGGCCTTCGGGTTCGATGCCTATTTGTTTAACAGATGCCTGACGGCGAGGTCAGATGTTCCTCTCAACTTCGTGTTGTGCCAGCCGCAGGGTTCGATGCCTGTTTGTTTAACAGATGCCTGACGGCGAGGCAAGATGTGCTTCTCAACTTCCGGTTGAGCCGACCTTGTTTGTTTAACTGATGCCTGACGGCGAGGTCAAATGTTCTTCTCAACTTCGGGTTATGCCGGCCTTCGGATTTGATGCCTGATTGTTAAACAGATGCCTGACAGCGAGGTCAGATGTTCTTCTCAACATCGGGTTGAGCCGGCCTTCGGGTTTGACGCCTGTTTGTTTAACATATGCCTGACGGCAAGGTCAGATGTTCTTCTCAAGTTTGGGTTGAGCCGACCTTCGAGTTCGATGCCTGTTTGTTGAACAGGTGCCTGGCGGCGAGGTAAGATGTTCTTCTCAACTTCGGGTTGAGCCGGCCTTTAGGTTTGATTCCTAGTTGTTTAACTGATTCCTGACAGCGAGGTCAGATGTTCTTCTCAACTTCGGGTTGAGCCGGCCATCAAATTCGATGTTTGTTTGTTTAACAGATGCCTGACGGCGAGATCTAATGTTCTTATCAACTTCGGGTTGAGCCGCCCTTCCGGTTCGATACCTGCTTATTTAACAGATACCTCACGGCGAGGTCGGATGTTCCTCTCAACTTTGTGTTGAGCCGGCCTTCGGGTTTGATTCCTGTTTGTTTAACAGATACCCGACGGCGAGGTCAGATGTTCTTCTGAACATCTGGTTGAGCCGGTCTTCGGGTTCGATGCCTGCTTTTTTAACAGATACCTCACGGTGAGGTCAGATGTTCTTCTCAACTTCGGGTTGAGCCGGCCTTCAGGTTCGATGCCTGTTTGTTTAACAGATCCCTGATGGCAAGGTGATATATGTCGCAACTGCGAAAAACACCCGGCAAAAACAGAAGAGTCGCCACCTTTCGTTATATATCCCAAAGAGATGGAAAGGAAACGATCAGAAAAACCTGACGAAAAGGGAGAAGACGAGGTCATCGCAACCAAGTCCTGGGTTCGAGAGTCGGTTACGCAAGGGGAAGGTATTAACATCCCTCACGTCCGTCGTACTCGACGGGATCCACACTTGTTATCTATCTAAGGGTGTGTTTAAATTATCTACGCTACAGGCTTGTGGGACAAAAAGAAAAGAAAAGAGAGACTCGGCAGAGCATCGCGTCTTTGTGCCTACGTACTTTCATCTGGTATGAAAGATCAGAGTCAACGTAGTTCGGCTAACTACGGAAGAAGGGGGAGGTTGCTCGCCAAGGCATCGCGTCTTGTGCCTACGTACTTTCATCTGGTATGAAAGATCAGAGCACACGTAGTTCGGGCTTACACGAAACCACAGGTTGATTAAGCATTTTAATCGAGTAGAGTTAAACAATAATTCCAGCAGTTAGGGACGAAGCCTATTTGCGGTAGAATTAAAGCTTAACAAAACTCTCTTTTCTGGAAAAAAATTTCCAGATTAATCCCGAAGGAAAAAGGTTTGAATTTGTTTTGTATTTTTTTAGTGAAGTGAATTAATTCGGTTTGTGATTCACGTTGCACTAAAACTATGACACAGAGGCGAATGCGTCGTATATCGCCCCCAAACGGGACGGATACTAAAAATTCTAGATAAGCGAGAGGAGACCCCTCACTCATCATTCCCTATGTAGCTTAAGGCTCGTAGCGTGCAACGTTTATCGCCTTTATTAAATGAGTTAGCGTGATTTTGAGATGAGAAGAGAGACGCACGGAAGGTCTAAGGGAAACTCGGCCCTAACGTTGTCATGCAAAGTACTCCTAAAGTTTGGATAAGAAGGGGAAACATCTACCCTAATGTTAGCATACTTGGATTGAGCACCTAATGTCTCTCCTACTCCCATCCTAGACGGAGGGACTAGGAATCATATGGGGATCATGGCAAGAAAACACAAGAAGAACAAAGGAAGGATCAATCAAAATTAGATAAATGAAAACATGAAAAATGCACAATTAGAATGGTGGGAGGGAGGAAAAGTGTGTGGGGCAGCAGGCGCCACAAGCGCGTCTCGACCTTAACAGTGATGCAAGAATGATGCAAACATGTGGAGAAAACAAGAGATGAAAGCATACGAACATGCAAACGAATGATCGACTCGAACCACATACAAACATGCGAATAATTGAAAGAATGATCACACATGACAACAACATCATGATTAAACAACCACAAACAATAGCAAATATCCAAAACAATTCAATTCTAATGCATCACACTGATCTATGATGATTTGAATCGAACCGGTATGCGAACATGCAAGAAAACAGCAAAATACGGAATTCTGGCACAGTGTTAATCGGTTAACACATACGGTTAATCGGTTAACCTGTGTAAAACGTGTGAAAATCTGGAAATTCATAGGTGTTAATCGGTTAACACCAGGCGTTAACCGGTTGACATCCTGAAAACTTTGAAATTTTTGAATATTTGAGTTGGTTAACCGGTTAACCGTATACGTTAACCGGTTAACATTGTACCAGAAGCAGAAAAACAGCAAACATAACCACTTTCTAGCAAATAAGCACTTATCCAATCAACCGGATGATCGCATAATCACTTATTCACGAATATAAACCAGAAAATCATGATTTAAACAGCATGCAAATAGATCAACACAACCAGATCATGGATCAACCAAATCAAATAAATCACAATTTAATCGAATATGAAGATTAACATGGTGAATATGCAAATAAGCTCGAAAATTAAATCGGATAAGAAATCTAACCTACGAATCGGAGAATTGATTCGGTAATTGTTGTATCAACTGTAATTGTGTTGATCTAAGCAAAGAAGTCCGGAATACTTCAAGATCCAAGCTAGTCGATGATGTATGAATGAAGATCCTTCACAATTAAGCCAAATTACTCCAAATAAGCACTTCTACAATCACTTCAAAATCCAGATCTGAACTTGCACGAAAATTGAAGATGAGAATTGATCAAATAATGATGGTAGATGGAGGATTATGCTCAAGAATCTATTGATTCCAATGAAGAATCAATAGTTCCAAGGAAAATGAGCTTTGAATAAAGGTTTTGGCTATGGAGGAAATTGAGAGAATTGATCAACTTTGAATTTAAAATAGAAATTATGAAGGTTAGAATGGCTTGCTTTGGAGTAAAATCATTTAAATACTCTCTTGGTATGGGATCCAAAGCAAGGGTTGGAAGTTGGTTTGGAAATTGTCGTATGGAATGAGGTTTGGGAATTTGGAGGGAAATGAAATTTAACCAAATTTCAAATAATGTTCTAGATCCTTCCCAAGTGCAGAAATGGGCTTTCAAGTGATCAAGATTGGACCCCAAAGCAAATCCACTTCAAAATTCACGTACAAGGCAAATTCTGCTATGGTTAACCGGTTAACCATATGCGTTAACCAGTTAACGCTATTTAAACTTCAATTCTGGACTTATTTTCAAATGGTTAATCGGTTAAGCATATGTGTTAATCGATTAACACATTCAAAAATTTGAATTTGGTGCCTTTTGGTGGGAAATCTGTCCATTTGCCCTGTTTCAACTGTCTGGAGCTCTGTTTAGCGGCTGAACCTCATGTTTTACTGTCGTCACTATGAAAATGCTTGTTATGAGTCTGAATGTTGATTTATGATCTGGAATTAACCTACAAAACAGAATAAAATCGATCGCTCGATTGCTGGGAAAAATAAATGCCGAAGCTCTGATGCTCTCTGTTCGTTGTTCAATCTCTTGCTCCGAAATGCACCTGAGCCACAGGAACGCCTTGATCCCATGCCTCGAGACCAAATGCTATGCAATGCAAAATGCTAATTCCGAAAATGAAACATAAGCCAAGTATAAAACGAGAAGGTAAATTTTGGGGTGCTACAACTGCCCCTATTCAAACAACTTGAGCCTGAAGGGAGGAAAAGCATCCGCTTTCAACCATTCAAAGTACAAGGTGATTGAATACCAAAGAACCCGGAAATTTGCACTCCGCAGGAACGCAAAACAACGACTACCAACCAAAAGTCGGGAAATGACGTACTGGGGATAACAATTCAATACAATCTGAACTTCATCCAAAAGATGCCAACCAAAAGTCGGGAAAACGCATGGAGGATACCAACCAAGAGTCGGAACAAAGACCAACGGATACCAACCAAGAGTTGGGACGAAACCACCACCAAATACCAACCAAGAGTCGGGATAAACTCGGAATACCCACCAAAAGTTGGAACAAACCCTGCTATGGAACAAAAGAGTAACCAAAAAGCTTTGTGGGGACCCCACTAGGGAAAGAGTAGACCAAACAGACGACTCCGTGGAGAACAAATATCTACCATAGGACTACAGTTAAAGAAGCCCATCCAAGAGATGGGATAAGAACCCAAACGCTACCGACCAAAAGTCGGGATTACCACAACACCAACCAGAACTTCCATGACGAGACGACCTCGCTAGGGAGTCAACATCCATCACAGGCCAACAATCTAACTGCATCATCCAAAAGATGAGATAAGAGTCATTCTCTGGGGATAACACCACCCCTACCAACCAAGAGTCAGAAAACGACAACTCTGCTAAGGAGGCATACTGACCAAAAAGTCGGAATCAACAAACAGAGTACCAAAGTTACCAACTAAGAGTTGGAAAATCGTCAACAAATCGACCACACCGGATACGACAACCTCACTTGGGAATCCAAGGCTACCAACCAAGAGTTGGAAAACGAACCGACGTCCACGATTGACCATACCGGAGAAACCATAACCACCAACCAAAAGTTGGAAAATGCCAAATCTCCTCATCAACCAAAAGTTGAGATAACGACTCCGCTGAGGAATAAAGGGAGAACTACCAACCAGGAGTTGAAAACACCAGATCTTCTTATCAACCAAAAGTTGAGATGACGACTCTTCAGGGAAAAAGGAGGACTACCAACCAAAAGTTGGAACGACAATAGACGTCTCAAACCGACCATACTGGGGAAATAGGGGGATACCAACCAAGAGTTGGAATAACATCCAAACGCCACTGTGTCATCAACCAAAAGTTGAAATAAACAACGATGACCAACCAAAAGTCGGAGCAACTCCGTTGAGGAAGAACCACAAGCTGGACCAGGGAAGGCAACATTCGCCAGCGACTCACCTGGAGAAAGCAAAAACATTCACCCAAACTACTCAGCTGGGAAGAAATCTGATAAAAACCTGATCCAGAAATCCATCCTGACGCGGATAACACGAAAACCCCTTGATTCAAACAATCTCTGCCGAAAAAGATATCCGGTCCCAAAACACCAAACCTGGCTTATGTTTTAGATGCATATGTTTGAAAATGGCGTAATTCTCCATACGAAATGGAAATGCTACGCATTTGGGAGAATGCTAATGCAAAATGAAAATGCAAACGAACCATCCCAGCAAAATAAATGCTAGGGAGAAAAGATACCCACTCCGCCGGGGAGAAAAACTCTGCCTCGGGAAGAGAAATCCACACCGCCGGGGATTAAATCTCCTGGTAACTTGAATAACTCTATGGGGACACAACCAATTCGGTGCTTAAATCACACCTCTTCTGCTCCGGAATCCATATCCGCGGGGGAAAAACAATCGACCACCGAAGATTGACTTTATCCTGCTCAAGAGACTTGCCCTGAACGGCATTCCTGAAAACCCCATCCTGCTCGGGGCAAAAATCCGCTCTGCTTGGGATTACATCAAATATCAACCTGTCTTGCTGAGGAATATCAGATACTCCTACTCTACGGGAAACTTGAATCCACTGGGGAAAACCCAGACTCCTGTTCTACCATTTACTCTATCGAGAGAATCAGCACTGCACTCTGCTGGAGAAAATCCTGAACTAACTCCGTGGGGAAGGTCGTCACCGGGGACTCACTTTCTCACGAAGATAAAGCTTTGATATGCTGATATGCTGAGAACAACTCCACCCTACCGGGGACTCACTTTCTCACGAAGATAAAGCTTTGTTCTGTTGGGAAATAACATTTCAAACTCGGTAATCGGACCCTGCCAGAGAGGACGTAACTCTTCTGGGGGATAAACTGACCTCTTCATTGAAGAGAAATCTCTGCTAGGGGAAACAAGCCCATTCTTCCGGAAACACCGCACTTAATTCGTCGAGAATACTCGGCCGACAACCACTGCTACTTGTTGCGACTTGAACTGCTGAGGATAAGGGAAACTCAACTGATTGTGATAACCCTGTTGACCCGCAACAAAGAAAAACAACAGAAATTCCCTACATGTGAAATGGTTACCTCAATTACCATCCATGATCCTGCTGATCAAGCAAAGTCAGCGCTTTCGTTATGCTCTGTACAGCCTCTTGCCTTCACCTGCAATGTTTACCAAAATAACAGACATTTTGCAAACAAAACAGTAAAATGGACTAGAAAAAGAAAGCTCTTTGACTGAAGTGAATACTTTTATTGATGAAGGGCCTACAAATAGGCGAATTACAATTCAGATGCAACTCCTGAAAAGAGGTAATTGCTCAAAAACAAGAAAACAATTACAATGAACATGTCAGCAATATGGAAACAGACAACCACCATGTGTCGATTCGGCTATGACCTGTATGTCTTCGATGTTCCCCATATTTCATCTTCTGACAAGACTGACTGGACTGATTCTTTTCCTTCAGGATAACTTCTCACAAGCTTACAGATCGAACACGGACCGCGGTCATTTGCTTTTTTGAATCCCTAACTTTTGACTGGATCGCCCTTTCGGGTTTTCAATCCACCGGGATACCCATTTTTGTCAAAGTTGCCTTTTCAGGTTTTCAACTTTGCGGGTTTACATCTTTTATTTTTTATCCCTAATTTTTGCCCAAACCTTTTCTTTTTATGGTTCGCCGGGATGCCCCATTTTTTCCTGGACTTTTCTCTTTTTGTGTCCAGCGGGTCTCTTTTAAGCAAAGTATTTTTTAACCACGTCCGCGTTCACAGGGGACGAAAAATCTTCACCACATACGGACCTTCATAGTTAGGAGTCCATTTTCCCCTGTGATCTGTCTGAGGAGGAAGGATCCTTTTCAACACCAAATCACCTGTCTAGAAGCACCGAGGACGCACTTTCTGATCAAAGGCTTTCTTCATCCTACTCTGGTACAACCGGCCATGCGCGATGGCTGCTAATCTCTTTTCATCAATCAAGCTCAGCTGATTCAACCTGGTTTGCACCCATTCAGCTTCGTCAAGCTTCACATCCGACAAAATACTTAAAGAAGGAATCTCAACTTCTAATACAGGACTGCTTCCGTACCATACACCAGTGAGAAAGGAGTTGCCCCGGTTGATGTACGCACCGAAGTACGATAACCGTGAAGAGCAAAATGCAACATCTCGTGCCATTCTTTGTAGGTCACAACCATCTTCTGCACAATCTTCTTGATATTCTTATTAGCTGCCTCAACAGCACCATTCATCTTCGGACGATATGGAGAAGAATTGTGATGTTCTATCTTGAAACTCTGACACAGTTCCTTCATTATTTGGTTATTCAAATTTGAACCATTATCAGTAATGATTCTCTCCGGAATACCATAACGACAAATGATGTCCTTCTTTATGAATCGGGTGACCACCTGCTTCGTGACATTAGCGAAGGACGCTGCTTCTACCGACTTCGTAAAGTAATCAATCGCGACCAGGATGAAGCGATGCCCATTAGAAGCAGTTGGCTGAATCTTTCCAATCATGTCAATTCCCCACATGGCAAAAGGCCAAGGAGATGTCAACACATTCAGAGGAGCTGGTGGCACATGCACCTTATCCGCATAAATCTGGCATTTATGGCATTTTTTGGCGTATTTGAAACAATCGGATTCCATAGTCATCCAATAATACTCAGATCTTAACAATTTTCTAGCCATTGCATGTCCACCGGCATGAGTACCAAAAGAACCCTCGTGGACTTCCTCCATCAACAGGTTTGCTTCAAGTTCATCAATAAAACGCAGCAAGACCATGTCCAAATTTCTCCTGTAAAGCACATCATCCTTGTTCAGATAGAAATTGCTGACTAACCTCCTTAGAGTTTTCTTATCCTTGCTAGATGCCCCAGATGGCTACTCCTGAGTCTTGAGAAAATGCTTGATATCAAAATACCAAGGCTTTCCGCCGGAAGCTTTCTCAACGGCAAACACAAAAGCAGGTCTATCAAGACGCATGATGGTGATAGCAGGAGTTTCATTCCATAAATTCACTTTATACATCGAAGCGAACATGGCCAAGGCATCCGCCATATGATTCTCAGCCCTCGACATATGATGAAAATCAACTCTATCAAAGAAAGGCAGCAGTCTCCTTGCATAATCTCTATAAGGCACCAGGTTGGCCTGACGAGTTTCCCATTCTCCTTTGATATGGTTAACGACCAGTGCTGAATCACCGTATACATCCAGATTCTTAATCCTCCTATCAACGGCCTCTTCTAAACCCATAATGCAAGCTTCATACTCGGCTTCATTATTGGTGCAAGCGAATGTCAATCAGGCGGTGAACGGTATATGAGAACCGTGAGGAGTAGTAATGATCGCGCCGATTCCATTACCATATGAATTAACTACTCCGTCGAAAACCATTTTCCACTGAGATCCTCTCTCAGGACCCTCGCCAGGTAAAGGCTCATCACAGTCTTTCATTCTCAGAAACATGACATCTTCGTCTGGGAAATCAAACTTCATCGGCTGATAATCCTCAATCGGCTGTTCCGCGAGATATTCCGACAGGACACTTCCCTTAATAGCTTTCTGGGAAACGTATTGAATATCATACTTTGTTAACACCATTTGCCAACGGGCAATCCTTCTGGAGAGTGCTTGTTTTTCAAAGACATATTTGATTGGATCCATCTTCGAAATCAATAGGGTTGTGTGGTTTAACATGTACTATCGCAACCGCTTTGCGGCCCAAGCGAGTGCACAACATGTTTTTTCCAGCATCGAGTACCTCGACTCACAATCGGTGAATTTCTTACTCAGGTAATAGATGGCATGCTCTTTTCTACCTGACTCGTCCTGTTGACCGAGCACACATCCCATTGAATTCTCAAGAACCGTGAGATACATTATCAGTTGTCTCCCTGCAACTGGAGGCATTAGTATTAGAGGTTCCTGTAGATACTCTTTTATTCTTTCAAAAGCCTTCTGGCAATTTTCATTCCACCTGTTCGTTTGATCTTTTCTTAGCAGTTTGAATATTGGTTCACAAGTGGCTATGAGATGAGATATAAACCTTGCAATGTAGTTTAATCTCCCCAGAAAACCACGAACCTCTTTTTTTGTTCTCGGCTCAGGCATTTCTTGTATAGCTCTTATTTTGGCAGGATCTACCTCAATACCCTTTTCACTGACAATGAAACCCAGTAACTTTTTAGATCTCACCCCGAAGGTGCACTTGTTAGGATTCAGCTTCAGCTTGAACTTCCTCAGCCTTTCGAACAATTTCAGAAGATCGACCAGATATCCCTCCTCCGTATGTGACTTTTTTATCATGTCATCAACATAGAATTCCACCTCGTGATGAATCATGTCACGAAACAAAGTGACCATCGCCCGCTGATAAGTTGCCCCTGCAGTTTTCAATCCAAAGGGCATCACCTTATAGCAAAAAGTCCCCCATGGTGTGATGAAAGTAGTTTTCTCCATGTCCTCTGGGCCATCTTGATTTGGTTATACCCATAGAAGCCGTCCATGAACAAAAACACGGAATACTGCGCACTGTTATCAACCAACACATCGATATGAGGGAGCGGGAAATCGCCTTTCGGGCTTGCTTTATTCAGATCTCGATAATCAACGCACATCTTGACCTTTCCATCCTTCTTAGGTACAGGAACAATATTAGCGACCCACGGAGGTTAATTCGTGACAGCAAGAATCCCAGCATTCAACTGCTTCTGAACTTCTTCTTTGATCTTGACTGCCATGTCAGGCCTTGTCCGTCTCAACTTCTGCTTGACTAGTGAGCAATCTTCTCTGAGAGGTAACCGGTGTACCACAATATCTGTATCCAGTCCAGACATGTCTTGGTAAGACCAAGCGAAGATATCTTTATACTCTCAGAGCATTTCAACCAATCTTCTCTTGACACTATCTTCCAATGTAGCCCCCACTTTAACATCTTTCCTGTCATCCTCGGTACCCAGATTAATAATCTAAATATCCTCCTGATGAGGTACAATAACCCTTTCTTCCTGCTTGAGAAGCCTGGCTAACTCTTCGGGCAGTTCACAATCTTCGTAAGTCTTATCTTCAGCTTGATAAATGGTATTATCAATGTTATACGAAGTCATAGCTGAACCTGAATCAATGGCATATGATAGAAAAGACCTGCATGAGGATGTTATGTTTATTATACGATGCAACAAACAAAACACATTGCCATTTTCTGTTAAGTGTAAATGCAAAACAAAAACAGGGATCACATTATTTGAATGCGAAACGTCTTTTATTAATGATAATCTGTAAATAACAAGAAGGCCCCACGATTCGGTCACTACGTCTTGGGCAGATCGTAGGACTCAACATAATCAAAACATATGAACATTACTCTGCAGCAGTAACATGAACGATTTCTTCGGTAGTCCAGTTGCACAGCTTCTGGCTGGGAGTACATGGACGAATCCACGCATCCATGTCGCAATCACTGTCACCTTCATCGTCTTCAACAACATTGATCCGATCAAAAATCACACCACTGCTGGTGAACTGAACTGGCCCCCTGTATCTTGTAATCTGAGAAGAACCGGATGGTTTGTATCCTAGGCCAAACTTGTCTTGCTTGACAAGAACATCGAGAACTTGACCCCACTTCTGAGACGAGTCGGATTCTACAATAGCACGGGTTTCCTTGAGCGACGACATCGAAACCTCTGGACCCTTGGCTGCTACAAGAGACTTCCCCTAGATCTGAACCGCTTCAAAGGCCTGGCAGAGCGTTTCGTGGATCTTACCATCCACTTCTACATACTTAAAATATGACAAATGGCTAACCATAATGTCTTCTTCACCGCATACAGTAACTATACTCCCTCCCGCCATGTATTTCAGCTTTTGATGCAACATTGAGGTAACTGCCCCAACAGCATGTATCCAAGGTCGGCCGAGCAAACAGCTGTATGCTGGCTAGATATCCATAATATAGAAGGTTGCATCAAAGACCTCTGGCCCTATCTGAATAGGCATCGTGATTTCTCCAACTACTGATCTCTTTGATCCATCAAAAGCCCTAACCACCAGATCACTGGGCGTGCACAACAAACCCTGAATGTCCAACTTCATCAATGCCTTCTTCGGAAGCACATTGAGGGATGACCCCGTATCAACCAAAACATGTGACCTCAGAGATCCTCTACACTCCAACGGCATGCGTAGAGCATAATCATGATTTCTCCCAACAGGCGTCAGATCTAAATCAGTAAAGTCGATACCATTACCGGCATTCACGTGAGCGACTACCCCCTCCAACTGATTGACATAAATCTCCTGGGGTACGTACGCTGCATTTAAAACTTTCAGCAGAGCATTATGACGCGCCTCCGAACTCATCAACAATGAAAAGATAGAAATTTTTGACGGAGTTTAATTCAAGGGATCCACAATCTGGTAGTCACTTTTCCGAATTAATCTCATGAATTCCTCCGTATCCTTTGAAAGATCACCACTAACAACCTGGGGTTGAGCATTCTCTTCAATCACCGCTTTATGCTTACCCCTGTCATTCTTATCAGCAACAACCTCTGGTGGAGAGAAAACCCTACCACTTCTGGTAATACCTCCGGCACCGACTGTTGCACCCTAAAATTTGCCCAACCTTTTTCTAACCTAGGTTTATGTTTCAATTGCATAGTCATTTGCATTGGCATCATGTACATAGTGTATTCATCTGCATAGCATAGCATAAGCAAGCTAATCTTAAATAGGGGATCAAGTGCTATTCTTATCTCAAGAGGCATATTCAAGGGTTTCATTCATATTCAAGACTACTCAGGTCATCAGGGAAGAATTTGAGTTTTGAAGTGTTGACAGATCACTCATTGGGTTCTCCCCTATCTTGAGGTTATTTGGGGATCATCAGAGGAAGCATGAGCTATGAGCCAAAAGTATGGAATGTGTATGGATGTTATGAAGAGCCTAGATGATCATTTTTGAGGAGTAACCAAGTCATTGGAATGATTGCAAGAGCCTTAGTTGAAGTCAGTCAACTAGGGTTTCATCTAGGTCAACCCTAGGTCAAAGACTTGATTTGATATGCATCAAGGCTCATTTGAAGGATGTGGGACTCATTATTTGGTATGTGGATAGGGATGTGATGTTGTGCCAAAGAAAAACCAACAGGAGTCAAGGAGAAGAGGAGTTACCAAGTTAGGGTTTCAGTGTAAAATCCCCTGATTTAGGTCAAACTCCCAAGTAGTGTAATTCAAAATGCAAGCTTCATATGAATTTTTGGTCTACATGAAACTTGTAGAGTATCTTCATAGCTTTAATTTGAGTGGTGGAAGTCATCAAGGTGATTTATATAACTCAAGTTATAGCTAATGCAAGTTACAGGTCATCTGAAGGCACTGAAATTTGTCTGTGAAAGTTGTCTGTCTTCCAAGCAACTTTTACCCCTCAAGGAGATTTCAAATGGATTTCTGGTCAACATGAGAGTTGTTCCTAATTATCTTAGATTTCTAGGAAGGTATGGTATGCCTTCATATGATTTGTGGAACTCTACTTATGCCCTTGGCAAGAAAAGGGTATTTTGGTCATTTGAGAATTACAGGTCATTTCAAGCCTATGCCTAAAACGCATACAAGGAAGCTTCAAATGAAAAACTTCACAACATCAAAGTTGCTCAAAATGGCATTTTAAGTCTAGAAAAGAGGTCATGGAATTTTGGAAATGCATAGAACTCAGATTGATAAAAGTTGGTGAAAATGACCTAAAAAATGGACATAAGTTGAAAAAGTTCAAGTTGAAAATTGGTTTGGGCAATCTATAAATCCAAAATGGGTCATGTAATATATCAAATTGAGTCTAAACAACATTTTAAAGACTTTGGTTCAGCCACAATTTTGAGATAGGGCTTTAAAAATGGAGTTGCTTTGTAAATCCATTACTTGCATAATAAGGTATTCATGTGAAACTTAATACAAGGCAAGGGATTAGCTTGGTAAGCATCATACACTCCTCAATAACTCATGTAATGATATTTTCAAGGGGTTGCAAAGAGATTAAGGTGAGATATCATGAGATTCCAAAGTACCATATCATGAGAAATTCTTGAAGTTTCTAGAAGCATCTTAGATTGAGCTAGAAGCCTCTAGATCTTTCCATCCTCTCCTATATATTGGATTGGGATCATTGGTGAAAAAGGTTGGTGAGAAGAGAGAGAGGAGAGGGAGGATTCCATTATTGCTTCAATTGCAAGAAAGAGTGAAACTCCATATTCAGCATCAATTCAATTCATTCTTTCCATTCATTGATACTCCATTGATCTTATTGGTTGCATACAAGTTGATTCAGAGGCTCATCCATGGAGGATTGAAGATCTAAGGTTGAAGTTGCAAGAATCCTAACCAGATTCGAATCTCATATTACAAGCTCTCTCCATCTAGTTTGTTGCAAACAGAAACAAGATCATCACTTGGGGAGCATTTGTGAAGGATTGCAGGGCTTGAAGTGTGCATTATCTCATCTGTTTCATCAAGGATAACATGTTTGCATTTTGATCTCTACACCATTAATTATGCACTGTTAGCTTAGTTTGTTAGGTTAGAATTGTTAGGGATAGGTAGAAGATGATCTCCAGAAAGTTAGGGCTCCATTGATGAAGGTTGAACCTAGGGCAGTGAAACTTTGATGACTTAGAACATTGAGATTAAGGCATGATAATCCTTGCTAGATAGCTTAAAACACCCAGCATGATGTGTAGAGTAGTTTAGTACAAGAGTTAGCAGGAATCTTTGGAGTGCATCTCAGTGTAATTCAAGTGTGCCCAAGATTTGCACCTATCGGGTTTTACTTTAGGTTGAGAGTTAAGAGAAGCTAAGGCTAGGGTTTTATAGAGGGAAGGATGTAGATCATTTTTGATCTTTACATCATGAGGTTTGGTTGAGAATCGATGGAGAACAGAGAGGATGAATGTCCATGCATGAGGGTTGTTTTTCTGAACTTAGGGTTTTCTAAGGTTGAAGATGAAGGAGAACCGTGGGATCATGTGTATGACTTTGACCTAGAACCAATCCAACGGCCCAGATTTGAATTGATTTTGAGAGGGAGACTGAAACTGGCCAAAACGCCCCGTTTCATTAAACGGAGGCAAATGGGCCTGAATCACTTTGATATCCCCACCCCCCATGACCAAAGCCCAATGAATTGCACTGAATGTCATTGTTATCCACACCGCATCATTTTCTTTTTCTTTTACTTTTTTTATTTGAATTTCTGAATCCATTGGGCCCTGCGCATGTTGCTTTCCACACCACCCAGTCTGAGCCCAACTTCACATTACCCTTAGCGCATCTACTGGATACACCCCCCTCCCTTTTCATTTTAATTTCTTTTATTTTAATTCTTTAATTTTCTTTTGATTTTGTAAAAGTCATAACTAAATGAAAAATGCTCATTTTTAATTGGTTGTTTTTGCATCATGTTCATAATTCTGTCAAGAAAAATAATGTGTAATAAAAATAGCATTTTATTTTGTTTTAGTATTTTTTGTGCATTTTTCTTTTAAATAAGCTTTTTAATGAGTTTAGGTTAATACATGATTTTGTTGATTTTAATTCTAATAGTTCCCTTTAGATTTAGGACCCATTCTTTTTAGGACATTTCACTTAGGACCTCAACTTGCTTATAGGATTTAATTCATAATTTTAGGATTAATTTTTAGATGGTTTGATTAGGTGAGATTAGAGTGATTAAAATTAGGGTTTTAGGTGTGACATACGTGAAGTAAATCATTTCTTTTAGGAGTTTTAGTTTGATTTTGGGTATGGGACTATAGGGATATTATGGGTAAGTATAATAGACCCTTGTGAATAAATATTAGATTTTTCCCTTTGACTTTAGTATTTTTAGGGTATTTTCTGATTTGATTGTTTGTATTGAATGCTTTATGATGATTGTCTGCCTTTGGGGTTTCATTTGGGGTTTGCTTTGGGGGGCTTGACTTGTTTTGAAGACTGTTGCACCCCAAAATTTGCCCTCACAATACAAGACTTTGTGTTCCAAGAAGGGTCACAAGGTTCACAAAATTCACAATTGGTCAGAAGAGTTGACAATTCCCTCAGACAATGCACCTCCTAAGCAGTGCATCCAAAACTAGGGTTTTGACTTTAATCAGGCTAAATGGACTTCCAAGACTTCAAGTGAGCTTCATAACATCTTATATGTGTATAAGAACCCCCATGTCAAGTTTCAAGACTTTTCTCAAAAGTTTGCTCAGTCAGATGATCAGATAAGTCAAAAGCAGTCAATGCAGTTAAAAAGTCAAACTGAGGTCAACTGTGGTCAAACCAAAGTCAAGCTTCATGATTTTTTTTTTGCCAACATCAAAGAGAGGTAAATATCATATGGCATGCATTTTTTTTCTAAAAAGTAAAAATGGCACAATTGGCAGGAGGACATGTGTAAGGAGTTATGAGTGTGAGAGGTTGAGAGTTCAAATCTCACCTTTGTCACTTTTTTTTTTTTTGTTTTTTATTATTTTTACTCTAAATTTTTCTATCTTTCATTAAAAAAATAACAAAAATAGTTTTTTATTATTATTTAATTATTATTTTCGTATTTTAATTAAATCATTTTTTAAAATATTATTTTTTTCACTTTTTTCTAAATTATTCATAAAAATATCCAAAAAATCATAAAATAAAAAATATTGAAAAAAATTTTGTTCCTTTTATAATATTTTTTATTTTAGGAATCAATAGGATTATTAGTTTTTATTTTAAGTTTATTTTAATTATTTTAAATTATTTAAATTTTATTTTTTCTTAACTAATTATTTAGTTTGGGCTTTAAAATGGGCTTTAGGGACATTATTGACAATTTGGTTTTAACCCTAATTTGTTCCCTATATATACATGTGTTGCCTTGTTGGAAAAAAGGAGAGAATGAAAAAAACCTAAGAGGAGTGAGTGCCGTTTGCCGTTATTTAGTTTTCTTCTTCATCCATTACTATTGTTTCTTTTTCTTCATCGTTTACCGTTATTTCTTTTCCTTCATCTATTACTGTTGTTTCTTTTTCTTCATCTTTTACCGTTATTTCTTTTTCTTCATCTATTACCGTTATTTCTTTTTCTTTATCTATTACTGTTACGTTTATATATATATATATATATATAATTTTTAAATTGTTAGAGTTTATATATATAAGATTTTTGATCGAATTATGTCGATACGATGTTTGCACATTTGTGTGCATGACGCGTGACATTTGTGTTAGTTCGATCTGGTTGCGATGATCGCATTTTTGTGTGAGCAATAATACTATTTTTTGCTTAATTTCTTTTTCTTTGCGATAAATTTTGTTTCGTCCGATTTAGATCTGGCTGCGATGAGCGCATTTCTGCGTTAGCAACATTGTTGGGTTATTTGGCACATTTAAAATTCATCATTGCTTTATTATTATTATTATTATTATTATTATTATTATTATTATTATTATTATTATCATTATTTATTATTATTATCATTATTATCATTATTATTACCATTATTATTATTATTGTTATCATTAATTTATTAAAATTTGTTATAATATAAAAATCTGTTTTTTAAAATAAATAACATTAACATCTTTTCCAAATTAATATGAAAACCTATTATTTTTAAGAAAAAACTTTTTTTTAGATAAATTTAAAATAATAACTAAAATCTTTTTTTTAAAATAATAACTAGAACCGTTATTTATTTTATTTTATTATTGTTCAATTCAAATTTCATTATCATATTGTATCTGCTCCTCTCATGTAACCTCGCGAACTTAACAATCGCTCTTTAAATTCTGCCTTTAAATTTCTGCTTGCATGGTTTAAATTATGACATTATCTCTCTGTTTGCATGATTCAATTATCTCACGCGTTTACTATTATTTCTGTCACATTGCACACATCCGAAGGTTAGGTCTAACTGTTTGGCCGCCGCGCCAATAGTCCGTAAAACTTCACACATTCAATTTCAAATCCTCAAAACTACAAACTACAAACCCTAATTTTCACAAATGCCTCGCCGCAGGCAAAATTACAATTTTACCCTTAGCATTAGGTCAAAGAGCCGCCGCGCTCATTTTAGGGTTTCCCGCCGCGGAATCCCTAACCTAACCCTAATTACAACTTAACATTTCAACGTAGAGATTTGGAGTTCCTACACTCCACGTAAGCGTGTCCTTAAGATGCGTTTATTCCCCGTGAGACCTTGACCACAGTCAAGAAGTCTCTAACCTCCCTTTTGAGGGGAACTACGATTACTCTGATTCCACTCCCGTAAGGATACGTAGGCACAAGATGCGATGTCTTGCCGAGTAAACTTAGAATTAACCCCCTTTATTATTTATTGCTTATTTATATTTTATTTATCTTTGCTATTTAATTATTTTGCTTATTATTTTGTAATTGTTTCTTGGATGTAAAGTTGTTTAATTATTTAATTATTATTATGGTTAGTAATTAGGGAGTGTAACAACCTGTATGTAATATTAAAATAAATTTAGATCACTTTTAAATAAAGATAATTAAAATAAACACGTCACACACGTAAGTCGATTTTAATCGCCGTCTCACTTCCTAAGGATATCCCTCAAGTTGCCTACGAATAATGGTTAAGTGGGGTGTATAAAGCAAGTCCCTCAAATAGAAAAATCATCAAAGTCCCTTATGGTTGCCTTTACGAATCGAGTCCCTTTTGAAAAATGATGATAGTCCCTCCAGTTTGCTTATTACACCCCACAATGGCCTTCAAAAATCCAATTGTCCCTCACATGTCCCTTAACATCCAAAGTAAGGACTACCTACTCCATTTTAGTAGGGATAGTCTTACTAAGGAAAGGATAAAGAATAAGAAAGACCTTAAAACATTAGGGTAGGCTACTCCTAGATACTTGCTCACTTCAAAACTTTTTCACACTTAAACAAATTTCCAACAAAATTTTCAAACAAGTTTTTTTCACATCCATACACGGATTATTATTAAACTATTCTGAAATTTTTTGCTATTCACACACTACACTTTCAAAACAATTCAAAAGTGAGCTTAAGTACCTAAGAGCCCATGGATAACCATGGATGAAAAGGGTGCTAACACCTTCCCTTTTCATAACCTACCCCCCGGACCCAAAATATTCTCTAAGGTCTTTCCTGTTCTTTTATAACCTTTCCTTATGGATAAAATAAAAGTCGGTGGCGACTCTTGCTATCCGCAACATTGTTTAAAGTCAGTTCTCCCACCGTGTTACAGAACTGGCGACTCTGCTGGGGATCTATTTAGGAGGGGTACCCTTAGGAATTAAGATCACTTTAAATTGTTTGCCTTGTTTGCTTTATTATTATATTGTTGGGGTGCTCTTATGTGTGAAAGGTCCTAACCCGGATCTAGTGTACCTTAGGTAAATGGCAATAGACCAAGGAAACTGTACGACGTATATCGATACGGTTGATCTGGTGGCCATAGTTAGTGCGACTTCTTGGTTGGTGCTTATATTCCTTAAGTCAAGTTGAGGATAATATTGAGGCTGCCATATGTTATCAATGCACTAACTGACTTTTAGAACCCTAGTTAACTCATCTTGGCCTTTAGAAAGTAGTGAGGTAACCGGCTTTGGTGCAGACTGAAGTTGGTTGACACTCGATACTACTCTCATTGAGATCTTAAACTTGGAGGGTTTTGGTTGGCAAGTAAGTTGCCTTCTGAACAACCACCCTTGTGAAGGATCAATGATATTGAGATCCCTTAGAACCTGGTTACTTTTGTAGGACAGGATGAACCATCTAACTTCAGGGGAGGGTACTTACCTTTAAACCTCATGCAAGCCTTTAAACCTAGGGCAATTGTGTGACTTGTTTGTGTGTGCCACATGTTTGTGATTGAACATAACATCATGACATCATCATGCATCATGAGCATATCATTTTCCCTAACCATTTCAAGGACCAAGGGATTTATTTTTGTTCTTTGTTGCAGGTCATGGCTTCTGCTCGTAGAAACACCATTAGGATGAACTTTGTAGGGATACCTGCTAAGCTCAAGGAGTTGGTTTCTCTAGTGCCTGATCATTCCCAGTTCAACAAGAGACATGGTCACTTATTGGATCTAGTTACTTCAGGGTTCAGTGAAGACATGATGAGTGTGCTGTTTCAGTTCTTTGACCCTAAGCACCATTGCTTTACATTTCCTGATTATCAGCTGGTTCCAACCATGGAGGAGTTCTCTAAACTTCTGGGTATACCTGTTCTTGATCAGAAGCCATTCACAGGCTTAGAGAAGGAGCTTAAACCAGAAGTTATTGCTGCAGCTCTACATCTGAAGAAGTCTGACATTGTCCTAGAGACGAGAAGTGGAGTTAAAGGTATTCTTGCCAAGGTATTAGTGGATAAAGCTCAAATGTTCTTGAAGGCTATGAGCTACGATGCTTTTGAGGAGATCTTAGCCTTATTGATTTATGGCTTAGTGTTGTTCCCCAATCCTGATCAGTTCATAGACGTTCATGCCATCAACATATTCCTGAGTCACAATCCAGTGCCTACCTTACTTGGAGACATCCTACATTCTCTTCACACCCGTACTACAAGGGCAAGAGGAACTTTGATGTGCTGCATACCTTTACTTTCTAGGTGGTTTATTTCTCGCCTTCCTCGCTCAGTAATGAAGAATGAGCAAGGGTTCAGATGGTCCAAGAGGATCATGTCACTTTCTCACTCAGACATCCATTGGTGCTCCAGATCTATGGAGAATGTCACCATCATTGACCGTTGTGGGGAGTTTCCTAATGTGCCACTTCTAGGCATAAGAGGAGGCATCACCTACAACCCATCTCTAGCTTTACGACAGTTTGGTTACGCCCGGAGCGATGGTCCACATGACATGTTGATTCAGGGCATTGTGTTTGATTACGACAACGATCTTCAGGGTTACCATCAGAGATTCATACGAGCTTGGGGAAAGGTAAACAGGATTGACAGCAAGACATTGGAGCCTAAGTACACCATTCCTATGGAGGCTTATCTCAGATGGGTACGATTTCGTGCTCAGACACTCATGATGCCATATCCTGCCATCCTACCAGTTACCATGGAACCTGTTGCTGAAGGAGACACAGCTTATACTATCCTTCACCCAGACATGCCTACTGATATGGAAGACTTGCAGAGATCATGGATCCAACTGAAAGAGCAAAGGGATACTTTCGAGGCTCATTACAAAGCAAGCCAAGCAAGGATCCTAGAGCTAACAAAGCTACTTCATGAGGAACGAAACCTCAACTCATACCTCAACACAAAGAGGAAACGTCCATGGGAGACTTAAAACCCCATCTTTTGTACTTATTTCGTTTTCATTTTTTGTAAGCCTAAAAGGCAAAACAAGTTATTACTAATAAAAAGTTACTTTCTTGTTTGTTTAAGCAAATTTAAATCCTGCGGTCCTTGAAAGCATTGCATATGCATTCCCATATCATTGCATCACAGGTTTATAATTGTGCACAGGTTTCTCATCTTCTCGCTGTTTATTTCAGCAATGGCTCTTGAACAATCAGTTAAGGATCTCCAGGCACAGAATGCACAGTTCCAAGAGCTGATCCTGAACCTATCCAAGGGGCAGGATGAATTGAAGACACTGCTGGCCAAGAAGACTAAGAAGGCTAGAAGGTCTGCTGGGTTGCTCAACATGGGAAGAAGGTTCAAAGGTCCTGACAAGACCAAGGAACAGGTTGGAGACCATGAATCTGAAGAATCTGAGCAGGAGAGAGGCAGTCTCCACAACACTATGGGGGACTCTGATTCTGAGGCTAACTACTACCATGAGCCTAACGAAGACAAATTCAAGATGCTGGTGGATAGAATGGATGCTATGGAATTACAGAAATCATCTGGGCTGGATTTTGAGGATTTGAGCTTGATATCTGGGGTGGTCATACCCATTGGGTTCAAAGTTCCTACATTTGTTGTCTATGATGGGGTCTCTTGTCCCAAATTGCATCTGAGGTCTTATGTCAGAAGAATTCAACCCCACACTGCTGATAAGAAGTTGTGGATCCATTTCTTTCAAGAGAGTTTATCTGGAGCTCAGCTAGAGTGGTATTATCAGTTGGAGAGTGTCAACATCAGAGATTGGAATGACCTTGCTGAAGCTTTCTACAAGCAGTATCAATACAATGCTGACTTAGCCCCCACTCGCATGCAGCTTCAAAGCATGTCTATGGGTGCCAAAGAAAGCTTTAAGGAGTATGCTCAGAAGTGGAGAGACTTAGCTGGAAGAGTTCAACCCCCTTTGACTGATAGGGAGTTGGTTGATATATTCATGTGTACGCTGAATGGTCCGTTTTACAGTCATCTCATTGGAAGCTCATCATCTGGCTTCACTGAGTTGATCATGACAGGAGAGCGAGTAGAGAATGGTATCAAGAGTGGTAAGATCCAAGTGGGCACTTCTTCATCAGGTGCTGCAAAGAAGCCTCCCACTGGGAAGAGAGAATCTAATGTTGTGTATGGTCAGCCTGATCGTAACAGAAGGCATCAGTCTGTTAGTGCAGTTCATATTTCAAATCCAACTCCTGCAACAACAGAGCAGCCTCAAGGCAACCAACAGAGGGCTAGAAGACAGTTCACGAAGATCAACATGTCAATGGCTCAGGCATTGCAACACTTGTTGAAGGCTGAACTTATTACCCTGAGGGAGGCTCCTCAGAATCCCAATGTTACCTCTCCCAAGTACAATCCCAATGCACGATGTGCATATCATTCGAACTGTCCAGGACATGATACTAATAACTGCTGGGTCTTGAAGAACAAAATTCAGGATATGATTGATGCTGGAGAAATTGAGTTTGATCCACCAGGTACTCCAAATGTGATTACAGCTCCAATGCCAAATCACGAGAAGACTGTCAACGCCATTGATGAAGATATTGATGAAGATCTGCATGTCTATTCGGTTATGGAGTTGAGCACACCATTGTCTGTTATCAAAAAGAGGTTAATACAAGCTGGGATCTTTCCAGGTTGTCGTGAAGATTGTTTGTATTGTACCTATAAGCCGGATAGTTGCTTCATTTTGAGAGATGGGATTCAACGTCTCATGGATAAATATACTATAGTGTTTGAAAGAAGACCAGCGTCTGTAGAAAGTATGGTGGATCATCTGACTCAGGGTAAGAAGATTGAAGAGGTTGACATGGTTGACAAAGTACCACTAAGAATCACTTCAAAGGGTCCCATTAAAATCACTCATCAGGGCCCAATCAAGATTACTGCTGAAGGTCCTGTGAAAGTTGTTGCTGAAGCCAGAGTAGCTCCTCTGATCATTACCACTCCTGGTCTTATTCCTTATACATCTGACAAAGCTGTGCCTTGGCACTATGGGTCTGATGTTTACATCCATGGTGTCAAGCAGGAGCCTTTACCTGATATGCCTGTTGACATTGATAATATTGCTGGATCTAGCAAGATCACTCGTAGTGGAAGAGTCTTCTCTCCTCCAGTTGCTTCTAAGAGTGCAGTTACCCCTGCTGTTACTTCCACCACTGATGCTCGGGGCAAGGGTCCTGTTATTGAGCCTGTATCTACTGATGTGCCAGCTGCTGATGACCTCTCTAAGCAGGTGGAAGAAGTATTGAAAATCATTCACAAGAGTGATTATGATATTGTTGATCAGCTGGGGCATACTCCCTCAAAGATTTCTATGCTCTCCCTGTTATTATGTTCTGAGGCTCATGCCAAGTCATTGATCAAGTTTCTAAAGATGGCTCATGTACCCAGTGCAATTTCTGTGGACCAGTTTGAGAATTGTGTTGCGCACCTGACCTATGACAACGGGTTAGGATTTTCTGATGCTGACTTGACCCCTGCCAAGAGGGATCATAACAGGGCCTTGCATATTTCAATTGAATGCAGGGGCACTACCTTGTCTCATGTGCTGATAGACAATGGTTCCTCTCTGAATGTGTTGCCTAAGGAAGTCCTGAACAAGTTGAGTCCTGAAGATACGGTATTGAAGCCCAGTAATATTGTGGTAAAGGCTTTTGATGGTTCTAGAAGAGTAGTGCATGGGGAAATTGATCTTCCAATCAAGGTTGGCTCTCAGGTGTTCACTGCTACATTCTATGTGATGGATATTCGTCCTTCGTACTCATGTCTGCTTGGTCGTCCCTGGATCCATGGGGCAGGTGCTGTGACCTCCACATTACATCAAAAGTTGAGATATCCGGTGAATGGAAAAGTTGTTACTGTCTTTGGAGAGGAAGAATACTTTGTCAGCCATGTAAACACTTTCAAGTATCTGGAAGTAGAAGGTGAATACATTGAAACTCCATGTCAGTCGTTTGAAGTGGTTCCCTGGGCTGTTAAGGATTGTGTGACTCCTCCTGCTGTGAAGAAGGTTCCTGTGGTCATCAGAAACCCTCCAACAATGGCAATGGCCTCCCTCAATGATGCAAAAGCTGTGGTGGAAGAAGATGGTTGTACTATTTGGGGCCAGCTTCCTGATATTCCATACAAGTCTGACAAGTTTGGTTTGGGTTTCACTGCAGAGTCCCAGAAGGCTGTCCGTCGTGCCCGTGCTGTTCGTATCACCAATCAAGGGGTTATCAATGCTGTGGGAGATCAAGATGAAGACTACAACTTGGAGGCATGGATTTTTCCTACTGCGGGTGCTGGACTCAATAATTGGACAGCTGAAGATGTTATCCCTATCTCCTTTAGTCAGGAGTAAATACTATTACTGTGTTATGTTTTTAAATTTATAATTTCTGGAACAATTAAAACTTTCAAGCCATGTGCCTTACCCGGGGCACAATGGTGTGCTTGTTACGGGTTGTCATTTCATTTGCATACTTCATTAAATAAAATCAATGGACGTTTCGTTTTCGTAAATATTGTGTTCCTTGTCTTTCTTTTTCTTTTATTTTTGCTTTATCAGCTATGTGTTCTTACACACACCCACGTCACTAAAAAGCAGATCCTCATCCACTCTGGATCCAGTTGATAACAGTTCTACTATTGCCAATTACAATTTCGAGAATCCGATCTATCAAACTGAAGACGGAGACGAGAACGATTGTGAAATACCTGTAGAGCTTGCTAGGTTGTTACAACAAGAAGAGAAAGCTATACAGCCACATGAAGAGCCAGTCGAAGTTGTGAATCTGGGAACTGAAGAAAACAGAAAAGAGGTCAAAATAGGGGCTGATTCAGAGGACAGTGTCAAGAGCAGGTTGATTCAGATGCTACGTGACTATGTGGAGATCTTTGCTTGGTCTTATGAAGATATGCCAGGGTTGGATACAGACATTGTGGTTCACCATTTGCCAGTGAAAGAAGATTGTCGTCCAAAGAAGCAGAAGGTTCGTCGTATGCGTCCTGAAATGTCAGAAAAGATCAAAGCAGAGGTAATGAAACAGTTCGATGCAGGGTTCTTGGCCGTAACTTCTTATCCTCAGTGGGTTGCAAATGTGGTACCAGTTCCTAAGAAAGATGGTAAGGTACGTATGTGTGTAGACTACAGAGATCTGAACAAGGCTAGCCCTAAAGATGACTTTCCACTTCCTCATATTGATATTCTGGTAGACAACACTGCTCAGCATAAGGTATTCTCTTTTATGGATGGTTTCTCTGGTTACAATCAAATCAAGATGGCACCTGAAGATATGGAGAAGACTACATTTGTGACACAGTGGGGCACCTGTTGCTATAAGGTAATGCCATTTGGTTTGAAGAATGCAGGGGCAACATATCAGCGTGCTATGGTGGCTTTGTTTCATGATATGATTCATCATGAGATAGAGGTATATGTGGATGATATGATAGCCAGGTCTCAGAATGAAGAACAACATCTTGATCATCTGCACAAGTTGTTTGAGAGGTTGAAGAAATACAGGTTGAGATTAAATCCAAACAAGTGTACTTTTGGAGTTAGATCTGGAAAGCTCCTGGGTTTCATTGTCAGTGGAAAAGGTATTGAAGTGGATCCTGCAAAAGTGAAAGCTATACGAGAGATGCCAGCTCCCCGTACTGAGAAGGAGGTTAGAGGTTTCTTGGGACGATTGAACTACATTGAAAGATTTATTTCCCAATTAACTACCATCTGTGAGCCAATCTTCAAGTTGTTGAAGAAAGATCAGGTCATGGAATGGAATGATGAGTGCCAGACTGCCTTCGATGAAATCAAGAGATATTTGCTAGAACCTCCAATTTTAATGCCACCAGTTGATGGAAGACCCTTGATTATGTATTTAACAGTATTAGACAACTTAATGGGGTGTGTATTGGGGCAACATGACGAGTCTGGTCGAAAAGAGCAGGCAATATACTACCTTAGCAAAAAGTTTACCGACTGTGAAACAAGATACTCACTGCTCGAGAAAACTTGCTGCGCTTTGGCATGGGCTGCTCGCCGACTAAGACAGTATATGTTGACCCATACTACCTTGTTGATTTCGAAGATGGATCCAATCAAGTACATATTTGAGAAACCTGCTCTCTCCGGAAGAATTGCAAGATGGCAAATGATCTTGACGGAATATGATATACAGTATACTACTCAGAAGGCCATTAAAAGATTGTACAGAAGATGACTGTTACTTACAAGGATTGGCACGAGATGTTACCATTTGCTCTGCATGGTTATCGTACTACAATACGTACTTCAACAGGGGCAACCCCATTCTCCTTAGTCTATGGTATGGAAGCAGTTCTGCCTATTGAAGTTCAGATCCCCTCCTTGAGAATTATGAAGGATGCAGGCTTGGATGAAGATGAGTGGATTCAGACTCGACTTGACCAGATAAATTTGATTGATGAGAAAAGGTTAGCAGCAGTTTGTCATGGCCAGATGTACCAGAAACGGATGATCAAAGCTTTTAACAAGAAGGTTAAGCCAAAGGTATATCAGGCTGGTGACTTGGTAATCAAGCGTATCATATTACCACAGGGTGATCCTAGGGGCAAGTGGACTCCAACATATGAGGGACCATTTGTAGTCAAGACAGTGTTCTCAGGAGGTGCCATGATACTGACTACAATGGATGGTGAAGACTTCCCACAACTTGTAAACGCAGACATAGTTAAAAAATACTACGCATAAAAAGAGACCCGCTAGGTTGACAGGCCTAGGCAAAAATAAGGGCATCCCGGCAAACCAAAAGGGTTTGGGCAAAAATTAGGGATATATATATAAAAAGATGTACACCCGGCAAGTCGAAAACCTGAAAAGGCGGCTTGGGCAAAAAAGGGTATCCCGGTGGATTGAAAACCTGAAAGGGCAATCCAGGCAAAAGTTAGGGATTAAAGCGTATGACTATGTCTCGTTTGGATCACTCATGAAACTGCAACCAGTTGTACTACTTACTCAAGCTCAAACAGATAAAGCTCAATCCAATCGTTTCCGTCTCAACAGCAAGAAGATGAGATACTTGAGTGGCAATAGTAGAATTGAAACTCAATAGGATTATTTCCCACATAGCTGATTCTTTTTGTAAAGCTTCATGACAAAATTCTCTTACTAGGGTTTATGTCTCCTTGTACAAACTTACCCGTGTATGGGTCACTTTTGATATAAATAAATTCCATCTTTTGAATCCAGATTCACTTTTACCCTATTTACATAAGCGAAACGTCCATTGGTTGTGTTTGAATGTATGTATGCCTTTGAATATGATTGATGTTTACCAGAAACGCATGTATGCTTTTAATATGATTGATGTTTACCAGAAATGCATGAAAATGCAGTAATAGTATTTACTAAGGACGAACGAGGGAAGGATTTCAACGAAGCTTCGCCGGTTCATCTTTACAAGGCAGTTACAAACCATCAGTAGGAATAATCCATTTTCACAAAGTCTAATCTCCCCTGGAATTTATGTCCATCTCTTTATCCTCATACGGATATACGGGAAATTACTTTCCAATAAAGGCACGATGAACGAAGACGGGATGTTATACTTATCCTACTATCAAACGAAAACGAAGGTTATCTATACCCTACTATCCCCAACAACGGGAGGTTATCTATACCTTGTTATCCCCAACAACGGGAGGTTATCTATACCTTGTTATCCCCAGCAGACGGAGGGTTATATATTCTTCAACAACGAATCGGGATTTATTTTCCTTGGCCAGCAGTTGTTATACAAGGATATCCAGACACTTCCAGCAGTGTCATAGCATACATACATCATTTACATCATACCATAACATATATGTCTATAGTACATTACCTAAGTGCATCATGTCATACATGCATACATAAAGCATAAACTAATGTTGTTATACAGAATGCTACCTTGTTTTCAGGTAAATTATCCAACAAACAATCTTATGATCTTTGGGACTGCTTTATTGTAACCTCAGGGTTACTTTATCCTCCTGATGAGCTTCTTATTACTTTGGGACTGCTTTATTGTAACCTCAGGGTTATTTTATCCTCCTGATAGCCTCTCATGACTTCAAGACTGCTTTAGAGTTACTGATTGCTCTATCCTCCTGAAATTACATTATTATTTCAAGACTGCTTTAGAGCTATCCATTGCTCTATCCTCCTGAAATCATTACTTCAAGACTGCTTTAGAGCTATTGATTGCTCTATCCTCCTGAAGACATATCACATTATTACTTCAAGACTGCTTTAGAGCTATTGATTGCTCTATCCTCCTGAAGACATATCACATTATTACTTCAAGACTGCTTTAGAGCTATTGATTGCTCTATCCTTCTGAAGACATATCACATTATTATTTCAAGACTGCTTTAGAGCTACCCATTGCTCTATCCTCCTGAAATCATTACTTCAAGACTGCTTTAGAGCTATGGATTGCTCTATCCTTCTGAAGACATATCACATTATTACTTCAAGACTGCTTTAGAGCTATTGATTGCTCTATCCTTCTGAAGACATATCACATTATTATTTCAAGACTGCTTTAGAGCTATCCATTGCTCTATCCTCCTGAAATCATTACTTCAAGACTGCTTTAGAGCTATTGATTGCTCTATCCTCCTGAAGACATATCACATTATTATTTCAAGACTGCTTTAGAGCTGTTGATTGCTCTATCCTACTGAAGCCATTCTATTACTTCAAGACTGCTTTAGAGCTATTGATTGCTCTATCCTCCTGAAGCCATTATTACTTCAAGACTGCTTTAGAGCTATTGATTGCTCTATCCTCCTGAGGTCAGATTTATCACTTCAAGACTGCTTTAGGGTTATCATTATTGATTGCTCTATCCTCATGAAGACATGCTGTCACATCAGTATTACTCCAGACTCCTGACAGTTCTCATTATACTACTGAAGAACTTTCCCCTAGTGGCATCTTTAAGCCCACTCAATCATGTTCAACCAACCATCAATATCACTCCATGCACTGGTGAGTGCAAATTTTTGGGCTTTTGTGTTCAATCCCCTTCAACCTTCCAGGTTACGACTGGCAAATATACCAATCTAACCCCTCAGGTTTCAGAAAATTGAACAGGGGCAGCTGTTGCACCCCAAAATTTGCCCTCACAATACAAGACTTTGTGTTCCAAGAAGGGTCACAAGGTTCACAAAATTCACAATTGGTCAGAAGAGTTGACAATTCCCTCAGACAATGCACCTCCTAAGCAGTGCATCCAAAACTAGGGTTTTGACTTTAATCAGGCTAAATGGACTTCCAAGACTTCAAGTGAGCTTCATAACATCTTATATGTGTATAAGAACCCCCATGTCAAGTTTCAAGACTTTTCTCAAAAGTTTGCTCAGTCAGATGATCAGATAAGTCAAAAGCAGTCAATGCAGTTAAAAAGTCAAACTGAGGTCAACTGTGGTCAAACCAAAGTCAAGCTTCATGATTTTTTTTTTGCCAACATCAAAGAGAAGTAAATATCATATGGCATGCATTTTTTTTCTAAAAAGTAAAAATGGCACAATTGGCAGGAGGACATGTGTAAGGAGTTATGAGTGTGAGAGGTTGAGAGTTCAAATCTCACCTTTGTCACTTTTTTTTTTTGTTTTTTATTATTTTTACTCTAAATTTTTCTATCTTTCATTAAAAAAATAACAAAAATAGTTTTTTATTATTATTTAATTATTATTTTCGTATTTTAATTAAATCATTTTTTAAAATATTATTTTTTTCACTTTTTTCTAAATTATTCATAAAAATATCCAAAAAATCATAAAATAAAAAATATTGAAAAAAATTTTGTTCCTTTTATAATATTTTTTATTTTAGGAATCAATAGGATTATTAGTTTTTATTTTAAGTTTATTTTAATTATTTTAAATTATTTAAATTTTATTTTTTCTTAACTAATTATTTAGTTTGGGCTTTAAAATGGGCTTTAGGGACATTATTGACAATTTGGTGTTAACCCTAATTTGTTCCCTATATATACATGTGTTGCCTTGTTGGAAAAAAGGAGAGAATGAAAAAAACCTAAGAGGAGTGAGTGCCGTTTGCCGTTATTTAGTTTTCTTCTTCATCCATTACTATTGTTTCTTTTTCTTCATCGTTTACCGTTATTTCTTTTCCTTCATCTATTACTGTTGTTTCTTTTTCTTCATCTTTTACCGTTATTTCTTTTTCTTCATCTATTACCGTTATTTCTTTTTCTTTATCTATTACTGTTACGTTTATATATATATAATTTTTAAATTGTTAGAGTTTATATATATAAGATTTTTGATCGAATTATGTCGATACGATGTTTGCACATTTGTGTGCATGACGCGTGACATTTGTGTTAGTTCGATCTGGTTGCGATGATCGCATTTTTGTGTGAGCAATAATACTATTTTTTGCTTAATTTCTTTTTCTTTGCGATAAATTTTGTTTCGTCCGATTTAGATCTGGCTGCGATGAGCGCATTTCTGCGTTAGCAACATTGTTGGGTTATTTGGCACATTTAAAATTCATCATTGCTTTATTATTATTATTATTATTATTATTATTATTATTATTATTATTATTATTATTATTATTATTATTATCATTATTTATTATTATTATCATTATTATCATTATTATTACCATTATTATTATTATTGTTATCATTAATTTATTAAAATTTGTTATAATATAAAAATCTGTTTTTTAAAATAAATAACATTAACATCTTTTCCAAATTAATATGAAAACCTATTATTTTTAAGAAAAAACTTTTTTTTAGATAAATTTAAAATAATAACTAAAATCTTTTTTTTAAAATAATAACTAGAACCGTTATTTATTTTATTTTATTATTGTTCAATTCAAATTTCATTATCATATTGTATCTGCTCCTCTCATGTAACCTCGCGAACTTAACAATCGCTCTTTAAATTCTGCCTTTAAATTTCTGCTTGCATGGTTTAAATTATGACATTATCTCTCTGTTTGCATGATTCAATTATCTCACGCGTTTACTATTATTTTTGTCACATTGCACACATCCGAAGGTTAGGTCTAACTGTTTGGCCGCCGCGCCAATAGTCCGTAAAACTTCACACATTCAATTTCAAATCCTCAAAACTACAAACTACAAACCCTAATTTTCACAAATGCCTCGCCGCAGGCAAAATTACAATTTTACCCTTAGCATTAGGTCAAAGAGCCGCCGCGCTCATTTTAGGGTTTCCCGCCGCGGAATCCCTAACCTAACCCTAATTACAACTTAACATTTCAACGTAGAGATTTGGAGTTCCTACACTCCACGTAAGCGTGTCCTTAAGATGCGTTTATTCCCCGTGAGACCTTGACCACAGTCAAGAAGTCTCTAACCTCCCTTTTGAGGGGAACTACGATTACTCTGATTCCACTCCCGTAAGGATACGTAGGCACAAGATGCGATGTCTTGCCGAGTAAACTTAGAATTAACCCCCTTTATTATTTATTGCTTATTTATATTTTATTTATCTTTGCTATTTAATTATTTTGCTTATTATTTTGTAATTGTTTCTTGGATGTAAAGTTGTTTAATTATTTAATTATTATTATGGTTAGTAATTAGGGAGTGTAACAACCTGTATGTAATATTAAAATAAATTTAGATCACTTTTAAATAAAGATAATTAAAATAAACACGTCACACACGTAAGTCGATTTTAATCGCCGTCTCACTTCCTAAGGATATCCCTCAAGTTGCCTACGAATAATGGTTAAGTGGGGTGTATAAAGCAAGTCCCTCAAATAGAAAAATCATCAAAGTCCCTTATGGTTGCCTTTACGAATCGAGTCCCTTTCGAAAAATGATGATAGTCCCTCCAGTTTGCTTATTACACCCCACAATGGCCTTCAAAAATCCAATTGTCCCTCACATGTCCCTTAACATCCAAAGTAAGGACTACCTACTCCATTTTAGTAGGGATAGTCTTACTAAGGAAAGGATAAAGAATAAGAAAGACCTTAAAACATTAGGGTAGGCTACTCCTAGATACTTGCTCACTTCAAAACTTTTTCACACTTAAACAAATTTCCAACAAAATTTTCAAACAAGTTTTTTTCACATCCATACACGGATTATTATTAAACTATTCTGAAATTTTTTGCTATTCACACACTACACTTTCAAAACAATTCAAAAGTGAGCTTAAGTACCTAAGAGCCCATGGATAACCATGGATGAAAAGGGTGCTAACACCTTCCCTTTTCATAACCTACCCCCCGGACCCAAAATATTCTCTAAGGTCTTTCCTGTTCTTTTATAACCTTTCCTTATGGATAAAATAAAAGTCGGTGGCGACTCTTGCTATCCGCAACATTGTTTAAAGTCAGTTCTCCCACCGTGTTACAAAGACCTTGTTGAAGGAGCATATCAAAGGAGAGGATTGAAGATCAAGATCCAGAGGTTGATGAAGTCTATGGCTTGCTGGTAGCTGCTGAAGACCATAGGATATAGGAGCTAGGTAGAGCTCTAGATTAGAAGTTTGATTCTTAAAACATGGAATGCTTCCTGTGCTTCCATTCTTCCCAATGACTAAAAGTCCCTCTAAGAACTCACCTCCCTCCTTTGGAGGGATAAGTGATTGGTCTTATAGGTAGAACTTTGAGGGAACCTGTCCCACTATGCTAATCCCTTGTGAGCTTCCTTTGGTTGTTCATGAGCTGCTTAGCATGCCAAACTAGATCTCTTGATTCTTTTCTGTTATCCTGGAGTGCTTACCCTTGAAGATGGAGATCATTGAAGATGAAGATTGTCAAAGCAAGAAGCTAGCTAGAGCTTGGGGGTCTAATGATGAGAAAGAGCTTGGAGATTCATTTGAAAGAGGATGTGCTGTGCATCAACCTTGGGAGTTTGCTGTCAGAGCTTGGGGCTTTTTCTGTATTGTGTGTATTAATTCCCCTAGGTTTAAAGTGAAATGTGCTTCACTTTTACCTATTGTGTTCAGGTTCAAGGAAGAGTTTGGCTCCCTTGCCTAGCTTGTTTGCTGTATTCCTAATATTTTACTGTTTACTGTATTTTGTTTCTGTTTCCGTTGATTCCCTTAGGAGCTCTGTTTCTCTCTGTGCAAGAGAGTAACATGACAGACATTAGGAGCTAACCCATGTATGATAACATTAGGGTAGATTTTATTCCCTTTTTAACCCTAGGATTTGAGAGTGTCATCTCTTCTTTCTTCAAAACAACAGAAAAACATTAATAAAGGTTATAACAGAGATCAATTCATTTCTTCCTTCAAAAGATTTGAACAAACATCAACCTTTTTGCAATAAGAAAACCCTTGTTTAAGGTGATATTTTTCATAAAAGACACTTGAAAAGCTTGTGTCGTGCGTAGCCCGAACTACGTTTGCTCTGATCTTCCATGCTGTGTGGAAGTACGTAGGCATAGGATGCGATATCCTAGCGAGCAACCTTCCCCACCTTCACCCGTAGTTAGGCGAACTACGTTGACTCTGATTTCTCGTTCCAGACGGGAATACGTAGGCATAAAGTGCGATGCTTTGCCGAGTCATGTTTTCTTTTCTTTTCAGACCTCATCCTTTAGTTTAGATAGAAGTGTAATCTGTACAAACAAGCAAGCGTGGATCCCATCGAGTACGATGGACGTGAGGGGTGCTAATACCTTCCCCTTGCGTAACCGACTCCCGAATCCAGGTTTTGGTTGCGATGACCATACCTTTTCCCGTCTTTGCGTTAGGTTTACTTCGAGCGTTTCCTTTCCCTCCTTTGGGATAAATAACGCACGGTGGCGACTCTTCTGTATTGCCGGCGCCGATTTTCGCAGTAGCGACCGCTGGCGACTCTGCTGGGGACTCCAACGGTTCCCTACGCGAGTCAATCCTAGCGCTTGTTGTCCCGTCGTGGGCTTTGTATGGATTTACATTTCTGTATTTACATTTCAGCATTTTATTATCATTATTATTGCTGTATTGTGGGTTTGATGGGGGTTCTATGATTGAGAGATAAGTTGGACCTGGGCTTGAGTGCACCTAGAATTAGAGTAGAGATTAGTGGGGGTGTGCATGCTTTGCATGTACTAGCTTCCCGCGAAATCTACGCTCGGACGAGGTCCTTCTGGTTGACTTCCTGTTTCACCCTTTGGGTGCAGTGGGCTGTTGGTTAGTTGGATTGTCGACTCCGGGGATTGATCATTTGGAAGTTGGCTAAGTAAGGCCTCTTCAGGATTTGATGATGCCACTCCTTCTGGGAATCGTATCATCAACCCTGAAAGTCTGTGACGCCGACGACCGCATAGGATGCCGTACCTTGTGCCAGTTATAGGGACATCTACCTGTGAGAGGGACTTGGGGCATGCAGGTAACTTGACCCTCAGACTACCGGTTTATTTCTCATGAGATACAGGATTGTGGATATTTTATGGACTGTTACTAGGTCTGTCAGAGATCAGGTGTGGGTTATATTATTGGGTCTATCCGAGACCAGGCTGGAGTTCTTTGTGAGGTCTGTCTGAGACCAGGGTTTGATGAGTATTGGAGGGTCTGTCTGAGACCTGTTCTTGGTGTGACTTGGGCTTCTTATTCAGGGCACTTGATCCCCTGTTGCAGTTGTTTGCATTGCATTGTTTGCATACCCATTTATCATTGCATTTCATTAACGTGTGTCTGTGCTGCAGGTGCATTGCATACTTCCCTGTTCTAGTGCTCCGGACTTCTGATTGTTGATATGGGTAGTGTGCGGAAGACAGTTGCGTATAAGCTGCCCACTCCGGATGTGAATTCTATATTGAGTTTGATTGCCCTTGCGGATGACGAGGTTAGGGCTAGTTTCAAGAAGAGTTATGGGAGGCTTTTGAGCTTGGTTTGTAGACCCAGTGCATATGATTTGAATGGATTGTATACATTGCTGCAGTTTTACGATCCTGCTTTGAGATGCTTCACGTTTACAGATTTCCTTATGGGTCCTACTATGGAGGAATATGCAGAATTCCTTAGTTTGCCAGTACAGAACAAGGTCCCGTTCATCCATTTTGGCGCTAAGCCTAAGTTGGAGGATTTAGAGGTAGCTTTGCATATGGATGCTTCTGAGCTGTTAGTGACTTCTTGGTACGGGATTCCTGGATTCGCTCTTAGCTTTCTGGTTAGCAAGGCGCGAGAGTATGCCAAGAGTGGCCGCTGGGTGGTATTCAACGCTTTGTTGGCTTTGTGTATATATGGGATAGTGTTATTCCCAAACCTTCCAGACTTTGTTGACTTTGACGCACTTCATCTGTTTGCTGCCGGTAATCCAGTACCTACATTTATTGGGGATTTCTACCATTCCCTCCATTACAAGAATGAGAACCGGCGAGGGAAGAGTGTTCATTGTTGCGTGCCTTTACTGAAGATGTGGTTTGATAAACACTTATCGAAGAAGGGTCCTTTCGTAGAGCTTGCAAATGAGTCTGATTGGTCCGAGCGCCTTATGAGATTGACTTCTGAGGAGATGGTTTGGTTTGATAGGAATTTGCTGGGTTCCGAGATTATTTTTAGCTGTGCAGGATATCCAAACGTGCCCTTAATTGGGAGGAAAGGATGTATCAATTACAATCCTTCTTTACTTGTTCGTCATTTTGGATATGCATTGAAGAGCCCGCCGAAGGCAGAAGAGGTACAGGAATCTCTGTACTTCACAGGTGACCTGAGTGGAGACTTATTGGCCAAGCTGCAGCACGCTTGGAATCACATCTCTAGAAGGGGAAAACCATTGTTGGGAAAGAACGACTGTCAGGCTTATCCTCCGTACAAAGCTTGGATGCGAGAAAGGGTCAAGCAGATTCAGATGCCCTATCCTTTTGTGTCATCTCTTATTCCTACTCCAGTAGAGGAACCCACGACTGTTCCCATTGAGGTTTATGAGCAAGTGGTGAAGGAAAAGGAAGCTTTGTTGGTGGTTAATGAAGATCTAGAAAGGGAATTGGCCCAGATTCGAAGTGAGAAGAACGAAGCTGCGTACTCCCTTCAACAACAAACTGAGATGGAAACCTTGTTGAAGACTAAGTTGGTTAAAGAAAAGGAGAAGCGGGAACGCCTGGGACAAGACTTTAAGAGCTCTCATGACATGATGGAAGCTAAGAAGAAGTCGTTGGACATCGCTTACCGAGAGATCGCTTCATTCAATAAGACGTGGAATGCCACTCTTACTAACAACAAGGAACAGGAGGATAAGTTGAAGCAACAGATCTCCGATCTTCAGGACCAATTGAAGGCCACCAGGAGGCAGCATGAAGAAGAAGTCATGACTAGATATGCTCTTCAAGATGCACTAAAGCAAGTTGATGCCCGCAGAAAGGAAGCTCGATCCCAGAAGAGGAAGCTAGATGAGTGCTTTGGTGAAGGCACATGGGAAGAGTCCATCGACGACTTGCGGCGAGTTCTTAAGCAGAGGAGTCTACTCATAGAGGGATTGCTTGTTCATCCTGATCACCCCAAGACAAAGAAGCTGTTAGGGGAGTATAGGGATTATGGGCATACCTGATTTGTTCATGCTTTATTGTATGCTGACCATCACCCGGCTTGTGGGTTGAGGTCATGCTTTTGTTCGTCTTGTGATACATTGGTGTTATACTTTTGCCTTTGAAGGCCTGTTCAATATATGAGTTGTTTTCTCTTTTGTGATTGAATTTCAACTTCTTGCAACTTTTTGTCACCGCACTGTCACGGCACTACGCTGTATCAAATGTATTAGCACTAGAATGGGGGGAGTAATATTCCCCAATGCACAGGCACATATTGCATTTTGCATACATACTCATATTTGCATTACATGTTTGTGATCCGTGTATATTATCTCCTGCATCCATAACAGGTATTTTCAGGATTGCAGAAAAGCGGGTCCACCGTTACTCTACCAGAACTAATCACAAGAAGATCATGGACAACGTGCAGAGTGAAATGCAAGAGATGCGTGATAGGATGGCCCTGCTCATGCAAACCATGGAGACCATCGCCAAAGGACAAGAGCAGTTGCAGAATCTGGTTCAACCGATAGTCGCACGGGCTGAAAACAACGGGACACCGCATGGTGAAAATATTGCTGCTTCTCCCCGAGTTGAGAATCGTCAAAGTGCTGATGTTATTCCCGTAAATGGTTTGAATGCTGGAGAAACTGGTTCTGTAGGTGGAGGTGGGAACGCCGGTAATGTGAACTCCAATACAAATACTGCTGGGGTATTTGTGGGTAATGTCAACCAGGGTTTCAATGGGGGCGTTGAGAATGTCAGAATGAATGGTATCAATGGTAACCAAGGCTTCAATGGTGTGAACATGGGGTATGGCAGCACTGCTGGCGCCAAGGCTCGGTTTGGTGGCTATGGTTACGGTAATCTTGGATATGGAACTGGTGCATACAACGCTCAAGAGATGGGCAATCTGAGGTATGACCCCAGGTACTTCCAAACGGGTCCGGGCCGTGATGCAGATTATGTTGGATACGATGCAGTACCTCGCTGGGAGGATCGTCAGGAGGATGTGTTCTCTGGTCAGAACGAGGGTTATGAAAGGGCTAGGGATGACAACCATCGGATGAGATTGCTAGAAGAGAAGGTGAACGGATTGGCCAGCCAGAATGCTCTTGGGCTGGATATGTCAAATATGGGGTTAGTCCCAGGGTTGAGGGTCCCGCTGAAATTCAAAGCGCCGTCATTTGATAAGTACAAAGGGGATACATGCCCTAGGGTGCATGTGCACGCATTTTACAGGCGTATGTCTGCATATTCTGAGGATGAAAAGATGCTAATGCACTTCTTCCAGGATAGCCTGTCAGGGCCATCGCTGGAGTGGTACATGAGCTTGGATCCTACTCAGATCAGGAGTTGGAAGGAGCTGGCAGAGGCTTTTGTTCGACATTATCAGTATAATAGTGATCTCGCCCCTAACCGAGTCCAGTTGCAGAGCATGTCTCAAAAGTCTAGCGAGAGCTTTAAGGAATATGCCCAGAGATGGCGAGATCTGGCTGCTAGGGTGCACCCTCCGATGGTGGAGCGCGAAATGATGGATATGTTCATAGGAACTTTCTCTGGAATGTACTATGACCGGTTGCTCAATTTTTCGATGAGTACTTTCTCTGAGTTGATCTTGATGGGGGAGCGCATTGAAAACGGGGTAAAGATTGGTAAAATTCAAGCGGGTGAGTCCAGTTCCGCAGGAGGTAAAAAGAAGACGTTTGGTGGTAAAAGGCAGGGTGATACCAACGCTGTATACAATGCTCGACGAAGGAATAAAAGTCAGAACTGGCATCAGCAATCGCAAGTTGCAAGCGTAACCATTCCAGGGCCTTCTCAGCAGCAGAGACAACAACCACAGCAGCAGGCTCAGCAGCAGCCTAATAATAATCAGCGCAGACTTCAGAACCCACGACCGAGGAGAGTATTCGAGGTACCGCCGGTATCATATGCAGAACTCCTTCAAACTTTGTTGAAATTGCAGCTAGTCGAGAAGAGGACCTTAGCACCACCAACTGGCCAGCCACCAGTCGGGTATGATGCTAATGAGCACTGTGACTTCCATTCGGGTGCACCAGGGCACAATATTGAAAATTGCCTAGCTTTCAAGCATAAAGTACATGATTTGCTTGATAGTACGACCATTAACTTCGGGAAGGACGGTCCCAATATCACGCAGCAGCCAATGCCCAAGCATGGTGGGGCTGGGGCCAATGCAATCCTGCTAAATGATGAGTTGGACTTGGTTTCGGAGGTGAGCGAGTTGAAAACCCCTTTGAGTTACGTAAAGCAGCGTTTATTGAAAGGAGGTGTCTACCCCGGTTGCAGTGAAGAATGTGCTGACTGTTTGGTTCAACCTGGGGGCTGTGAGAAGTTGAAAAGGGGAGTTCAAGGTTTGATTGATGAAGGAATCCTGCAGTTTGACAGGTCTGTGGGGCGAGAGAAGTCTGTCGAGACAGAATCTGGAAAAGAGCGCAGCGAGGTTGCTACAATCACCATTCCGTTCAAATCAGTGACAATTTCGGCATCATCGAAAGGGCCGACCATTACTATTACCAAGGCTAAGCCAGTACCTTATGAAAGCACAAAAGCAGTCCCGTGGAGCTATGGTGCTGAAGTGTATTGCAATGGGGAAAATATTGACTTGAATGATCCGCCAGCGGGGTCCGTAGATAACATAGTGGTAGCGGGTGGTATAATCCGGAGCGGGAGAATTTTCACTTCACCTGAGGTTGAAGCATAGAGGCTTGCCAGGGGTAAGAACAAAGTTGTTGAAGGGGAATCGTCGGGGAGTAAGGAGAAAGAGCCGATAACCAAAGATGTGGAAGAATTCATGAGGTTGATTCGCAAAAGTGACTACAAGATTGTAGAGCACCTGCAGCAGACCCCGTCAAAGATCTCCATATTATCGCTGTTGTTGTGTTCTGAGGCGCATAGAAATGCCCTGTTGAAGGTACTTGAGACATCCTTCGTGCCGCAAGAGATTTCAGTTAATCAGCTGGAGGGAGTTATGGCACATGTTAACGCTGAGCATGGTCTGGGATTCACGGATTTTGACCTAACGCCTAGAGGGCGTGATCACAATAATGCCTTGCACATCTCTATCAAATGCCGGGGCACCATTTTATCCCATGTGCTGGTAGACACTGGGTCTTCGTTGAATGTGTTACCAAAGAAAGCCCTGTTGAAATTAGATACCCGTGGATTGTTGTGCACACCTAGTGATTTGGTGGTGAGGGCCTTTGACGGAACAAGGAGGTCGGTATTCGGGTCAGTAACGTTACCCATCCAGGTAGGTCCGGAGGTGTTTGATACAGTGTTTTACATCATGGACATCCAGCCTGCATATAGTTGTTTGATTGGGAGACCTTGGATTCATGCCGCTGGGGCAGTAACTTCTACATTCCATCAGAAGCTGAAGTATATGGTTGAGGGGAGTATTGTGACGGTGTGTGGCGAAGAGGATATCTTAGTCAGTCATTTGTCTTCCTTCAAGTACGTGGAGGTAGATGGAGAGATTCATGAAACGCTGTGTCAAGCGTTCGAAGGGGTGAAGGTTAAAGAAGAGGCTCCGTTAAAGAGTGAAAGGCAAGAGGTGGTAGTCTCCTCGTATAAAGAAGCCAAGGCGTTGGTACAAGCAGGAGAGACTCAGAAGTGGGGGCAGGTTCTGGACATCCCAGTGAAGCAAGATAGGTATGGCCTGGGGTACCGCCCATCTCCCTCGCAGAGCGCGCCTAAGTACAAGGGACCTGTCGTGTTCACGCCCGGAGGAGTCAGCTTCGAAAGGATTAATGTCGTGTCTGATACGGAGGAAGTGGATAGCGACTGCGACATGGACGCATGGATTCGACCCAGCGCGCCGGGGCAAAGCCTATGCAACTGGTCCATCTAGGACGTCATTCAAGTCACCAAACAGTAATGCATTGTTTTTTCGATCATTGTATGATCACATGCCTTGCCCGGGGCATTGTTGATCTTGTCTTAGGGCCTAACTGTTTACCTGTATGTTTGCATGATCAATAAATGACGACGTTTTTTACATTCAAATGTTGTGATCCTTTTCTTTCTGTTTTTATTTTTCAATAAAATGGCAGTGTGGTTATGCATTTTGCTTGTACATCATTTTTGAAGCACTTAACCGTTTCCCTCGCAGGATTCATGAATTCTCAGATGACATCGACCAAAGACTTCCTATGACTCGGTTAGACTTCGAGCATCCGATCTTCCAAGCTGAGGAAGAGACTGTTGAGGATAGTGACTTACCAGAAGAGCTGAGTCGGTTATTGAAGCAAGAGGAGAGAGTCATCTTGCCTCACCAGGAAGAGATTGATATTGTCAACTTAGGGTCTGAAGAATGCGTCAGGAATATCCGTATAGGGTCCGCGTTGCAAGTTGACATCAAGCAAGAGCTTATTGAGATGCTGCATGAATACAGTGATGTATTTGCTTGGTCCTACGAGGACATGCCAGGTTTAGACACTGATATGGTTGTTCATCGTCTGCCGTTGAGGGAAGATTGCCCGCCTGTGAAGCAGAAACTCAGAAGAACTCGTCCTGACATGGCCGTAAAGATAAAGGAAGAAGTGCAGAAGCAATGGGATGCTGGGTTCCTGGCTGTTACCACTTATCCCACTTGGGTCGCTAATATCGTGCCCGTGCCAAAGAAAGATGGCAAGGTTCGGATGTGTGTTGATTATAGGGATCTAAACAAAGCGAGCCCGAAAGATGATTTCCCACTCCCACATATTGATGTGTTAGTTGACAACACGACTCAGTTTTCGGTATTCTCCTTCATGGATGGATTTTCGGGGTACAACCGGATCAAAATGGCTCCGGAGGATATGGAAAAAACGACCTTTATCACCCCGTGGGGAACCTTCTGTTATAAGGTGATGCCCTTTGGTTTGAAAAATGCTGGGGCAACGTACCAGCGGGCTATGACAACGCTTTTTCATGACATGATGCACAAAGAGATTGAGGTGTATGTCGATGACATGATTGCCAAGTCTCAAACGGAGGAAGAGCACCTGGTTAATCTACTGAAGTTGTTCAAGAGGCTTAGGAAGTTCAGGCTGAGGCTGAATCCTAATAAATGTACCTTCGGAGTGAGATCCGGGAAGCTACTAGGGTTCATTGTGAGCAAGAAAGGAATCGAGGTCGATCCTGCAAAAATAAAAGCAATACAAGAGATGCCAGCACCGAGAATAGAAAAAGAAGTCCGTGGATTCCTAGGGAGGTTGAACTACATTTCTAGGTTCATCTCTCACCTAACGACCACGTGTGAACCTTTGTTTAAACTGTTAAAGAAAGATCAAGCGGTGGTCTGGAACGACAATTGCCAAAGGGTATTTGAAAAGATAAAAGAATACTTGCAGGAACCTCCGGTGTTAATACCCCCAGTAGCGGGACGACCACTGATTATGTATCTGACGGTTCTCGAGAACAGTATGGGTTGTGTTCTCGGTCAACACGACGAGACAGGACGGAAAGAGCATGCAATTTACTACTTGAGTAAAAAGTTCACGGATTGTGAATCTCGATACTCTATGCTCGAAAAGACGTGTTGTGCATTGGCGTGGGCTGCCAAACATCTAAGACAGTACATGCTGAATCATACAACCATGCTGATATCGAAGATGGATCCGATCAAATATGTGTTTGAAAATCAAGCGCTCTCTGGAAGGATTGCTAGATGGCAGATGGTATTGACAGAATACGATATCCAGTATGTTTCCCAGAAGGCCATTAAGGGAAGTGTTCTGTCCGAATATCTCGCCGAACAGCCAATTGAGGATTATCAGCCTATGAAGTTTGAGTTTCCTGATGAGGACATAATGTACTTGAAAGATAAAGATTGTGATGAGTCGTTGCCTAGTGAAGGTCCTGAGCGGAGTTCCCAGTGGCAATTGATTTTTGATGGGGCTGTCAATTCGTACGGTAGCGGGATTGGGGCGATCATTACAACTCCCCACGGGTCGCACATTCCAGTCACGGCCAGATTGACTTTTCCCGTGACGAATAATGAAGCAGAGTATGAAGCTTGCATTATGGGGTTATAAGAGGCGATTGATCTGAGGATCAAGAATCTGGATGTATATGGGGATTCAGCGCTAGTGGTGAACCAGATTAAAGGAGAATGGGAGACCCGCCAACCTAATTTGGTGCCGTACATGAATTATGCGAGAAGGTTGTTACCTTTCTTCGATAGGGTGGAATTTCATCATTTACCTCGAGCGGAAAATCAAATGGCAGACGCCCTTGCAACATTATCCTCGATGTATAAGGTCAACTACTGGAATGAGGCTCCCAGGATTGTCATATCTCGCCTTGATAGGCCGGCCTTTGTGTTTGCAATTGATGAAGCATCTGACGGTAAACCTTGGTATTTCGACATACAGAATTTCCTGAAGAATAAGGAATATCCGGCTGGGGCATCCAGTCGTGATCAGAAGACTCTAAGGAGATTAGCAGGCAACTTTTATCTGAATCCTGACGGCGTTCTGTATAGAAGGAACCACGATTTGGTACTCCTCTGGTGTGTAGATGAGAAGGAAGCCAATTTACTCATGGAAAAGGTCCATGAAGGAACTTTCGGCACGCATGTCGGTGGACATGCTATGACCAGGAAATTGTTGCGAGGAGGGTATTACTGGTTAACAATGGAGACGGATTGTTTCAAATTTTCCAAGCGGTGTCACAAGTGCCAGATCTATGCAGATAAGATCCATGTGCCACTGAGTCCTCTGAACGTTATGGCATCCCCATGGCCTTTCTCCATGTGGGGAATCGATATGATTGGCAAGATTGAGCCTACTGCTTCTAATGGGCATCGCTTCATCCTGGTCGCGATCGATTACTTCACCAAGTGGGTGGAAGCAGCATCTTACGCCAATGTGACGAAACAAGTGGTGGCCAGATTTATCAAGAGAGATATAATCTGCCGATACAGTATTCCTGAGCGAATCATTACTGATAATGGTTCGAATTTGAATAACAAGATGATGAAAGATCTGTGTCGGGATTTCAAGATCGAGCATCATAATTCATCTCCCTACAGACCCAAGATGAATGGCGCTGTAGAGGCGTCCAATAAGAACATAAAGAAAATTGTTCAAAAGATGGTTGTGACGTATAAGGATTGGCATGAAATGTTGCCGTTCGCTTTGCACGGTTATCGTACTACAGTGTGTACATCAACCGGGGCAACTCCGTTCTCACTGGTGTATGGCATGGAGGCAGTCCTGCCATTGGAGGTTGAGATACCATCTTTGAGGGTTTTACTTGATGTTAAGCTGGACGAAGCGGAATGGGTGAGAAGTAGATTGAATCAGTTGAGCTTGATAGATGAGAAGAGACTGGCATCCATTGCACATGGTAGGCTGTATCAGAGCCGGATGAAGAAAGCGTTCGACAAGAAGATTCGACCTCGAAGCTTTCAGACGGGTGATCTTGTGCTGAAGAAGATCCTCCCACCGCAATCGGATCACAGGGGTAAATGGACTCCCAATTACGAAGGTCCATACGTCGTGAGAAAGGTCTTCTCCGGAGGAGCCTTATTGTTATCCACCACGGATGGTGAAGACTTTTCGTCCCCTGTGAACTCGGACGCAGTTAAAAAATACTTTGCTTAAAATTGACCCGCTGGACAGTAAAAAGAGAGTCCAGGCAAAAATGGGGCATCCTGGCGAACCAAAAAACAGAATGAAAAGGTTCGGGCAAAAGTTAGGGATAAAATGAAAAAAATGTACACCCGCGAAGTCGAAAACCTACACTGGGCGGCTTCGGCAAAAAGGGGTATCCCGGTGAATCGAAAACCCGCAAAGGGCGATTCACGCAAAAGTTAGGGATTTGAGAAGCAAATGACTGCGGTCCAAGTTTGATTGTTAGCGGTTTGGGAGCATCTGGGGGTCAACTATCCAAAGCAATTTCTTCCGAAGACAGAGATCGGGAAAGCGTCAGAGTCTGGCGAGTCATAGGAGGATCGGTTCATGGTGTTCGTCTGCAACACGTTGCCGACATGTGTACAAATTTTATTCTGTATATTTGTATACTTCTGCATTTTGTTTATGCGTGACTACCTCTTTTCAGGAGTTGCATCTGATGTACAAATCTTGCCTATTCTCAGGCCGTTATCAATAAAGTGTGTTATTCAGTGTAGTGTGTGACTTTGGTTTTAACTTTTACAGTTTTGTTTGTAAAAAACGCCGATGTTTTTGATAAACTTACATGCGTGTAAACAGGCGGGCCTCGGCCGATGATTGTTAAAACCGGAAATTACCTAAATGGTTGTCGTGGGTGATTACCAAGATGTTTCTTTTTGCATATATTGTCTTGTGTTTGCTTGTTGACTTTTGCAGGTATTCAAAAGCTCGCAAAGTTCCCCGCCAGAGTCCATGGCAGGCTAGTACCCTCTCCAGAGGATGAATGTTGTGCCTTTCCCCGGTGAAGTCGCCCCGATCAAAATTGAACGTTGTCTCCCCAGGAGAGTGGAGATTGCGTCAAAGGAAAAGGTCAATGTATCTTCAGTAGTTCAGAATTGGCTTATCAAGCAGAGCGGAGTCCTCCCCAGCGAAGGTCGAGATGTATATGATTAACTTCCCCAAAGAGTTTCTTGTGTAGTGCGAATCAGAGCACACCGGTCAATCCCCAGCTCAGTGATAGCAGGATGAAGTATCCCCACAGGGCGTAATCAGAGTGTTGATACCTTTGAAAGCAGTTTCCGGGATTGCTTTTCTCTTTCCTCAACAGGTTGATCCTCCCTCGTCAGGACGACCATCTTCAGCAGAGGTTGAAGTTTTGAGTTTGTGAGCTACTTTCCCAGTAGGATGGTCATCCCCAGCGGAGTTAGTTCATCTTTCCAACATTTATTTTGTTGGAAGCGTATCGGTAGTATTTCGGTCATCCCCAGCGGATCCAGTTTGTCTTCAGCATTTATTTTGCTGAAGTAACTCTTTGCATAAGCATGTATCATAAGCTTTGCATTTTACTTAAATACGTAGCATTTCCATGCTGTATGGAAGCATTACGTCATTATCAAACGTGCATTTTTGAAACATAAGCCAGGTGGTTACCTCTTCAGTTTCAGATATGTTTTTCCCTGCCGATAAGAGAAATCGTGGTTTCAGGAAGATGTGAATTTTGTGGTCAAGGTACGCAGTGATCGTATTTTGTCTCATTTATGGGATTTATGTTATAAAGTACGCAGTGATCGTGTTGATCTTGAGATGTTGATTTGTGGTCCAAGTACGCAGTGATCGTATTTGTACCATATACGGGGTTCATGTTATAAGGCACGCAGTGATCGTGTTCATCTGGTTGTTTGTGGCCGAAGTACGCAGTGATCGTGTTCATCCCATGGTTGAATTTGTGTCACGAGGCACGCAGTGATCGGGTTTTCCTCCAGTCAAGAGGGCCGTGACATGAAACGCGCAGTGATCGCGTTCACCCTATGTATGGTTAGAATATGCAGTGATCGTATTCGTCCAGTTATGTAGGTTAGTTGAGACACACAGCATGCAGTGGTCGTGTTTTCTCCAGTCAAGAGGATCGTGGCTCAGAACACGCAGTGATCGTTGTCGCTACTGCGAAAATCGGCGCCGGCATGACAGAAGAGTCGCCACCGTGCGTTATTTATCCCAAAGGAGGGAAAGGGAACGCTCGAGGTAAACCTACCGCAAAGACGGGGAAAGGAATGGTCATCGCAACCAAATCTTGGATTCGGGAGTCGGTTACGCAAGGGGAAGGTATTAGCACCCCTCACGTCCGTCGTACTCGACGGGATCCACGCTTGTTTTCGGGTATGGATTGTTATTTCTATCTAAACTAAGGGTTAAGGGTTAAAAAGAAAATAAAATGACTCGGCAAAGTATCGCACTTTATGCCTACGTATTCCCGTCTGGAACGAGAAATCAGAGTCAACGTAGTTCGCCTACCTACGGGAAAGGAGGGGAAGGTTGCTCACTAGGATATCGCATCCTATGCCTACGTACTTTCATACAGCATGAAAGATCAGAGCAAACGTAGTTTGGGCCACGTACAACACAAGCTTGTCTTGATTGTTTTTTATTCCTTCTGAAAAAGGTTTTTTTGATTACTGGTCCAAACGGACAAAAATGACGTGTTGATGAGTTCACATTCTTTTACGGAAGAAGTGTCTTTTATTGGGTTTGAAATTTTATTGTGTTTTTCTGTTTGTTTTGAGGAAGAAGAGACAGAACTCTATCCTATGGTTGCAAAGGGAATCAAACTAACCTAATGTTATCATGCATGGGTTAAGACCTAGTGTCTATCATGCTCCTCTCTTGCGCAGAGAGAAACAGAGATCCTAAGGGATAAACGGATACAGAAACAATAGCATATATACAATAAAGCAGTAAAATGCATGGATGCAACAATACAAGCGAGGCAAGGGAGTCCCACTCAACCTCGAACCTAGAAAACAATAGGAAAAAGTGAACAGGATTCACTTTCAACCCAACAGGCTAAACAACAAGCAATACAGTCAAGAAAACCAATCAATACATCAGAAATGAATAACAGCAGAAAAATAAACAGCCACAGCAGCCCTGCATCAACACCTATCTTCAAGTCATCTCCAAACAGCTACAAGCTTCAGCAAGCATCAATCTCCATCTCCACAGGCTTCAAGCAAGGTCTTTGCCATCAGTCTTCCATCTGCAATGGCTTTTCTTCAAGTCTCAAACTCCAAGAGGAATATCAGTCAACAAGATAGAATGAATGTTAAACAGTAAACTGCCTACCAAGGGTGGCCCATTAACTGTTAACATTATACAGACAATTTTCTCTCAAAAGTTCTATCTTTCAAATACATTCACTGATCCTTCCAAAGGAAGGAGGTGTATATTTGAAAGAGACTTTGAATCATAGAGAAAGGATGGATGCAGACAAGGCATTCCATGGTTGAGAAACAAGCTTTCTACTCTAGAGCTCTGCCTAGCTCCTAAACCCTACACTCCTCAACAGCTGCTAGCAAGAATCTCCTCATCAACTCTGGAAGTTGGTCTTCAATCTCTGGATCTCCAATGGCTTCATCATCACAAGTCTTCAGCTCTCCCAATCCCCAAGCAATCCCAATACCCACACAGACAAAGGAAAATAACCCTAGAGGGCACACCACACAGTCAAACAAATACAGACAGTATACTAATAGCAGTAGGGGAATCCTAATATTCTCTAAGGGATCTATTAACTACCCATAATCCCGATAGTCCCATACCCCAAAAATCCAATCTCTAACTCCTAAGGGAAATGAACTAATTCACCTGTGTTATCTCCTAAACCCTAGTTTTGTTCATGTTATTCACACCTAAACAAATCTCCTAAAATTAAGTCCTAAAAATATGAACTAAATTTTATATGCAAGATAACACTCTATAATAATAAACCTAAAAAGAATGGATTAAAAATATTAAAGCATCTAATCAAACTAAAATTAACAAATACATGTATCAAACAAAATGATATTTACACCTATTTAAAAGAAAAATATGCCAAAAATATTAAAATAAAATGAAATTGGAATTTTTTTGTATGATATTTTTCTTGACAAAAATATGAACAATATGAAAAAACAACCAATTAAAAACTAGCATTCTTCTATTTTTTTATGAATTTTGAAAGAATTAATATTTTTTTGAAAGAAAGTAAATGGAATTAATTTGGAAAGGGGTGTAACCAGAAATGAAAATCAGTTAAAAAACAAACTGGGCCCAGACTGGGGGGCGCGCATAGCAAGCGCGTCTGGGCCCAACACACACTCAGAAAAATGAAAAAAAGAAAAAACACTAAACGGTGCAAATAGCGAGAATTATAGTTATAATGGAAATGGGCCTGATTGGGGAGGGTGTGCATAGCAAACAATCTTTGAGCCCAGTCTGAAACAATAAGTGAAACGGTGCGTTTCTGCATTTGAATCTCCCTCCGTTTTTTCTTTTTAATCGTGGCCGTTGGATGAGAAGCCAAGTCAAGGTCAATCAAGCAATCGTGTGGCTCTCATGTTGTCTTCAACCTCCAGCAAACCCTAATGTCTGAAACTCTTCACCATGCATGCATCTTCCAGCTTTCCTTTCTCCCTCGTCTCTCCATGAATCCACACGATTCCAAGAGCAAAGTTGCTCTAAATCCTTCCCTCTACACAGCCATGCCCATAGTTCTTCCTAAAACTCACTCAAGAAACAAACCCGATAGGTGCAATAATTCTGATCCTCCATTTTCACCTGTGAGCAACCATTTCAATTCTCTCTAAATCTTACCCTAAACTAATCCACATCTTATGCTGATCATTATGAGCTAATCATTCAATATTATCGTTCCATAACCTATGAGTTACAAGTCCTAACAGTTTTGACACACCAATGGCAACCTCCATGAAACTTCTCCAAACTCACCAAAATCAGTCATCTAACCTATCCTAACATTCTTATGCTAACAAATCCGTATAATCCTAACTAAAACATGCAATTCGAAGGAGAAACCTACCTGGTGTAAAATGAAGAAAACAGCTATGGAACTCCTTGATCCAATGCTTGCAGTGAGTGGAAATTGATCAGGGAACTTGTTCTTGAACTCTGTATGCAACAAATCTTGCTCCAATGCTTTGAATCTTACAATTCCAAATTTCTTGCTTCTTGGATGATGGAAGTGTATGGCACGAATTCTCCTCAAATCAACCAAATGCTTGTGTGAAATATGATCTATGGATGATGGTGATGAAGATCAGATCAAGAAAAATGGAGATTGATAGAGATTTGAGAGACTTTGAATTGATTTTGCAAAATGGAAGAATTGTGTGAAACTTGTGCTTTGATCAATATGATTCACCAACCATGGCATGAAGCTCTTCATATCAATATATAGACATCATTGGAAAGTCCTAGAACCTTGGAGAAGCTTCCCATGTATAATTTCCCTTGGATTTGGATTATGTAACTTTCATTGTAAGTAACCATGCATAACTACTAAATCTTGAACCAAACTCAAAATTCTACTTTTTCCAATGTTCTCAAAATGATTTTTCCAATCAAAATGACCTATAATTTCACCTCATTTGGCCAAACTATGAAAAATCTCAATTTTAGGTCATTTTTCATTCATTAAATTCACCAATTTTGAAACCTTATGCTATGAGTCTTTCAAATCTTTCATGGTCACTTTCCTAGACTCAAAATGTAATTTGGAGCAAGTTTTATGTTGTGAAGTTTTCCATTTGAAGCTTCCTTGTATGAATTTTGGGCATAGGCTTGAAATGACCTGTAATTCTCAGATGACCAAAATACCCTTTGCTTGCCAAGACCATAAGTAGAGTTCCACAAATCATATGAAGGCATACCATACCATTATAGAAATCTAGGACAGTGAGGAACAACTATTATGTTGACCAGAAATTCATTTGAAATCTCCTTGAGGGGCAAAAGTTGCTTGGAAGACAAGTCACTTTCACAAACAAATTTTCAGATACCTCAGATGACCTGTAACTTGCAAGGACCATAACTTGAGTTCTATAAATCTCCTTGATCTCTTCCACCACTCAAATTAAAGGTCTTAAGATCCTCTACAAGTTTCATGTTGGCCAAGGATCCATTTGAAGCTTGCATTTTGACTTATCTTGCTTGGTAATTTGACCTAAATTAGGGGATTTTACACAGAAACCCTAATTTAGAAACTACTCTTCTCCTTGATTTCTCTTGATTTCTTCTTGACATATCACCATATCCTTATTCTTCATGTCAAATGATGAACCCGTCATCTCTCCAATAGCCCTTAATGCCTTTCAATCAGTCCATTGACCTAGAGTTGACCCAGGGTTGACCTAGATGAAACCCTAGTTGACTGTCTTCAACTGCAATTCTTGTGACTACACCAATGACTTGTCTCCTTCTCCAAATGACTTTCTATGTCTCCTATGATGTCTAGATACTCTCCATGCTCAATTTACAGCTCACAACTCTTTGATGATCCTCAGATACCCTCAGATAGAATATGGATGCACTGCTTGATCCATTGACTTCTTTATCTTTCCAATTCTTTTTGATGACTTGAATGAGCTTGAATTTGAATAATAACCTCTTGATAGGCTCATAGAGATGAGAATAATGCTTGGTCCCTGTTGGATAATTTGCTATGCTATGCTATGCAGATGGTTAGGCTATGTACATGACTCTAGATGCAAATGCTAATGATTTTGAAACATAAACCAAGTGAATAAGGTTGAGCAAATTTTAGGGTGCAACAGCTGCCCCTATTCAAGCGACTTGGACCCGATTGGGTGAAGAGCGAACGGCCTTCAAACATTCGCGGTACGAGACGGTTGAATACTAAGAACCCGGAAATTTGCCAACCGCAGAAATAAACTGTGCCACTGCTTGGGGAACGACATTCACCAACTGAATCTGACTGTTTACAGCAACCCACTGATCTCGTGCTGGGGATTATTTCCATCAGCCTGAAAAAGATTTTATCATCGCAGGGATAGAATTTTGTCCACGTTAGGACTCCTCCTGCCGTCAACTCGGAAAAACTTCAACAACTTTGCTGGGGATGGCTCGTCTGCCTTCTCATCAGAAATAAATCGTCCACGTTAGGAATAAACTCTTCCACGTTAGGAATAACACCGTCCATGTTAGGACTATAACTTCGTCTGGATCTGCCCACGTCAGGACTAAACTCTTCCACGTAAGGAACACATCTTTTTTTTTCATCTTGTGAATAACATCTTTCCACGTAAGGAAACCAACTTCTTTTATGAATCTGTCCACGTCAGGACTAAACTTTCCACGTAAGGAATACATCGTTCTTCCACGTAAGGAATCAATCTTTCCACGTCAGGAATGCTATCTTTCCACGTAAGGAATCACATTTTGATTCGTCCACGTAAGGACTCCAACTTGTTCCACGTAAGGAATCACATCTTTCCACGTAAGGAAACCATAATCTTTCCACGTAAGGAAACCACAATCTTTCCACGTAAGGAAACCGTCTTCTTTCCACATAAGGAAACCGACTTCATATGTCCACGTAAGGAAACCATTTTTCCTCCACGTAAGGAATCAACTTCTTTCCACGTAAGGAATCACCTTTTTCCGCGTAAGGAAACCATCCTATCTTGATCTGTCCACGTAAGGACTCCAATCTTTCCACGTAAGGAATCCGTCTTCTTTCCACGTAAGGAATTCAACCTTGATATGTCCACGTAAGGACTCAATCTTTCCACGTAAGGAATAAACTTGTCCACGTCAGGACTCACGTTTCGTCTTGATTCGTCCACGTAAGGACTCACCTCTTGACTTGCTGAAAAAACTGGTCCACGTCAGGACTCACATCTCAACCTACTGACGTAATAAAACTTGTCCACGTCAGGACTCGCGCGTCTTCGACTTGCTGGGGAAATAAGACTCGTCCACGTCAGGACACACACTTTGCCACCAACACGAAGAAGGATAAATTTGTCCACGTCAGGACGCTCGCATCTTGTCATCACGAAGAACTATAAACCTGTCCACGTCAGGACGCACACTTCACCATTACGCATAAAGATATCTGCTGGAAATAAATGGTCCGCGTCCGGACACCAACACTGCGAGCAATCAATTTTGTCAACGTTATGACTTCACATTCAATCAATACCAAGAAAATCAAATTTGTCCACGTTAGGACTAGCACATATCGTCAAACTGAGGAGATCAATCTGTCCACGTCAGGACTTCCCTTCTCTAACACGAAGAAAACTTGTCAATAAAATTCGTCCACGTCAGGACTTATTTCTCCACTGATCCCAACCCACAAACTTCTTAGCACTGACGTTGCAGCAATTTTGAGGCGGACTCTACTGGGGATATTTGGAAACCAAACTACCGGACGCCTGTTCTGATAACCGGCGGCAGCCTCTGAAATTCCGATTCGGGAAACCCTTTGATGACAAACAACTCTGCTTGGGAACAAGACGAGATTTTGCCTACTAACTCTGGCGGGGAAGCAAGAGAACTTCAATTAATAACTCTGCTCGGGGACAAAGAGAAATTCCTCATGATAACTCTGTGGGGAATAATGCCAAAGCTGGCACTTCATTGAATGTCTCACGTCGAGACCTCGAATGTTTGGTAATTTATTTGAGCAAGAGCTCCTTTCACCTGCAAGAGAGCAATATTCGAAACAAACGGTTAGCCAACCTGGTTCATGTTTCAAAAATGCGTATGTTTGACAACGATGCAATGCTCCATTCGACATGGAAATGCTACGCTTTTATTTGGTGGATGCAAGTATGACACTATATGCCGATGCAAATGCAGACTCGAACTGCTGGGATACGTGAAACCGCTTCAGCAAAATAAATGTTGAGGACAATGCCGATTCCGCTGGGGATAGCCAGGTGCTACAGAATTATTCCAGCAAAATAAATGCTGGAAGAGTGAGGTCGACTCAGCTGGGAAATTGGGAACTTAAACCAAGCACCTTATTGAAGTAGCACCTTGCTGGGGAGTATAATTCTGCTGGAGAATAGCAGAACTCACAACCAACTCTGCTGGGGAGAGTCTTAATCTTCGAGTTCCACTGGGAGGAATGAAAATACTTGCTGAAAAGAGAAATCTATCGGGGATGGAACGATCCTCTTGGGGAAAATCAACTGACTCCACTAGGGAAGAGTAAATGACCCTGCGGGGAAAGGTGAACTGCCTGAATACAGCTCACCGATATTAATCTTCTGCGGCTAAACCACTCTGCTTGAGATGCACTGTCTGAATACAGTCTACCATCTAGGAATCGCCAAACTCTGCTGAAGATAAACGACTTTGCTGGAGAATCCCCCCTTTTGGATAAGCTACGACTAGCTGGAGAAATTGATCCTTCTTCAGGGAGGACATTGCTATCTTGGGAACGCGACCTGCGTGGGGGTCGAGTCTTTCATTACTGCAATCTTTTGATTGTACTCTTCATACGGCTATGAACCCTGCAACAATACAAACAAGACAAGACAAGCCTATGCAACCAAATCTATTTAGGTTAGCATTATTTTCAGTTAATTCAAAGTTTTAGCAATTGTTGGCAAGGGCCAGTGACGTTATGCACATGCTGGTTTCATCAAACCTAGGCGTTTATCATGCACAAAACAGTAAAGAGACAGCATCGAATACTGAATAACATATTTTATTAATTGGGCCCCTGAATGGGCGGAGTTTTGTACACGAGATGTAACTCCTGAAAAGAGGAAGCTACGCATAGCAAATATACAAGTATGCACAAGAAGCATAAATATATTGACAAATTAAATTTGTACACATGTCGGCAACGGGATGCAGACGAACATCACGAACTGATCCTCCTATGACTCGCCCGACTCTAACGCTTTCCCTGGTATCCACACTTCCGAAGAGATGGTATCTGATAATCGACCCCTCGAGCGCATTCTCCCGCACCAATGCTCAATGCAGAATCAAATTCGGACCGCAGTCATTTGCTTTTCAAATCCCTAACTTTTGCGTGAACCGCCCTTTACGGGTTTTCAGTTCACCGGGATACCCTTTTTTGCCGAAGCCGCCCAGTGTAGGTTTTCAACTTCGCGGGTGTACATTTTTCCTTTTATCCCTAACTTTTGCCCGAACCTTTCATTCTGTTTTTGGTTCGCCAGGATGCCCCATTTTTGCCTGGACTCTCTTTTTTTTTTTTTTTGTCCAGCAGGTCAGTTTTAAGCAAAGTATTTTTTAACTGCGTCCGAATTCACAGGCGACGTAAAGTCTTCACCGTCCATGGTGGACAACAATAACGCTCCTCTTGAAAAGACTTTTCTGACAACGTATGGCCCTTCGTAGTTGGGGGTCCACTTGCCCCTGTGATCTGCCTGCAGCGGGAGAATCCTTTTCAACACAAGGTCGCCCGTCTGAAAGCTCCGAGGATGTATCTTCTTATCATATGCTTTCTTCATTTGGCTCTGGTACAAACGACCGTATGCTAGAGAGGCTAGCCTCTTCTCATCCATTAAACTCAGTTGGTTCATCCTGTCCTTCACCCATTCTGCCTCGTCTAGCTGAACATCTTGCAACACCCTCAGAGAAGGGATCTCAACTTCCAATGGTAGTACTGCTTCCATTCCGTACACTAACGAGAACGGGGTTGCCCCGGTTGATGTGCGTACCGTCGTACGATAACCGTGAAAAGCAAAAGGTAGCATCTCATGCCAATCCTTATAGGTCACCACCATCTTCTGAACGATCTTCTTGATATTCTTATTGGCCGCTTCAACAGCGCCATTCATCTTGGGTCGGTAAGGGGAGGAGTTGTGATGCTCGATCTTGAAATTCTGACAGAGCTCCTTCATCATTTTGTTGTTCAGGTTTGAACCGTTGTCCGTGATTATCCGCTCGGGGATCCCATATCTGCAAATTATATCTCTCTTGATGAACTTGGCCACCACTTGCTTAGTCACATTTGCATAAGACGCCGCTTCCACCCACTTGGTGAAATAATCGATTGCTACTAGAATGAACCGATGTCCGTTAGAAGCTGTCGGCTCGATCTTTCCAATCATATCGATTCCCCACATCGAGAATGGCCATGGCGATGACATCACATTCAGAGGACTCGGAGGCACATGGATTTTATCAGCATAGATTTGGCACTTGTGGCACTTCCTTGCAAACTTGAAACAATCAGTTTCCATGGTCAGCCAAAAATAACCTGCCCGCAGCAGCTTCCTCGTCATGGCATGCCCACCAGCATGCGTACCAAATGTACCTTCATGTATTTCCTCCATGAGCAACTTCGCCTCTTTTTCATCTACGCAACGCAGCAGCACCAAGTCATGGTTTCTTCTGTACAAGACACCATCCGGGTTCAAATAGAAATTACCCGCTAATCTCCTGAGAGTCTTTTGGTCTTGACTGGATGCCCCAGCCGGATACTCTTTGTTCTTCAGGAAATTAAGGATATCAAAATACCACGGTTTATCGTCAGATGCTTCATCAATAGCAAACACAAAGGCTGGCCTGTCAAGCCGAGAGATAATGATTCTGGGAGCCTCGTTCCAGAAGTTGACTTTGTACATGGAAGACAAAGTGGCGAGGGCGTCAGCCATCTGATTTTCTGCTCACGGTACATGATGCAATTCAACCTTGTCGAAGAAAGGCAACAATCTCCTTGCATAATTCATGTAATGTATCAAGTTGGGCTGACGTGTCTCCCACTCCCCTTTTATCTGATTCACCACCAGAGCTGAGTCTTCGTATACGTCCAGGTTCTTGATTCGCAAATCAATGGCTTCTTCCAGCCCCATTATACAAGCTTCGTATTCGGCCTCATTATTGGTAACTGCAAAGGTCAATCGAGCAGTAAACGGGATGTGCGACCCGTGTGGGGTAGTGATCATTGCCCCTATTCCGCTACCGTAAGCGTTCACAGCTCCGTCAAAAATCATCTTCCATTTGGAACCCAACTTTGGTCCTTCGTCGGGCAACGGTTCTTCACAATCTTTCATCTTTAGGTACATGATATCCTCGTCAGGAAAATCAAACCTCATAGATTGGTAATCTTCAATAGGCTACTCTGCCAGGTACTCAGACAGTACACTCCCTTTTATAGCCTTCTGCGAGACGTATTGGATGTCATATTCAGTCAAGACCATCTGCCAACGGGCAATTCTCCCCGATAAGGCCTGCTTTTCGAATACATATTTGATAGGATCCATCTTCGAGATGAGCATGGTTGTATGATTCAGCATGTATTGCCTCAAACGCTTGGCGGCCCAGGCTAGCGCGCAACAAGTTTTCTCCAGCATTGAATATCGAGATTCACAGTCTGTAAATTTCTTACTCAAGTAATAGATCGCATGCTCTTTTCTTCCTGTCTCGTCGTGTTGACCGAGAACACAACCCATGCTTCCCTCCAGAACTGTCAAATACATAATCAAGGGCCTGCCTGCCTCTGGGGGTATCAAAATAGGAGGCTCCTGCAAATACTGCTTTATTTTATCGAACGCCTTTTGACAATTTTCGTTCCACGTTACAGCTTGATCTTTTTTCAACAGCTTGAATAATGGTTCACACGTGGCAGTTAGGTGAGATATGAACCGGGCAATGTAGTTCAACCTCCCTAAAAACCCGCGCACCTCTTTCTCTATTTTAGGCGTCGGCATCTCTTGTATCGCTTTTATTTTTGCAGGATCAACCTCTATTCCTCTTTCACTTACGATAAACCCCAGCAGTTTACCCGATCTCACCCCGAAGGTGCATTTGTTAGGGTTCAGTCTCAGCCTGAACTTCCTAAGCCTTTTGAATAGCTTCAGCAGATTCACCAGATGCTCTTCCTCCGTCTGGGATTTAGCAATCATATCGTCAACATAAACTTCGATCTCTTTATGCATCATATCATGGAAAAGAGTCGTCATTGCACGCTGATACGTTGCCCCAGCATTCTTCAATCCGAAGGGCATCACTTTATAACAAAATGTCCCCCAAGGCGTTATGAAAGTAGTCTTCTCCATGTCCTCTGGCGCCATTTTAATCTGATTATAGCCTGAGAAGCCATCCATGAAGGAGAATACGGAGTATTGAGCAGTGTTGTCAACTAACACATCGATATGAGGAAGTGGAAAATCGTCTTTTGGGCTCGCTTTGTTTAAGTCACGGTAATCTACACACATTCGAACTTTGCCATCTTTCTTGGGCACTGGTACGATGTTAGCGACCCATGAGGGATATTTTGTCACAGCCAGGAAGCCAGCATCCCACTGTTTTTGAACCTCTTCTTTGATTTTCATTGCCATATCGGGTCTAGTCCTGCGAAGCTTTTGCTTGACCGGCGGGCATTCTTCTTTCAACGGCAGACGGTGCACAACCATATCTATATCGAGCCCTGGCATGTCTTCATACGACCAAGCGAACACATCACTATACCCTCGGAGCATTTCAACCAGTCTTCGCTTGATGTCGCTCTGCAGCGCGGCTCCTATACGAATATTCTTCTCAACCCCTTCCGACCCCAAGTTGATAATTTGGATGACCTCTTCGTGAGGCAGAATGACACGCTCCTCTTGCTTCACCAACCAAGACAGTTCTTCGGGAACGTCACCATCTTCAACAACCTCTTCTTCGGCCTGAAATATCGGGTGTTCAAAGTCGGGACGAGTCATAGGTGGTTCAAGGATGTCATCTGGAAATGTTATCCTGCAAAAGGAATGGTTAAATGCTTAAAAATGCGTATAAAGCGAATAACCACGTTGCCATTTTATTGTAAAATACAAAACAAGAAAAACAGAGATCGCAATATTTGCACATGAAAAACGCCTTTTATTTAATGATAAACACGCAATGTTCATAACAGCACAGCCCTAAGCAAATCATGATGCCCCGGGCAAGACACCAGATTGTTCAACAATTAATAAAACAAAGCATTATTGTTTAAGAGTCACAGGAACAAGCTCCTGAATAGACCAATTGCACAATCCCTGTCCTGGCGTGCTTGGCTGGATCCAGGCATCCATATCACAGTCGCTGTCTCCTTCGTCAGACTCCGAAGCAGCGTTGATGGTCTCATGGCATACTCCACTAGCAGAGATGGTTATTGGCCCTCGGAAACGGGGTGCCCCCACAGCAGGTGTTGATGACGACGGTTGATACCCGAGCCCAAACCGGTCCATCTTCACAGGAATATCCAGCACTTTGCCCCAGCCCTTGGTCTCACCAGCCTCTACAAGAGCTTGGGCTTCTTTATACGACGAGACGGCTATCTCTGACACTTTGCTCGGCCCAGGACCTTTATCCGTGATGCGCACCCCTTCAAATGCCTGACAGGGTGTTTCGTGGATCTCTCCATCGACCTCCACATATTTAAATGACGACAGATGGCTGACCAGGATGTCTTCTTCTCCACATACAGTAACCACACTGTCTCCAACCATATATTTCAATTTTTGATGCAGGGTAGACGTGACTGCCCCAGCCCCATGAATCCAAGGTCTCCCGAGCAGGCAGCTATATGCAGGCTGGATGTCCATGATATAAAACTCAGTCGCGAAAACCTCCGGCCCCACCTGTAGAGGCAATGTTATCGATCCAAAAACTGTCCTCCGCGTGCCATCGAAAGCCCTAACCACCAAGTCGCTGGGCGTGCACAGGATTCCTCTGACATCTAGCTTCATCATCGCTTTCTTGGGCAGCACATTCAAAGACGACCCAGTGTCTACCAATACATGCGACATGATTGATCCTTTACACTCTACAGATACATGCAGCGCCATATTATGATCTCTCCCTTTCGGGGTCAAATCAAAGTCGGTAAAGCCCAAGCTGTGGCCTGCATTCCCATGTGCCAACACCCCTTCCAGCTGGTTCACGGAAACATCCTGGGGTACGAAGGAAGTATCCAGGACTTTCAACAGTGCATTTCTGTGAGCCTCATAACACAGTAGCAACGACAGGATAGATATCTTTGAAGGCGTCTGTTGCAGATGCTCCACAATCTTATAATCACTTTTACGGATCAAGCGCATGAATTCTTCCACATCTTTCGATGCCGATGCTTTTTCGCTTGCCTGCACTGGGACATTTTCAACCATCTTTTCTTTCCCCTTTGCCAGTCTTTCGGCTTCTACCTCAGGCGATATGAAGATCCTACCACTCCTCGTCATACCTCCTGAACCAACAACGTTGTCTACGGTCTCGGCTGGCTGCTTATTAACATCAATCTTTGTTCCGTCACAATACACTTCCAACCCATACGACCATGGGACTGCTTTTGTACTCTCGTATGGGATTGGTCCGGCCTTAGTGATTGTGATCGGTGGTCGCTGGACCGGTGCCGTTATAGTGATTGTCTTTCGAGGGATCGTTACAGTGGCCATATCACTTTGCTTATCTGCTACTGCCCCTGCAGGTTCTTCAATTGTTGCTCGGTCAAACTGCAATATGCCGCCATTTATTAAAGCTTGAATACCTTTCTTTAAATCATCACACCCCCAGCTAGGGTCCAGCATTCTAAGCAGTACTCGTCGCACCCTAGATAGACACTTCCCTGCAATAATCTGCTTTTTATCTCGCTCAGCGGCGTCTTTAAATCATCGACATTCATAATCAGATTCAAACCCTCCTCAGTTAGAATGGTGTTTGCCCCATGATTAGGCATGGGCTTCTGCACTATATTCGGACCCGCCGTTCTGAAATTGATGGCCTTACTGTCTAATAAATCTTGCACATCATGCTTAAAAGCATGTCAACCCTCTACATCGTGGCCCGGGGCCCCAAAATGAAACTCACAGTGTCTGCTTGCATCATAGCCATACGGAGGAGTTCCCGTTATCGGTGCCAGAGTTCTCTTCTCTACCAAGTTCAACCCTAATAGTGTCTGTAACAAATCCGCATACGTTGAAGGAGGCTTCTCGAACACTCTCCTTGGTTTACCACCCTGGAATCTACGCTGAGCAGGCTGTGCCCCCTGCTGTGGCTGTTGTTGCTGTTGATGTTGTTGCATTGGTTGTTGCTGTTAAAATGGTTGTTGTTGGAACGGAATAGTAACACTCGCCACCTGCTGCGGCTGATTATACTGGTTTCGACCTCTGCCTCGACCTCGGCCTCGGCCCCCAAACACTGCGCTTGCATCGCCCTGACGGCGCCCACCAAAAGCCTTCCTGTTACTGCCAGATGCAGTTGATTCCTCAGCCTGGAATCTGCCCTGTTTAATGTTACTCTCAATCTTTTCTCCCATCAGAATTAAGTCTGAGAAACTGGCCAAAGAGGTATGAAACAACTTGTCATAAAACATGCCTGTGAATGTGCCGATGAACATGTCGTTCATTTCCCTGTCTTCTAAAGTAGGACGGACCCTAGCAGCCATGTCGCGCCATCTTTGCGCATACTCTTTAAAGCTCTCACCCTTCTTCTGAGATAATCCTTGCAACTGGACCCGGTTGGGTGCCAAGTCGCTGTTATACTTGTAGTGAGCTACAAATGCCTCTGCCAGCTGCTTCCATGTCTTTATATTAGTTGGTTCCAACCCCATATACCACTCTAGGGAAGGACCCGACAAACTATCTTGAAAGAAATGCATTAGCATCCTCTCATCAGTTGAATATGCAGACATCTTTCTGAAATAAGCCCTCACGTGCACTTTCAGGCAAGTGTCCCCTTTATACTTATCAAATGTAGGAGCTTTGAATTTGATTGGCACCCTCAAGCCGGGTACCAGACCCATTGTTGACATGTCTAAGCCCACAACACTTTGGTTCAGGACCCCCCCTCATCTGCTCTTCTAGCATTCTGATCTTCTGGGAGTCATCCATCGGTCCCTCGAAACCTCCACCGGAGAAAGCGTCCTCTTGCTGATCCTCTTGCCACATACCATTCCCAGCTCCGTACCCATCGTATCCATTATTATGGCCAGCTCTGATCTGATTCATCACTGGGCCTCGCCCTCTGTTGCCGTACCCCGGAGCAATTCCAGCAGGTCCAAAAGTCATTAACCCAGCGCCGTTTCCATTTCCGAATCCTCCGTAACCCTGATTGGTCACACCAAAACCGTCCTGCCCAAAGCCTTGAGCATTGAAACCATATTTCCCAGCATTATCGAAGCCCTGATCATTGAATCCGAATCCAGCATTACCGAAGTCGTTGCCTCCCATATTATCACCCAAGTTGATATCACCAAGCCCAACGTTATGGACAGCAGTCTCGTTCCCAACTCCGACGTTACCGTTCCCAGCAGCGGTAGCATTGTTGACATTAGCAGCAGGTATATTGACTACAGGTGGAGCCACTGGTGTGGGAGTGCCATCCCCATGAACAGTGTCGACTCGCACAGACTGATGATCCTCATTACCGTGACCAGCATTTCTGACCAACAGAGGCTGCACCATGGCTTGCAAATTCTCCTGACCTTTTGCAATAGTCTTCATGGTCTGCATAAAGAGCGCTAGCTTCTCGCGCATATCTTGCATCTCGTTCTGCATTTGATCCATGATTCTTCGACAGTTGGTGCGAGTGGAATATCTGTGCGGGCGCTGACCTGCAATCCTGAAAATACCTGGTACAGAGCAGGACATAAGATACCATCCAATGATTACCTGTAATGCAATATGAATATGAATGCAATGCAAGGTGTCTGTGCATTAGGGAAAAGCATTCCCCGATTCTAGTGCGAAGGTGCCAGTGCGGTGACAGTGCTAGCAATACGAAGATTGGAGCTGAATTATAGAAAGCCTCATATATTGCAGAGAAAACCAATAAGCCAAGAATATAATATCACTGAGTACAAAGATAAGGCATGACCTCAACCAACAATCCTGGTGATGGTCAGCACCTATGCAAATAAAGCATACAAGTCAATACATGAAATGATCAAGTACTCCCATAAGCCTGATACTCTTCTATTAACTTCTTGGTCTCTGGATGACCTGGTCGGGTAACCAATCCTTCGACAAGCTGGTTTCTTCTCTTGAGAACACGTCGCACGTCTCCGGCAGTTTCCTCCCATGCCCCTTCTCCGAAGCGATCCTCTAGCTTCCGCTTCTGAGACACAGCTTCATCCCTGCCTTTGATGGCCTTGTTCAACAGATTCTGAAGACTATACCGGGTCATCACTTCTTCTTCATACTTCTTGATGCTAGCCTGCAACTGCTCTTCAAGGTCGGAAATTTGCTGCTTCAACTTATCTTCCCTCTTCTTATTGTTGGTGAGCGTAGCATTCCAAGTCTTATTGCAAGAAGAGATTTCTCGGTGTGCTGCGTCGAGCGCTTTCTTTTTGGATTCCAGCATGTCATGGGAGCTTCTGAACTCTTGCCCCAGACGTTCGCGCTTCTTTTTCTCCTCAGTCAACTCAGCCCCTAGTCTGTTTACTAGCTCGATCTGCTGTTGGAAAGCATGCACGACCTTGTTTTTCTCACTGCGTATCTGGGCTAGCTCCTGCTCTAACCCTTCGTTGATCTTCATCAAGGCTTCTTTTTCATTCACAACTTGCTCGTAGGCTTCCCTAGAAACAGTAGTTGGCTCTGCTACCGGAATGTGAACAGGGACTGGTGCATCTGGAAATGGCATCCGCAACTGACTTGCTCTCTCTTGGATCCAAACTCTGTAGGGTGCATAAGCCTGACAATCGTTCTTCCCTAACAGTGGCTTCCCTCTTTGGTTAATACGCGTCCAGGCATGCTGCAGCTTGGCTAACAACTCTCCACTCAAATCCCCGGTGAAGTACAGAGATTCCTGTACTTCTTCCTCCTTTGGTGGGTTCTTCAGCGTATATCCAAACTGGCGAATGAACAAAGAAGGGTTGTAATTGATACACCCTTTTCTTCCTATCAACGGAACATTAGGGTACCCAGAACAACTGAAGATAAGCTCAGACCCCAGCAAGTCTTGATCAAACCACTTTATTTCTTCAGAAGATAGCCTCATCAGGCATTCTGACCAGCTAGCGGTAGTTGCACTCTCCACAAAAGGTCCCTTCAGGGGAAGATGGCTCTTAAACCACATGCTCAATAGGGGCGCACAGCAGTAAACAACCTTTCCCCTTCTGTTTTCATTCTTGTAGTGCAATGAGTGGTAGAAGTCTCCGATCAACGTGGGCACTGGGTTGCCAGCAGCAAACAGATGGAAAGCGTCCAAGTCCACGAAATTGGGCAAGTTAGGAAACAGCACAATTCCATAAATGCATAGAGCCAAAATAGCATTGAAAACCACCCAACATCCGCTCTTGGCATACTCCTGAGCCTTGCCAACCAGAAAATCAAGAGAGAAACCTGAAACCCCAAGCCAAGAAGTCACTAACAGTTCTGCAGCGTTCATGTGCAATGCCTTAGCTAAGTCCTCCAACTTGGGCTCAGCAGCAGAATGAATAAAGGGAACTTTGTTCTGCACTGGTAGCTCAGTGAACTCCACATACTTTTCAATGGTAGGCCCCAGAATAAAATCAGCAAACATGAAACATCTCAATGCGGGGTCATAGAACTGCATCAGGGTGTACATCCCATTCATCTCATCAGCAGTGGGCTTGCAGACTAATCTCAGTAATCTCCCATGACTCATTCTGAAGCTTCTCCTAACCTCCTCATCAGCAAGAGATATCATACCAAGCAAAGGAGTAATATCAGGTGTGGGTAGCTTATACGCAACTGTCTTCCTCAAACCAGCCATGATCAAAACTCAGAAGTCTGGGCACTAGAACCGGGGGATATGCAAATGCACCTGCAGCACAGACACACGTTAATGGGATGCAATGATAATGGGTATGCAAACAATGCAATGCAAGTAACATGCAACAGGGACCAAATGCCGTAGCTGAATAGCCTGAACCATATCAAGAAGTCTCAGATAGACCCTCTAGAAGTCCTCAAACCCTGACCTCAGACAGACCTAAAACAAAGCTCCAACACTGGTCTCTGACAGACCCACAGCATAACTCTGACTGGTCTCTGGCAGACCTCATATCATATCCCCAACTGGTCTCTGACAGACCTCAGAACTCTCCAACTGGTCTCTGACAGACCTCAGAACTCTCCAACTGGTCTCTGACAGACCTAAGAACTCTTCAACTGGTCTCTGACAGACCTCAGAACTCTCCATAAATACCCAGGATCTCTGATCAAGAAATAACCGGTATCTGAAGGCCTATTTACCTGCATAACCCCAAACCCTCTCACAGGTGGACGTCCTAGTAACTGACACAAGGTACGGCATCCAATGCGATCGTCGGCGTCACAGACTTTCAGGGTTGATGATACGATTCCCAGAAGGAGTGGCATAATCAAATCCTGAAGAGGCCTCACTTAGCCAACTTCCAAATGATCGGTTCCCGGAGTCGACAATTCAGCTGACCAACAACCCCTTCGACCCAAAGGGTAGAAAAAGAAGTCAACCAGAAGAACCTCGTCCGAGTGTAGATTTCATGAGACACTAATGCAAGCAAAGCCGGCACGCGCCCACTACTTTCTACTCTAGTTCTAGGTGCACTCAAGCCCAGGTCCGGCTTATCTCTCAATCATAGAACACCCGTCACACCCCAATACAGCAATAGTAATCAATATATATAATGCTAAAAATAAAGGTCAGAAATATAAATCCATACAAAATCCTCGACGGGAAAACAAGCGCTAGGATTGACTCTCTTAAGGGACGTTGGATCCCAAATGCATAAGGACTATCGCAGTCCTTAGCAGCCAGGGGACGTTGGATCCCCAGCAGAGTCGCCAGCTGTCGCTACTGCGAAAATCGGCGCCAGCATGACAGAAGAGTCGCCACCGTGCGTTATTTATCCCAAAGGAGGGAAAGGGAACTCTCGAGGTAAACCTACCGCAAAGACGGGGAAAGGAATGGTCATCGCAACCAAATCCTGGATTCGGGAGTCGGTTACGCAAGGGGAAGGTATTAGCACCCCTCACGTCCGTCGTACTCGACGGGATCCACGCTTGTTTTCAGTATGGATTGTTATTTCTATCTAAACTAAGGGTTAAGGGTTAAAAAGAAAATAAAATGACTCGGCAAAGTATCGCACTTTATGCCTACGTATTCCCGTCTGGAACGAGAAATCAGAGTCAACGTAGTTCGCCTACCTACGGGAAAGGAGGGGAAGGTTGCTCGCTAGGATATTGCATCCTATGCCTACGTACTTTCATACAGCATGAAAGATCAGAGCAAACGTAGTTCGGGCCACGTACAACACAAGCTTGTCTTGATTGTTTTTTATTCCTTCTGAAAAAGGTTTTTTTGATTACTGGTCCAAGCGGACAAAAATGACGTGTTGATGAGTTCACATTCTTTTACGGAAGAAGTGTCTTTTATTGGGTTTGAAATTTTATTGTGTTTTTCTGTTTGTTTTGAGGAAGAAGAGACAGAACTCTATCCTATGGTTGCGAAGGGAATCAAACTAACCTAATGTTATCATGCATGGGTTAAGACCTAGTGTCTATCATGCTCCTCTCTTGCGCAGAGAGAAACAAAGATCCTAAGGGATAAACGGATACAGAAACAATAGCATATATACAATAAAGCAGTAAAATGCATGGATGCAACAATACAAGCGAGGCAAGGGAGTCCCACTCAACCTCGAACCTAGAAAACAATAGGCACAAGTGAACAGGATTCACTTTCAACCCAACAGGCTAAACAGCAAGCAATACAGTCAAGAAAACCAATCAATACATCAGAAATGAATAACAGCAGAAAAATAAACAGCCACAGCAGCCCTGCATCAACACCTATCTTCAAGTCATCTCCAAACAGCTACAAGCTTCAGCAAGCATCAATCTCCATCTCCACAGGCTTCAAGCAAGGTCTTTGTCATCAGTCTTCCATCTGCAATGGCTTTTCTTCAAGTCTCAAACTCCAAGAGGAATATCAGTCAACAAGATAGAATGAATGTTAAACAGTATACTGCCTACCAAGGGTGGCCCATTAACTGTTAACATTATACAGACAATTTTCTCTCAAAAGTTCTATCTTTCAAATACATTCACTGATCCTTCCAAAGGAAGGAGGTGGATATTTGAAAGAGACTTTGAATCATAGAGAAAGGATGGATGCAGACAAGGCATTCCATGGTTGAGAAACAAGCTTTCTACTCTAGAGCTCTGCCTAACTCCTAAACCCTACACTCCTCAACAGCTGCTAGCAAGAATCTCCTCATCAACTCTGGAAGTTGGTCTTCAATCTCTGGATCTCCAATGGCTTCATCATCACAAGTCTTCAGCTCTCCCAATCCCCAAGCAATCCCAATACCCACACAGACAAAGGAAAATAACCCTAGAGGGCACACCACACAGTCAAACAAATACAGACAGTATACTAATAGCAGTAGGGGAATCCTAATATTCTCTAAGGGATCTATTAACTACCCATAATCCCTATAGTCCCATACCCCAAAAATCCAATCTCTAACTCCTAAGGGAAATGAACTAATTCACCTATGTTATCTCCTAAACCCTAGTTTTGTTCATGTTATTCACACCTAAACAAATCTCCTAAAATTAAGTCCTAAAAATATGAACTAAATTTTATATGCAAGATAACACTCTATAATAATCAACCTAAAAAGAATGGATTAAAAATATTAAAGCATCTAATCAAACTAAAATTAACAAATACATGTATCAAACAAAATGATATTTACACCTATTTAAAAGAAAAATATGCCAAAAATATTAAAATAAAATGAAATTGGAATTTTTTTGTATGATATTTTTCTTGACAAAAATATGAACAATATGAAAAAACAACCAATTAAAAACTAGCATTCTTCTATTTTTTATGAATTTTGAAAGAATTAATATTTTTTTGAAAGAAAGTAAATGGAATTAATTTGGAAAGGGGTGTAACCAGAAATGAAAATCAGTTAAAAAACAAACTGGGCCCAGACTGGGGGGCGCGCATAGCAAGCGCATCTGGGCCCAACACACACTCAGAAAAATGAAAAAAAGAAAAAACACTAAACGGTGCAAATAGCGAGAATTATAGTTATAATGGAAATGGGCCTGATTGGGGAGGGTGTGCATAACAAACAATCTTTGAGCCCAGTCTGAAACAATAAGTGAAACGGTGCATTTCTGCATTTGAATCTCCCTCCGTTTTTTCTTTTTAATCGTGGCCGTTGGATGAGAAGCCAAGTCAAGGTCAATCAAGCAATCGTGTGGCTATCATGTTGTCTTCAACCTCCAGCAAACCCTAATGTCTGAAACTCTTCACCATGCATGCATCTTCCAGCTTTCCTTTCTCCCTCGTCTCTCCCTGAATCCACACGATTCCAAGAGCAAAGTTGCTCTAAATCCTTCCCTCTACACAGCCATGCCCATAGTTCTTCCTAAAACTCACTCAAGAAACAAACCCGATAGGTGCAATAATTCTGATCCTCCATTTTCACCTGTGAGCAAGCATTTCAATTCTCTCCAAATCTTACCCTAAACTAATCCACATCTTATGCTGATCATTATGAGCTAATCATTCAAGATTATCGTGCCATAACCTATGAGTTACAAGTCCTAACAGTTTTGACACACCAATGGCAACCTCCATGAAACTTCTCCAAACTCACCAAAATCAATCATCTAACCTATCCTAACATTCTTATGCTAACAAATCCATATAATCCTAACTAAAACATGCAATTCGAAGGAGAAACCTACCTGGTGTAAAATGAAGAAAACAACTATGGAACTCCTTGATCCAATGCTTGCAGTGAGTGGAAATTGATCAGGGAACTTGTTCTTGAACTCTGTATGCAACAAATCTTGCTCCAATGCTTTGAATCTTACAATTCCAAATTTCTTGCTTCTTGGATGATGGAAGTGTATGGCACGAATTCTCCTCAAATCAACCAAATGCTTGTGTGAAATATGATCTATGGATGATGGTGATGAAGATCAGATCAAGAAAAATGGAGATTGATAGAGATTTGAGAGACTTTGAATTGATTTTGCAAAATGGAAGAGTTGTGTGAAACTTGTGTTTTGATCAATATGATTCACCAACCATGGCATGAAGCTCTTCATATCAATATATAGACATCATTGGAAAGTCCTAGAACCTTGGAGAAGCTTCCCATGTATAATTTCCCTTGGATTTGGATTATGTAACTTTCATTGTAAGTAACCATGCATAACTCCTAAATATTGAACCAAACTCAAAATTATACTTTTTCCAATGTTCTCAAAATGATTTTTCCAATCAAAATGACCTATAATTTCACCTCATTTGGCCAAACTATGAAAAATCTCAATTTTAGGTCATTTTTCATTCATTAAATTCACCAATTTAGAAACCTTGTGCTATGAGTCTTTCCAATCTTTCATGGTCACTTTTCTAGACTCAAAATGTCATTTGGAGCAAGTTTTATGTTTTGAAGTTTTCCATTTGAAGCTTCCTTGTATGAGTTTTGGGCATAGGCTTGAAATGACCTGTAATTCTCAGATGACCAAAATACCCTTTGCTTGCCAAGACCATAAGTAGAGTTCCACAAATCATATGAAGGCATACCATACCATTATAGAAAGATAGGGCAATGAGGAACAACTCTTATGTTGACCATAAATTCATTTGAAATATCCTTGAGGGGCAAAAGTTGCTTGGAAGACAAGTCACTTTCACAGACAAATTTTCAGATACCTCAGATGACCTGTAACTTGCAAGGACCATAACTTGAGTTCTATAACTCTCCTTGATCTCTTCCACCACTCAAATTAAAGGTCTTAAGATCCTCTACAAGTTTCAGGTTGGCCAAGGATCCATTTGAAGCTTGCATTTTGACTTATCTTGCTTGGTAATTTGACCTAAATTAGGGGATTTTACACAGAAACCCTAATTTAGAAACTACTCTTCTCCTTGATTTCTCTTGATTTCTTCTTGACATATCACCATATCCTTATTCTTCATGTCAAATGATGAACCCCTCATCTCTCCAATAGCCCTTAATGCCTTTCAATCAGTCCATTGACCTAGAGTTGACCCAGGGTTGATCCAGATGAAACCCTAGTTGACTGTCTTCAACTGCAATTCTTGTGACTACACCAATGACTTGTCTCCTTCTCCAAATGACTTTCTATGTCTCCTATGATGTCTAGATACTCTCCATGCTCAATTTACAGCTCACAACTCTTTGATGATCCTCAGATACCCTCAGATAGGAGATGGATGCACTGCTTGATCCATTGACTTCTTTATCTTTCCAATTCTTTCTGATGACTTGAATGAGCTTGAATTTGAATAATAATCTCTTGATAGGCTCATAGATATGAGAATAATGCTTGGTCCCTGTTGGATGATTTGCTATGCTATGCTATGCAGATGGTTAGGCTATGTACATGACTCTAGATGCAAATGCTAATGATTTTGAAACATAAACCAAGTGAATAAGGTTGAGCAAATTTTAGGGTGCAACAATCGTGTTCAAACACTCAGTGATCGTGTTCAAGGTACGTAGTGATCGTATTCGTATAGCACACAGTGATCGTGTTGATAGAACCATTTGAACTTGTGTTGCGAAGCACGCAGTGATCGTGTTGACATCATTTTGGGGGTTTGTCGGTCAATACACGCAGTGATCGTGTTTGTCCTATTACAGCACACGCAGTGATCGTGTTCATCATATTGGTGGTTGAAGTACGCAGTGAAAGTGTTCGCCTCTTCTATGTGGATTTATTCCGTCTGGCACGTAGTCATCGTGTTTACCTCATCCGGTTGGATTTATGGTCGATGTGATTTTGGTTGTAACGCAACACGCAGTGATCGTGTTTGTCCCATTATGTGGTTTGGTCTATGACATGATACGCGCAGTGATCGTGTTCGTCGCGTTTGTCCCTTTAGTTGATGTTGTTTGTGATACACGCAGTGGTCGTGTTCGTCTCATTTTTATGGATTTGTGGTGTAAGACATGCAGTGATCGTGTTCGTTATGCCATACGTTCCTCTAGCAGAGTTGCTTGGTCAAGCACTTCTCTTTTTCCCCAGCTGAGTCTTTCTCAGGATGCTGTGGTGTCGGCATTGGAAGACGGTAATGCAGATTTTGGGGTGGTCACCCATAGTTTCCCCCAGCAGAGTTATGTTGAGTTACTTGGTTAAGTCCTTCATAGTCCCCAGCAGGGTATTCACCACAAAGTTGTTTGGTTAAATTCCTCTTATTTGTCAACAAGGTTATTCTCGTCAGGGTGCTTGGTTAAGTTCCCAATTTCCCCAGCAGGTGTTTGACGGCAGTCGTCAGAATTGTCCTCTCAGAGTTGCTTGGTTAAGTTTCTCGTGTCCCCGCAGGATGCTCGTTCAGGTACGAACGGAAGGTTGGTAAATGAAATCAACATTTTCTCGCTGTTTAGTGAATGCTCGTTCAGGTACGAACGAAAGGTTGATAAGTGAAATCAGCATTGTCTCGTTTGGTTAAGCGTTTGCTCGTTTCTTCAGGATACGAAAGGTTGATCAGTGAAGTCAACATGACAAGTGAAGTCAATATTCTCCCGCTGGTTAGTGTGTGCTTGGTTGATAAGTGAGATCAACAGAATATTCCACAAAATAGATTGACAGATGGATGGTTAGTTGTTGCTGTGACAACAGAAGCCAGTGCCCTGGGAGGCTCTCCCCAAGCAGTAGTCGTATACGCAATTTAATTTCTGCGGTTGGCAAATTTCCGGGTTCTTTCTTATTCAACCGTCTCGTACCTCGAATGTCTGAAGGCTGCGCGCTCTTCATCCAGTCGGGTCCAAGCCGCTTGAATAGGGGCAGCTGTTGCACCCCAAAATTTGCCCAACCTTTTTCTAACCTAGGTTTATGTTTCAATTGCATAGTCATTTGCATTGGCATCATGTACATAGTGTATTCATCTGCATAGCATAACATAAGCAAGCTAATCTTAAATAGGGGATCAAGTGCTATTCTTATCTCAAGAGGCATATTCAAGGGTTTCATTCATATTCAAGACTACTCAGGTCATCAGGGAAGAATTTGAGTTTTGAAGTGTTGACAGATCACTCATTGGGTTCTCCCCTATCTTGAGGTTATTTGGGGATCATCAGAGGAAGCATGAGCTATGAGCCAAAAGTATGGAATGTGTATGGATGTTATGAAGAGCCTAGATGATCATTTTTGAGGAGTAACCAAGTCATTGGAATGATTGCAAGAGCCTCAGTTGAAGTCAGTCAACTAGGGTTTCATCTAGGTCAACCCTAGGTCAAAGACTTGATTTGATAGGCATCAAGGCTCATTTGAAGGATGTGGGACTCATTATTTGGTATGTGGATAGGGATGTGATGTTGTGCCAAAGAAAAACCAACAGGAGTCAAGGAGAAGAGGAGTTACCAAGTTAGGGTTTCAGTGTAAAATCCCCTGATTTAGGTCAAACTCCCAAGCAGTGTAATTCAAAATGCAAGCTTCATATGAATTTTTGGTCCACATGAAACTTGTAGAGTATCTTCATAGATTTAATTTAAGTGGTGGAAGTCATCAAGGTGATTTATAGAACTCAAGTTATAGCTCTTGCAAGTTACAGGTCATCTGAAGGCACTGAAATTTGTCTGTGAAAGTTGTCTGTCTTCCAAGCAACTTTTACCCCTCAAGGAGATTTCAAATGGATTTCTGGTCAACATGAGAATTGTTCCTCATTGTCTTAGCTTTATAGGAAGGTATGGTATGCCTTCATATGATTTGTGTAACTCTACTTATGCCCTTGGCAAGCAAAGGGTATTTTGGTCATTTGAGAATTACAGGTCATTTCAAGCCTATGCCTAAAACTCATACAAGGAAGCTTCAAATGAAAAACTTCACAACATAAAAGTTTCTCAAAATGGTATTTTAAGTCTAGAAAAGAGGTCATGGAAGTTTGTAAATGCATATAACTCATATTGATAAATGTTGGTGAAAATGACCTAAAAAATGGACATAAGTTGAAAAAGTTCAAGTTGAAAATTGGTTTGGGCAATCTATAAATCCAAAATGGGTCATGTAATATATCAAATTGAGTCTAAACAGCATTTTAAAGACTTTGGTTCAGCCACAATTTTGATATAGGGCTTTAAAAATGGAGTTGCTTTGTAAATCCATTACTTGCATAATAAGGTATTCATGTGAAACTTAACACAAGGCAAGGGATTAGCTTGGTAAGCATCATACACTCCTCAATAACTCATGTAATGAGATTTTCAAGGGGTTGCAAAGAGATTAAGGTGAGATGTCATGAGATTCCAAAGTACCATATCATGAGAAATTCTTGAAGTTTCTAGAAGCATCTTAGATTGAGCTAGAAGCCTCTAGATCTTTCCATCCTCTCCTATATATTGGATTGGGATCATTGGTGAAAAAGGTTGGTGAGAAGAGAGAGAGGAGAGGGAGGATTCCATTATTGCTTCAATTGCAAGAAAGAGTGAAACTCCATATTCAGCATCAATTCAATTCATTCTTTCCATTCATTGATACTCCATTAATCTTATTGGTTGCATACAAGTTGATTCAGAGGCTCATCCATGGAGGATTGAAGATCTAAGGTTGAAGTTGCAAGAATCCAAACCAGATTCGAATCTCATATTACAAGCTCTCTCCATCTAGTTTGTTGCAAACAGAAACAAGATCATCACTTGGGGAGCATTTGTGAAGGATTGCAGGGCTTGAAGTGTGCATTATCTCATCTGTTTCATCAAGGATAACATGTTTGCATTTTGATCTCTACACCATTAATTATGCACTGTTAGCTTAGTTTGTTAGGTTAGAATTGTTAGGGATAGGTAGAAGATGATCTCCAGAAAGTTAGGGCTCCATTGATGAAGGTTGAACCTAGGGCAGTGAAACTTTGATGACTTAGAACATTGAGATTAAGGCATGATAATCCTTGCTAGATAGCTTAAAACACCCAGCATGATGTGTAGAGTAGTTTAGTACAAGAGTTAGCAGGAATCTTTGGAGTGCATCTCAGTGTAATTCAAGTGTGCCCAAGATTTGCACCTATCGGGTTTTACTTTAGGTTGAGAGTTAAGAGAAGCTAAGGCTAGGGTTTTATAGAGGGAAGGATGTAGATCATTTTTGATCTTTACATCATGAGGTTTGGTTGAGAATCGATGGAGAACAGAGAGGATGAATGTCCATGCATGAGGGTTGTTTTTCTGAACTTAGGGTTTTCTAAGGTTGAAGATGAAGGAGAACCGTGGGATCATGTGTATGACTTTGACCTAGAACCAATCCAACGGCCCAGATTTGAATTGATTTTGAGAGGGAGACTGAAACTGGCCAAAACGCCCCGTTTCATTAAACGGAGGCAAATGGGCCTGAATCACTTTGATATCCCCACCCCCCATGACCAAAGCCCAATGAATTGCACTGAATGTCATTGCTATCCACACCGCATCATTTTCTTTTTATTTTATTTTTTTTTATTTGAATTTCTGAATCCATTGGGCCCTGCGCATGTTGCTTTCCACACCACCCAGTCTGAGCCCAACTTCATATTACCCTTAACGCATCTACTGGATACACCCCCCTCCCTTTTCATTTTAATTTCTTTTATTTTAATTCTTTAATTTTCTTTTGATTTTGTAAAAGTCATAACTAAATGAAAAATGCTCATTTTTAATTGGTTGTTTTTGCATCATGTTCATAATTCTGTCAAGAAAAATAATGTGTAATAAAAATAGAATTTTATTTTGTTTTAGTATTTTTTGTGCATTTTTCTTTTAAATAAGCTTTTTAATGAGTTTAGGTTAATACATGATTTTGTTGATTTTAATTCTAATAGTTCCCTTTAGATTTAGGACCCATTCTTTTTAGGACATTTCACTTAGGACCTCAACTTGCTTATAGTATTTAATTCATAATTTTAGGATTAATTTTTAGATGGTTTTATTAGGTGAGATTAGAGTGATTAAAATTAGGGTTTTAGGTGTGACATAGGTGAAGTAAATCATTTCTTTTAGGAGTTTTAGTTTGATTTTGGGTATGGGACTATAGGGATATTATGGGTAAGTATAATAGACCCTTGTGAATAAATATTATATTTTTCCCTTTGACTTTAGTATTTTTAGGGTATTTTCTGATTTGATTGTTTGTATTGAATGCTTTATGATGATTGTCTGCCTTTGGGGTTTCATTTGGGGTTTGCTTTGGGGGGCTTGGCTTGTTTTGAAGACCTTGTTGAAGGAGCATATCAAAGGAGAGGATTGAAGATCAAGATCCAGAGGTTGATGAAGTCTATGGCTTGCTGGTAGCTGCTGAAGACCATAGGATATAGGAGCTAGGTAGAGCTCTAGATTAGAAGTTTGATTCTTAAAACATGGAATGCTTCCTGTGCTTCCATTCTTCCCAGTGACTAAAAGTCCCTCTAAGAACTCACATCCCTCCTTTGGAGGGATAAGTGATTGGTCTTAGAGGCAGAACTTTGAGGGAACCTGTCCCACTATGCTAATACCTTGTGAGCTTCCTTTGGTTGTTCATGAGCTGCTTAGCATGCCAAACTAGATCTCTTGATTCTTTTCTATTATCCTGGAGTGCTTACCCTTGAAGATGGAGATCATTGAAGATGAAGATTGTCAAAGCAAGAAGCTAGCTAGAGCTTGGGGGTCTAATGATGAGAAAGAGCTTGGAGATTCATTTGAAAGAGGATGTGCTGTGCATCAACCTTGGGAGTTTGCTGTCAGAGCTTGGGGCTTTTTCTGTATTGTGTGTATTAATTCCCCTAGGTTTAAAGTGAAATGTGCTTCACTTTTACCTATTGTGTTCAGGTTCAAGGAAGAGTTTGGCTCCCTTGCCTATCTTGTTTGGTGTATTCCTAATATTTTACTGTTTACTGTATTTTGTTTCTGTTTCCGTTGATTCCCTTAGGAGCTCTGTTTCTCTCCGTGCAAGAGAGTAACATGACAGACATTAGGAGCTAACCCATGTATGATAACATTAGGGTAGATTTTATTCCCTTTTTAACCCTAGGATTTGAGAGTGTCATCTCTTCTTTCTTCAAAACAACAAAAAAACATTAATAAAGGTTATAACAGAGATCAATTCATTTCTTCCGTCAAAAGATTTGAACAAACATCAACCTTTTTGCAATAAGAAAACCCTTGTTTAAGGTGATATTTTTCATAAAAGACACTTGAACAGCTTGTGTCGTGCGTAGCCCGAACTACGTTTGCTCTGATCTTCCATGCTGTGTGGAAGTACGTAGGCATAGGATGCGATATCCTAGCGAGCAACCTTCCCCACCTTCACCCGTAGTTAGGCGAACTACGTTGACTCTGATTTCTCGTTCCAGACGGGAATACGTAGGCATAAAGTGCGATGCTTTGCCGAGTCATGTTTTCTTTTCTTTTCAGACCTCATCCTTTAGTTTAGATAGAAGTGTAATCCGTACAAACAAGCAAGCGTGGATCCCATCGAGTACGATGGACGTGAGGGGTGCTAATACCTTCCCCTTGCGTAACCGACTCCCGAATCCAGGTTTTGGTTGCGATGACCATACCTTTTCCCGTCTTTGCGTTAGGTTTACTTCAAGCGTTTCCTTTCCCTCCTTTGGGATAAATAACGCACGGTGGCGACTCTTCTGTATTGCCGGCGCCGATTTTCGCAGTAGCGACACCGACTATGTTCTCAATCGATGAACTTTCGCTTGGCGATTCTATCATTCTTGTTTATGCCCGTTACAGAACACTTCTCCTCCATAGTTCCATGGGATAGCTCTAGTGCTCTCGTATGGCATGGGCCCTGGTATAGTAATGGTCACTGGAGCTGGCCTGGCAGGCGCTGAAATATTGATAGTCTGGTATGGAATAGAAATAGTGGCAACTTCATCATTACTCACCTCTTTCACAACGTCTTCTTTCACAACTTTGTCAAACTGCAGACAACCTTCGCCAATCATCCTCTGAATACACCTCTTCAAAAGATCACAACCCTCAGGCTGCGCTTCACATTCTGAGTAGTCAGCAGAACAACCAGGAAATATACCCTTCTTCAACAAACAAGCTTTCACAAAACCCAGCGGAGTTTCTAAATCTTCAACATCAGTTATCAGATTCAACTTTTCACCCTCAATAACGACGTTGGCTGCCACCCCACCATGATCCGACATCGGGTTCTGAGTAACATTGGGTCCCTCATTGGTGAAATTAATAGCTTTAGAATCGAGTAAATCCTGGACCTTATGCTCAAAAGCTTTACAATGGTCAATATCGTGCCCTGGGGCGCCAGAGTGAAAATCACAATGAGCGTTTGCATCGTAGCCAAGAGGCAGTATACCTGTGAGAGGAGCCAAGGTCCTCTTCTGCACCAATTTTAACTGCAACAACCGTTGTAACAATTGAGAATAGGGTATCGGAGGATTTGTAAACTGCCTATCAGGCATCCGGCGCCTAGCAGGATAAGGACGCTGAACATTGCCTTGTTGCGGAGCTGCGGCAGGGATATTCACAGTAGCTACCTGATACGAGACTGAGCTCTCCCCTTACCTTTGTGCAAAATAGCATTTGCATCCCCCTCCCTTCTCTTGGGGTTTGCAGAATACGGCTTCTTAGTTCCTCCCGAAGAGGATCCACCACCATTGGAAATCTTACCATATTTGATCCCACTTTCAATTCATTCACTAGCGATCACAAAATCAGAGAAACCTGCAGACATGTAGCCTATCATCTTCTCAAGATACACACCCGGTAACGAAGCCATGAACAAGTCTATCAACTCCCTTTCAACCAAAGGAGGTTGTACCCTTGCATCCAGATCTCGCCACCTCTGGGCGTACTCTTTAAAGCTCTCAGAATTCTTCTGCGACAGACTCTGCAATTGTACCCGATTGGGTGCCAGATCACTATTATATTGGTAGTGACGCACAAAAGCCTCAGCCAAATCTTTCCAGCTACGGATATGGGTCCTTTCAAGCCCCATATACCATTCCAATGAGGCTCCAGCCAGGCTATCATGGAAGAAATGCATCAACAACTTCTCATCACTGGAATAGGCATACATTTTCCTGAAGTAGGCCCGGATGTGTACTCTGGGGCAAGTCGTCCCTTTGTACTTATCGAAATCGGGAACTTTAAACTTGGGGGGAATCCTGACCCTAGGAACCAAACCAAGATCAGACATATCCAAGCCTAAAGAATTCTGATTCTCCAATGACCTCATTTTCTCCTCAATCAGTTTGAAACGTCGGTCGGCTTCAGTTGGCAAACCACCATCTAGATCTTTCACAGAAAATATATCATCTTGATTATCCTCCCAATGAGGACCAGCAACCCCGTGCACAGCGCACACACTGCCATTACCCATGATATTACCATTCTCACCAGCAACTCCTCCGCCCGGAGGTACAACAACAGTAGGAATACCTTGAGGAATAGACCCGCCAACTGGAGGATGAAAAACACCATACCCTCCGTGCAAAACACCATATTCATCAACCCGTGCTATCAACGGCTGAACGAGAGTTCTAAACTGCTCCTGTCCACTGGCGACAATCTGCATCAGTTCCATAAATTGGGCCATACGAGCCCTAACCTCCTGCAATTCCTCCTGTACCTGATCCATCACCTTCTGCTGATTCCCTCGAGTAGAGTATTTGGGGAAGCTTAATTCCTCAATCCTGAACTAAAGAAAACCAAGCAGAGATAACAACACAAGCCTGCCAAGAACAACCTGCAATGCAAATGAGGATGCAGGATGCAAAATGCAAACATGCCTATGTATGCACAGGGAGATATTTCCCCTTGATTCCGGTTTCGATAAACAAGAACAGCAGAGATGGATAAGAACACCATAATAAAACTCCTCATATATCAAGTAAAGCTGAAACAATACAACCAAATGAGAAATATCTGCATACAAAGAAGCATTGATCTCATCCAACATCTATGGTGATGATCAAGATACAAAATCAAATGAAACTACAAAAGATAAAACTCTTAGTAGCCATGATCTCTACGCCACTCCTAGGACTCCTCAAGCATCTTCTTCGTATCTAGATGGTCTGGCCTCTCCATCAACTCTCGGATAAGGACATCCCTCTTGCGTATCACATCCCGAAAATAATGACAATGATCCTGCCAAGCATCTTTGCCAAAGGCATCTTCGAGCCTGGGTTTCTTCACCTCTGCACGGATCTTGAACTCTTCAAGTACTGATAAAGTCTCTTGGCATTTCTGCTCGATCGTAATCCTGCGGAACGTTTCTAGCACTAGCTCTCTTTCCTTAGCCTGGAATTGCGCTTTCAGCTTATCAACCTGGACAGGAAGCTGATTTTCTCTACTCTTGTTGGCGGTCACAGTAGCATTCCAGTGCGCATTGAATTTGGATATCTTCAGATAGGCTCAATCTAAATCCTCTTTCTTACTCTTCAGAACATCTCTAGTGCTTTACAGATCAAGACCGACTTGCTTACGTGCTTGTACCTGATCCGCAAGCTCTTCCTTCAACTTGGTCAACAATTTTGCATTTGTCTTGGCCAAATACAAAGCTTCACCTTTATCATGCTTCAGCTGACTAATCTCCTGCTTCAACTCTTCATTCTCTTTGCACAACTCTTCCTTCTATGCCCAAAGCTTAGTATACCTCGAGATATCAACAGTTGTAGGCGGCTCGATGACTAAAGGATACAATGGTGCTTCAACAGGAAACGGCAACAAAACCTCTTCAACTCTCTTCTAAATCCAATCCGAGTATGAATCATAGGCTTTACAATCTCCTTTTCCCAAAGAAAGCTTTCCCTTCTTGTGAATCTTACCCAAGCATCCACAAATTAGGCCGAGATACACGGATCAGCTACACCTGTGAAGTACAGAGATTTCTGCACTTCCTCTTCTTTCGGAGATCCTTTCAAAGCATAATCGAACTATCTTACGCCAAGCTCACGACCCATCAAAGGCACATTAGGAAAGCTACCACAACTGAAAATAAGCTCACGACCCAACAAGTCTCGATTGAACTAGGCAATATTCTTCTCCGTTAAACCCATAAGGCTCTTCGACCATTCAGATGAGTTCGCGGAAGTCACAAAAGCTCCTGAGCGAGGAAGGTGATCAACAAACCACTTATGCAACAACAACGCGCAACAAGAAACCATCTTTCCTCTTCTTTTCTCGTTCTTGTAATGCACTACATGATACAAGTCTCCTAGAAGAGTAGGCACGAGATTCTTGGAAGCAAAGATATGAAAAACATCAAAATCCACAAAGTCAGGTACATTGGGAAACAACACAATACCGTAAACACACAGAGCCAATATAGCACTGAAAACTATCCAACAACCTTTGTCGGCATACTCTCGGGCTTTGTCGACCAGGAAGGGGAAAGCAAATCCGGAAACTCCGTTTCTACTGATAACATGACCCGCCAAATCAGAGGCGCTCAAATAAAGAGCGGCGGACAACTCCTCAAGATTAGGTTGTTCCTCGGAACCAAAGAAAGGCACTTTGTTCCTAATCGGAACACCCCAAGATGTAAGCAAATTCTTCCAAAGTAGGAACCAACACATAGTTCGGAAATGTCAAGTATCTCAGTGGAGGATCATAAAACTGCAACAAGGTATGAATAGCTCCATGCTCAAAAGTCATAAGCTTACGGACAAACTTCAGAATTCCACCATACTGTTCTCTGAAAGCTGCAAGAACACCAGGCTCAGCCAAGGAAATCAGACCAAATAAAGGTCCCAACTCGGGTGCAGGAAACTTATACACAACAATCCTCTTTCTGCTAACTTCCATCTCTGAAGAAGACCAGTACCGGAATCAAGGGACAGACGAGAACCTGTAACACACATAAACATGCAATGTTAAATGCAAAATGATATGCAAATGCACACATGGGATCAAAGTATCCAATGCTCAAATGTGCTGCTGTGCCGTTGACTGAATTCAACCAGAGATTCGTTCTAATCAGAACACTGAGATAACACACTGGATAGAACACTCATGATCGAAATTCTGCACCGACAAGAAAACCAGGGTTGGTTGAAGGCGAGGTTTCCTGCAAAACCCATCCCTCTCACATGCGGGTTCTAGTCTTGAAAGGTACGACATCCTATGCGGGTGTTCAGCGTAACAGACTTTTGAAAAACGATGATACGTTCACCGTTTCCGGTTTGGCATCATAGTCTAACAAAGCGGCCTCACTTAGCTGACTTCCCAAATGAACGGTCTCCAGAGTCGACAGTCTCTCTAAGTCAATATTCCCTCAACTGCACCAGACGCGCAGGATAGAATATTTTCAAAGAAAAACCTCATTTGAATGTGAATTTCACGCGAGCTATTGCGCAGCCAGACGCCACACAAGCTCCCACTATTCTCCACTCTAATCCTATGTGTATACTCAAGCCCAGGTCCGGCTTATCTCTCAATAGAACAACCCCAACCCATAGCACAACAGCAACAGAAATGCAATGCAATAATATACAACAGACAAAGTACATAAAGCAAAAATTGTACAAAAGTAAACACCCAAAGACGCAAACAGACAAGCGCTAGGAGTGACTCGCATAGGGAACCAAAGACTCTGGGTTCGATCCCCAGCAGAGTCGCCAGCTGTCGCAACTGCGAAAAACACCCGGCAAAAACAGAAGACTCGCCACCTTTCGTTATTTATCCCAAAGAGAGGTGATCAGTGCATATTTATGAACATTGTCCTATATTTTTACTTAGGCATTTCTTTACTTTATTTTGATTATTTTTATGTATTATTTTGTTTTTATATTTTATTTTATTTTTGGCTTAATTTGATTTTCGCACTTTACTTTTCAGCTTTAGCAATCTGCACGGAAACAATCATAACTGGAGTTCCGAGAATCCGTTTGAGGAGTTCTAAAAATCTCCGGAAAGCTAAGAGAGAGAGCTACGACTTTTATGTTGGAGTCGAAGGCAGATTCGGAGCTCAAAATTCCAGAATTTCGTTTCAAGTTACAGCATTAGAATTCTATTTTAGTTTTGATCTTGTTTTGGGCCTGAGTTATGTTTTTGACCCAGTTGGGTTATGAACTGAATCCATTGTTTTATAACGAAAAAAAAACCTCGTTTACAGTATCCTATTCACTATTCACGAAAATATTGATTGGAGCTTTGTATGAATTATGGAGAACTAATTCCTTCGGATTAATCTGCTGTAATCGGTTCCCGCAAACACTTTGAGGTTCTTTTAATTTCCAATAAAATCTATTTCCTTTCAATTCTTCTCTATGATATTTTGTTTTTTTAATTAGATTTATCTTAGGGATGATTGATTTATTTCGATGATTGCATGTTCTTATACTTTAATCGCGGTTGTTTAATCCGGATATGTTTCTCGTGTTTGCTTAATTCACGGTTACTATTTTATCTGTTTGCTTAATTCAGAAATTAGGAACGTGTATCGTATAATATCAAGAGGGAAAGGAAACGATCGGAAAAACATGACGAAAAGGGAGAAGACGAGGTCATCGCAACCAAGTCCTGGGTTCGGGAGTCGGTTACGCAATGGGAAGGTATTAGCACCCCTCACGTCCGTCGTACTCAATGGGATCCACGCTTGTTGTCTATCTAAGGGTGTGTTTAAACTATCTATGCTACAGGATTGCGGGACAAAAAGAAAAGAAAAGAGAGACTCGATAGAGCATCGCGTCTCTGTACCTACGTCCTTTCATCTGGTAAGAAAGATCAGAGTCAACGTAGTTCGGCTAACTATGGAAGAAGGGGGGAGGTTGCTCGCCAAAACATCGCGTCTTGTTCCTACGTACTTTCATCTGGTATGAAAGATCAGAGCATACATAGTTCGGGCATACACGAAACCACAGGTTGATTAAGCATTTTAATCGTGTAGAGTTAAACAATAATTCCAGTAGTTAGGGACGAAGCCTGTTTGCGGTAGAATTAAAGCTTAACAAAACTCTCTTTTCTGGAAAAAAAAGTTCCCGATTAATGCCGAAGTAAAAAGGTTTGAATTTGTTGTATTTTTTAGTGAAGTGAATAAATTCGGTTTGTGATTCACGTTGCACTAAAGACTATGATACGGAGGCGAATGCGTCGTATATCGCCCCCAAACAGGATGGATACTAAACATTCTAGATAAGGGAGAGGAGACCCCTCACTCATCATTCCCCATGTAGCTTAAGGCTCGTAACGTGCAATGTTTATCGCCTTTATTAAATGAGTTAGTGTGATTTTGAGATGAGAAGAGAGACGCACAAAAGGTCTAAGGGAAACTCGGCCCTAACGTTGTCATGCAAAGTACTCTTAAAGTTTGGATAAAAAGGGGAAACATCTACCCTAATGTTAGCATACTTGGATTGAGCACCTAATGTCTCTCCTACTCCCATCCTAGACGGAGGGACTAGGAATCCTATGGGAATCATGGCAAGAAAGCACAAGAAGAACAAAGGAAGAATCAATCATAAGTAGATAAATGAAAACATAAAAAATGCACATTAGAATGGTGGGAGGGAGGAAAAGTGTGTGGGGCAGCAGCCGCCACAAGCGCGTCCTGACCTCAACAGCGATGCAAGAATGATGCAAACATGTATAGAAAACAAGAGATGAAAGCATACGAACATGCAAATGAATGATCGACTCGAACCACATACAAACATGCAAATAATTGAAAGAATGATCACACATGGCAACAACATCATGATTAAACAACCACAAACAGTAGCAAATATCCAAAACAATTCAATTATAATGCATCACACTGATCTATGATGATTCGAATCGAACCGGTATACGAACATGCAAGAAAACAACAAAATATGGCATTCTGGCACAATGTTAATCGGTTAACACATACGGTTAATCGGTTAACCTATGTAAAACGTGTGAAAATCTGGAAATTCATAGGTGTTAATCGGTTAACACCAGGCGTTAACCAGTTGACACCCTGAAAACTTTGAAAATTTTGAATATTTGAGTTGGTCAACCGGTTAACCGTATACGTTAATCGGTTAACACTGTACCGGAAGCAGAAAAACAGCAAACATAACCACTTTCCAGCAAATAAGCACTTATTCGATCAACCAGATAATCGCATAATCACTTATTCACAAATATAAACCAGAAAATCATGATTTAAACAGCATGCAAACAGATCAACACAACCAGATCATGGATCAAACAAATCAAATCAATCATAATTCAATCGAATATGAAGATTAACATGGTGAATATGCAAATAAGCTCGGAAATTAAATCGGATTAGAAATCCAACCTACGAATCAGTGAATTGATTCAGTAATTGCTGAATCAACTATAATTGTGTAGATCTAAGCAAAGAAGTCTCAAATACTTCAAGATCCAAGCTAGTTGATGATGTATGAATGAAGATCCTTCACAATTAAGCCAAATTACTCCAAATAAGCACTTCTACAATCACTTCAAAATCCAGATCTGAACTTGTACGAAAATTGAAGATGAGAATTGATCAAATGATGATGGTAGATGGAGGATTATGTTCAAGAATCTATTGATTCCAATGAAGAATCAATAGTTCCAAGGAAAATAAGCTTTGAATGAAGGTTTTGGCTATGGAGGAAATTGAGAGAATTGAGAGAGAATTGATCAACTCTGAATTTGAAATGGAAATTATAAAGGTTAGAATGGCTTGCTTTGGAGTAAAATCATTTAAATACTCTCTTGGTATGGGATCCAAATCAAGGGTTGGAAGTTGGTTTGGAAATTGTGGTATAGAATAAGGTTTGAGAATTTGGAGGGAAATGAAATTTAACCAAATTTCAAATAATGTTTTAGATCCTTCCCAAGTGCAAAAATGGGCTTTCAAGTGATCAAAATTGTACCCCAAAGCAAATCCACTTGAAAATTCACGCACAAGGCAAATTCTGCTATGGTTAACCGGTTAACCATATGCGTTAACCGGTTAACCATATGCGTTAACCGGTTAACGCTGTTAAAACTTCAATTCTGGGCTGATTTTCAAATGGTTAATTGGTTAACCATATGTGTTAACCGGTTAACACATTCAAAAATTTGAATTTGGCGCATTTTGGTGGGGAATTTGTCCATTTGCCCTGTTTCAACTGTCTGGAGCTCTGTTTAGCTGCTGAAACTCATTTTTGATCGTCGTCACTGTGAAAATGCTTGTTATAAGCCTAAATGCTGATTTTTGATCTAGAATTAACTTGCAAAACTGAATAAATGTCGAAGCTCTTATGCTCTATATTCGTTGTTCAATCTCTTGCTCCAAAATGCACCTGAGCCACAGGAACACCTTGATCCCATGCCTCGAGATCGAATGCTATGCAATGCAAAATGCTAAATGCGAAAATGAAACATAAGCCAAGTATAAAATGAGAAGCAAAATTTTGGGGTGCTACAATATATTCCTATGAACTTCGTGTTGAGCCTACCTTCTGTTTGATGCCTGTTTATTTAACAGATGCCTGACGGTGAAGTCAGATATTCCTCTTAACTTCGTGTTGTACCGACCTTCGAGTTTGATGCCTGTTTGTTTAACTAATGCCTGATGGCGGGGTCACATGTTCCTCTCAACTTCAAGTTGAGCCGGCCTTCGGGTTCAATGCCTGTTTGTTTAACAGATGCTTGACGGCGAGGTCAGATGTTCTTCTCAACTAAGGGTTGAGACGCCATACAGGTTTGATGCCTGTTTGTTTAACAGATGCCTGACGGCGAGGTCAGATGTACTTCACAACTTCGGGTTGAGCCGGTCTTCGGGTTCGATGCTTGTTTGTTTAACAGATCCCTGACGGCGAGGTGAAATATTCCTATGAACTTCGTGTAGAGTCGGCCTTCAGGTTCGATGCCTGTTTGTTTAACTGATGCATGACAGCGAGGTCAGATGTTCTTCTCAACTAAGGGTTGAGATGCCCTTCGGGTTCGATGCCTGTTTGTTTAATAGATGCCTGACGGCGAGGTCAGATATACTTCTCAACTCCGGGTTGAGCCGGCCTTCAGGTTCGATGTTTGTATGTTTAACAGATCCCTGAAAGCAAGGTCAGATATTTCGATGAACTTCAAGTTGAGCCAGCCATCGGGTTCGATGCCTGTTTGTTTAACAGATGCTTGACGGCGAGGTCAGATGTTCTTCTCAACTAAGGGTTGAGACACCCTTCGGGTTAGATGGCTGTTTGTTTTACAGATGCCTGACGGCGAGGTCAGATGTACTTCTCAACTTCGGGTTGAGCCGACCTTCGAGTTCGATGCTTATTTGTATAACAGATCCCTGACGGCGAGGTCAAATATTCCTATGAACTTCTTGTAGAGCCGGCCTTCGGGTTCGATGCCTGTTTGTTTATTTAATGCTTGACGGCGAGGTCAGATGTTCTTCTCAACTTCGGGTTGAGATGGCCTTCGGGTTTGATGCCTGTTTGTTTAACAGATGCCCGGCAGCAAGGTTCGATGTTCTTTTCAACTTCGGGTTGAGCCGCCCTTCGGGTTCGATGCCTGTTTGTTTAATAGATGCCTGACGGCGAGGTCAAATGCTCCTCTCAACTTCTTGTTGAGCCGGACTTCGAGTTTGATGTTTGTTTATTTAACCGAGGCCTGACAGCAAGGTCTAATGTTCTTATCAACTTCGGGTTGATCCAGCCTTCGGGTTCGATTCTTATTTATTTAACAGATCCCTGACAGCAAGGTCAGATATTCCGATGAACTTCAAGTTGAGCCGGCGTTCGGATTCGATGCCTGTTTGTTTAACAGTTTCCTGATAGTGAGGTCAGATGTTCCTCTCAACTTCGTCTTGTGTTGGCCTTTCGATTCGATGCCTGTTTGGTTAACAGATGCCTGACGGCGAGGTCAAATGTTCCTCTTAACTTGGTGTTGAGCCGACCTTCAGGTTCGATGCCTGTTTGTTTAATAGATGCCTGACGATAAGGTATAATGTTCTTAACAACTTCTGGTTGAGCCGCCCTTCGGGTTCGATGCCTGCTTGTTTAACAGATGTCTCACGGCGAGGTCAGATGTTCCTCTCAACTTCGTATGGAGCCGGCGTTCAAGTTCAATGTCTGTTTGTTTAACAAATACCTGACGACGAGGTCATATGTTCTTCTCAACTTCAGGTTGAGCCGACTTTCAGGTTCTATGCTTGTTCTTTTAACAGATGCTTGAAACGAGGTCAGATGTTCTTCCCAACTTCGGGTTGAGCCGGCCTTCGGGTTCGATTCCTGTTTGTTTAACAAATACCTGACGGTGAGGTCAGATGTTCTTCTCAACTTCCTGTTGAGCCGCTTTCGGTTTCGATGCCTGTTTGTTTAACAGATGCCTGACGGTGAGGTCAAATGTTCATATCAACTTCTGGTTGAGCCGGCTTTCGGTTTCGATGCCTCGTTGTTTAAGAGATGCCTGACGGCAAGGTCTAATGTTCTTATCAAGTTCTGGTTGAGCCTCTTTTCGGGTTCTATGCTTGCTTGTTTAACAGATGCCTCACGGCGAGGTCAGATGTTCCTCTCAACTTCGTGTTGAGCCGACCTTGTGGTTCAATGTCTGTTTATTTAACATATACCTGACGGCGAGGTCAGATGTTCTTCTCAACTTCAGGTTGAGCCGGACTTCGGGTTCGATGCATGTTTGTTTAACAGATGCCTGATAGCGAGGTCAGATGTTCTTCTCAACTTCGGGTTGAGCCGGCCTTCGGGTTCGATGCCTGTTTGTTTAACAGATACCTGACGGCGAGGTCAGATGTTCTTCACAACTTCCGGTTGAGCCTCCTTCGATTTTGATGCCTGTTTGTCTAACAAATGCCTGACGGCGAGGTCAAATGTTCCTCTCAACTTGGTGTTGAGCCAGCCTTCGGGTTCGATGCCTGTTTGTTTTATAGATGCCTGACGGCAAGGTCTAATGTTCTTATCAACTTCTGGTTGAGCCGCCCTTCGGGTTCGATGCCTGCTTGTTTAACAGATGCCTCACGGCGAGGTCAGATGTTCCTCTCAACTTCGTGTTGAGCCGGCCTTCTGGTTCAATGTCTGTTTGTTTAACAGATACCTGACGGCATGGTCAGACGTTCTTCTCAACTTCAGGTTGAGCAGGCCTTCGGGTTCGATGCCTGTTTGTTTAAAAGATGCGTGACAGCGAGGTCAGATGTTCTTCTCAACTTCGGGTTGAGCCGACCTTCGGGTTCGATGCCTGTTTGTTTAACAGATACCTGACAGAAAGGTCAGATGTTCTTCTCCACTTCCCATTGAACCTCCTTCGGTTTCGATGTTTGTTTGTTTAACAGATGCCTGACCGCGAGGTCAAATGTTCCTCTCAACTTGTTGTTGAGCCGGACTTCGGGTTCGATGCCTGTTTGTTTAATAGATGCCTGACGACAAGGTCTAATGTTCTTAACAACTTCTGGTCGAGCCGCCCTTCGGGTTCGATGCCTGCATGTTTAACAGATGCCTCACGGCGAGGCCAGATGTTCCTCTCAACTTCAGGTTGAGCCGGCCTTCGGGTTCAATGCCTGTTTGTTTAACAGATACCTGACGGCGAGGTCAGATGTTCTTCTCAACTTCAGGTTGAGCCGGCCTTCGAGTTCGATGCATGTTTGTTTAACAGATGCCTGACAGCGAGGTCAGATTTTCTTCTCAACTTCAGGTTGAGCCGGTATTCGGGTTCGATGCTTAATTATTTAACAGATGCCTGACAGCGAGATCAGATGTTCTTCTCAACTTCTGGTTGAGTCGGCCTTCGGTTTCGATACCTGTTTGTTTAACAGATACCTGACATCGAGGTCAGATGTTCTTCTCAACTTTGGGTTGAGCCGCTTTCGGTTTCGATGCCTGTTTGTCTAACAGATGCCTGACGGCGACGTCAAATGTTCCTCTCAACTTGGTGTTGAGCCCACCTTCGGGTTCGATGCCTGTTTGTTTAACAGATGCCTGACGGCAAGGTCTAATGTTCTTCTTAAATTCGGGTTGAGCCGGCATTCGGGTTCGATGCGTGCTTGTTTAACAGATGCCTGACAGCAACGTCAGATGTTCATCTCAACTTCGATTGAGCCGCCTTCGGTTTTGATGCCTGTTTGTTTAACAGATATCTGACAGCAAGGTCAAATGTTCCTATCAACTTGGTGTTGAGCCGGCCTTCAGGTTCGATGCCTGTTTGTTTAATAGTTGCCTTACAGCAAGGTCTAATGTTTTTATCAACTTCAGGGTGAGCCGACCTTCAGGTTCAATGCCTGTTTGTTTAACAGATGCCTCACGGCAAGGTCAGATGTTCCTCTCAACTTCGTGTTGAACCGACCTTCGGGTTCAATGTCTGTTTGTTTAACAGATACCTGACGGCAAGGTTAGATGTTCTTCTCAACTTCAGGTTGAGTCGACCTTCGGGTTCTATGCCTGTTTGTTTAACAGATGCTTGACAACAAGGTCAGATGTTCTTCCCAACTTCGGGTTGAGCCGGCCTTCGGGTTTGATTCCTGTTTATTTAAAAAATACCTGACGGCGAGGTCAAATGTTCTTCTCAACTTCCGGTTAAGCCGCTTTCGGTTTCGATGCATGTTTGTGTAACAGATGCCTAACGACGATGTCAAATGATCATATCAACTTCTGGTTTAGCCGGCCTTCGGGTTCGATGCCTCTTTCTTTACGAGATGCCTGACGACAAGGTCTAATGTTCTAATCAACTTCTGGTTGAGCCGCTTTTCGGGTTCTATGCCTGCTTTGTATAACAGATGCCTCACGGTATGGTCAGATGTTCCTCTCAACTTCGTGTTGAGCCGACCTTATGGTTCAACGTCTGTTTGTTTAACAGATACCTGACAGCAAGGTCAGATGTTCTTCTCAACTTCAGGTTGAGCCAGCCTTCGGGTTCGATGCCTGTTTGTTTAACATATGCCTAACAGCAAGGTCAGATGTTCTTATCAACTTCGGGTTGAGTCGGCCTTCGGGTTCGATGCCTATTTGTTTAACATATGCCTGACAGCGAGGTCATATGTTCTTCTCAATTTCGGGTTGAGCCGGCCTTCGGGTTCGATGCCTGTATGTTTAGTAGATGCGTGACAGCGAGGTCACATGTTCTTCTTAACTTCGGGTTGAGCCAGCGTTCGGGTTCGATGCCTGTTTGTTTAACAGATACCTGACGGCGAGATCAGATGTTCTTCACAACTTCCGGTTGAGCCTCCTTCGATTTTGATGCCTGTTTGTCTAACAAATGCCTGACAGCGAGGTCAAATGTTCCTCTCAACTTGGTGTTGAGACGGCCTTCGGGTTCGATGCCTGTTTGTTTAATAGTTGCCTCACAGCGAGGTCAGATGTTATTCTCAACTTCTGGTTGAGCCGCTTTTGGTTTTGATGCCTGCTTGTTTAACAGATGCCTCACGGCGAGGTCAGATGTTCCTCTCAACTTGGCGTTCAGACGGCCTTCGGGTTCAATGCCTGTTTGTTTAATAGATGCCTGACGGCAAGGTCTAATGTTCTTATCAACTTCTGGTTGAGCCGCCATTCGAGTTCGATGCCTTGTTGTTTAACAGATGCCTCACGGCGAGGTCAGATGTTCCTCTCATCTTCGTGTTCAGCCGGCCTTCGGGTTCAATGCCTGTTTGTTTAACAGATACCTGACGGCGAGGTCATATGTTCTTCTCCACCTCGGGTTGATCCGGCCTTCGGGTTCGATGTCTGTTTGTTTATTTGATGCCTGACGGCAAGGTCACATGTTCTTCTCAACTTCGGGTTGAGCCAGCGTTCGGGTTTGATGCCTGTTTTTTTAACAGATACCTGACGGCGAAGTCAGATGTTATTCTCAACTTCCGGTTGAGCCGCTTTCGGCTTCGATGCCTGTTTGTTTAACAGATGCCTGACGGCGAGGTCAAATGTTCCTCTCAACTTGGCGTTGAGCCGACCTTCGGGTACAATGCCTGTTTGTTTAATAGATGCCTGACGGCAAGGTCTAATATTCTTATCAACTTCTGGTTGAGCCGCCATTCGGGTTCGATGCCTGCTTGGTTAACAGATGCCTCACGGCGAGGTCAGATGTTCCTCTCAACTTCGTGTTCAGCCTGCCTTCGGGTTCAATGCCTGTTTGTTTAACAGATACCTGACGGTGATGTCAGATGTTCTTCTCAACTTCAGGTTGAGCCAGCCTTCAGGTTCGATGCCTGTTTGTTTATTTGATGCCCGACGGCAAGGTCAGATGTTCTACTCAACTTCGGGTTGAGCTGGCCTTCGGGTTTGATGCCTGCTTGTTTAACAGATGCCTGGCGCAAGGTCATATGTTCTTCTCAACTTCGGGTTGAGCCGCCCTTTGGGTTCGATGCCTGTTTGTTTAATAGATGCATGACTGCAAGGTCAAATGTTCCTCTCAACTTCGTGTTGAGCCGGACTTCGAGTTCGATGCCTATTTAATTAACTGAGGCCTGACGGCAAGGTCTAATGTTTTTATCAACTTCGGGTAGAGCCAGCCTTCGGGTTCGATGGTTGTTTGTTTAACAGATCCCCGACAACAAGCTCAGATATTCCGATGAACTTCAAGTTAAGCCGACCTTTGGGTTTGATGCCTGTTTCTTTAACAGATGCTTGACGGCGAGGTCAGATGTTCTTCTCAACTAAGGGTTGAGACGCCTATCGGGTTCAATGCCATTTTGTTTAACAAATGCCTGACAACGAGGTCAGATATACTTCTCAACTTCGGGTTGAGCCAGCCTTCGGGTTCGATGCTTGTTTGTTTGGCAGATCCCTGACGGCGAAGTCAAATATTCCTATGAACTTCGTGTAGAGCTGGCCTTCGGGTTCGATGCCTGTTTGTATCACAGATGCCTGACACCAAGGTCAGATGTTCTTCTCAACTTCGGGTTGAGCTGGCCTTCGGGTTTGATGCCTGTTTGTCTAAAAGATGTCTGGCAGCGAGGTCAGATGTTCTTCTCAACTTCGGGTTCGATGCCTGTTTGTTTAATAGATGCCTGACGACGAGGTCAAATTTTCCTCTCAACTTCGTGTTGAGCCGGCCTTCGGGTTCGATGCCTGTTTATTTAACTGAGGCCTGACGGCAATGTCTTATGGTCTTAACAACTTCGATTTGAGCCAACCTTCGGGTTCGATGCTTACTTGTTTAACATATCCCTGACAGCAAGGTCAGATATTCCGATAAACTTCGTGTTGAGCCGGCGTTCGGATTCGATGCTTGTTTGTTTAACAGTTGCCTGACGGTGAGGTCAGATGTTCCTCTCAACTTCGTGTTGTGTCGGCCTTTGGATTCGATGCCTGTTTGTTTTACTAATGTCTGACAGCGAGGTCAGATGTTCCTCTCAACTTCAAGTTGAGCCGGCATTCGGGTTCAATGCCTGTTTGCTTAACAGATGCCTGACAGTAAGGTCAAATGTTCTTCTCAACTTCGGGTTGAGCCGCCTTCGGTTTCGATGCCTGTTTGGTTAACAGATGCCTGACGGCGAGGTCAAATGTTCCTCTTAACTTGGTGTTGAGCCGACCTTCGGGTTCGATGCCTGTTTGTTTATAGATGCCTGACGACAAGGTATAATGTTCTTATCAACTTCAGGTTGAGCTGCCCTTTGGGTTTGATGCCTGCTTGTTTAATAGATGCCTCATGGCGACGTTAGATGTTCCTCCCAACTTCGTATGGAGCCGGCCTTCGGGTTCAATGCCTGTTTGTTTAACAGATACCTGACGGCGAGGTCAGATGTTCTTCTCAACTTCAGGTTGAGCCGACCTTCGGGTTCTATGCCTGTTTGTTTAACAGATGCTTGACAGCAAGGTCAGATGTTCTTCCCAACTTCGGGTTGAGCCGGCCTTCGGGTTCGATGCCTCTTTGTTTAAGAGATGCCTGACGGCAAGGTCTAATGTTCATATCGACTTCTGGTTGAGCTGCCTTTCGGGTTCTATGCCTGACAGTGAGGTCAAATGTTCTTCTCAACTTCGGGTTGAGCCGCCTTCGGTTTCGATGCCTGTTTGGTTAACAGATGCCTGACGGCGAGGTCAAATGTTCCTCTCAACTTGGTGTTGAGCCGTCCTTCGGGTTCGATACCTGTTTGTTTAATACATGCCTGATGGCAAGGTCTAATGTTCTTAACAAATTCTGGCTGAGCCGCCCTTCAGTTGAGTTGGCCTTTAGGTTCAATGCTTGTTTATTTAACAGATACCTGACGGCGAGGTCAGATGTTCTTCTCAGCTTCAGGTTGAGCCAGCCTTCGGGTTCGATGCATGTTTGTTTAACAGATGCCTGACAGCGAGGTCAGATTTTCTTCTCAACTTCGGGTTGAGCCGGCATTCGGGTTCGATGCCTGTTTGTTTAACAGATGCCTGACAGCAAGGTCAGATGTTCTTCTCGACTTCTGGTTGAGCCGACCTTTGGGTTCGATGCCTGTTTGTTCAACAGAAACCTGACGGCGAGGTCAGATGTTCTTCTCAAATTTGGGTTGAGCCGCTTTCGGTTCCGATGCCTGTTTGTCTAATAGATGCTTGACAGCGACGTCAAATATTCCTCTGAACTTGGTGTTGAGCCCACCTTCGGGTTCGATGCTTGTTTGTTTAACGGATGCCTGACGGCAATGTCTAATGTTCTTCTTAAATTCGGGTTGAGCCGGCATTCAGGTTCGATGCCTGCTTGTTTAACAGATATCTGACGGCGAGGTCAAATGTTCCTCTCAACATGGTGTTGAGCCGGCCTTCGGGTTCGATGCCTGTTTATTTAACAGATGCCTTACGGCAAGGTCTAATGTTCTTATCAACTTCTGGGTGAGCCGACCTTCGGGTTCGATGCCTGTTTGTTTAACAGATGCCTCACGGCAAGGTCAGAGGTTCCTCTCAACTTCGTGTTGAGCCGGCCTTCGGGTTCAATGTCTGTTTGTTTAACAGATACCTGACGGGAGGTGAGATGTTCTCCTCAACTTCAGGTTGTGCTGGCCTTCGAGTTCGATGCCTGTTTGTTTAACAGATGCTTAACAGCGAGGTCAGATGTTTTTCTCAATTTCGGGTTGAGCCGGCCTTCGGGTTCGATGCATATTTGTTAAGTAGATTCCTGACAGCGAGGTCACATGTTCTTCTCAACTTCGGGTTGAGCCAGCATTCGGGTTCAATGCCTGTTTGTTTAACAGATACCAGACGGCGAGGTCAGATGTTATTCTCAACTTCCGGTTGAGCCGCTTTCGGTTTCGATGCCTGTTTGTTTAACAGATGCCTGACGGCGAGGTCAAATGTTCCTCTGAACTTGACGTTGAGCCGACCTTCGGGTTCAATGCCTCTTTGTTTAATAGATGCCTGACGGCAAGGTCTAATGTTCTTATCAACTTCTGGTTGAGCCGCCATTCGGGTTCGATGCCTGCTTGTTTAACAGATGCCTCACGGCGAGGTCAGTTGTTCCTCTCAACTTCGTTTTCAGCCGGCCTTCGGGTTGAATGCCTGTTTATTTAACAGATACCTGACAGCGATGTCCGATGTTCTTCTCAACTTCAGGTTGAGCCAGCCTTCGGGTTCGATGCCTGTTTGTTTAACAGATGCCTGACAGCGAGGTTAGATGTTCTTCTCAACTTCGGGTTGAGCCGGCCTTTGGGTTCGATGTCTGTTTGTTTAACAGATGCCTGAAGGCGAGGTCAGATGTACTTCTCAACTTTGGGTTGAGCCGGCCTTCGGGTTCCATGCTTGTTTGTTCAACAGATCCCTGACGGCGAGGTCAACTATTCCTATGAACTTCGTGTTGAGCCGGCCTTCGGGTTCGATGCTTGTTTGTTTAACTGATGCCTGACGGTGAGGTCAGATGTTCTTCTAAATTTCGGGTTGAGTTGGCTTTCGGTTTCGATGCCTGTTTGTTTAACAGATGCCTAATAGCGTGGTCAAATGTTCTTCTCAACTTCGGGTTGAGCCGGCCTTCGGGTTCGATGCCTGTTTGTTTAACAGAACCCTGACAACGATGTCATATGTTCTTCTTAACTTCGGGTTGAGCCGGCCTAAGGGTTCGATGCCTGTTTGTTTAGTAGCTTCCTGACAACGAGGTCACATGTTCTTCTCAACTTCGGATTGAGCCCGCATTCGGGTTCGATGCCTGTTTGTTTAACAGATACTTAACAGCGAGGTCATATGTTATTCTGAACTTCCGGTTGAGCCGCTTTCGGTTTCGATGCCTGTTTGTTTAACAGATGCCTGACGGCGAGATCAAATGTTACACTCAACCTGGCGTTGAGCCGACCTTCGGGTTCAATGCCTGTTTGTTTAATAGATGCTTGACGGCAAGGTCTAATATTCATATCAACTTCTGGTTGAGCCGCCATTCGGGTTAGATGCCTGCTTGTCTAACAAATGCCTCACGGCGAGGTCAGATGTTCCTCTCAACTTCGTGTTCAGCCGGCCTTCGAGTTCAATGCCTGTTTGTTTAACAGATACCTGACAGCGATGTCAGATGTTTTTTCTCGACTTCAGGTTGAGCCAGCCTTCGAGTTCGATGCCTGTTTGTTTAACAGATGCCTGACAGCGAGGTTAGATGTTCTTCTCAACTTTGGGTTGAGTCGGCCTTTGGGTTCGATGCCTGAAGGCGAGGTTAGATGTACTTCTCAACTTCGGGTTGAGCCGGCCTTCGGGTTCGATGCTTGTTTGTTTAACAGATCCCTGACGGCGAGGTCAAATATTCCTATGAACTTCGTGTTGAGCCGACCTTCGGGTTCGATGCCTGTTTGTTTAATAGATGCCTGACGGCAAGGTCTAATGTTCTTATCAACTTCTGGTTGAGCCGCCATTCGGGTTCGATGCCTGCTTGTTTAACAGATGCCTCACGGCGAGGTCAGATGTTCCTCTCAACTTCGTGTTCAGCCGGCCTTCGGGTTCAATGCCTGTTTGTTTAACAGATACCTGACGGCGATGTCAGATGTTTTTCTCAACTTCAGGTTGAGCCAGACTTCGGGTTCGATGCCTGTTTGTTTAACAGATGCCTCACAGTGAGGTTAGATGTTCTTCTAAACTTCGGGTTGAGTCGGCCTTTGGGTTCGATGCCTGTTTGTTTAACAGATGCCTGAAGGCGAGGTCAGATGTACTTCTCAACTTTGGGTTGAGCCGGCCTTCGGGTTCCATGCTTGTTTGTTTAACAGATCCCTGACGGCGAGGTCAAATATTCCTATGAACTTCGTGTTGAGCCGGCCTTCGGGTTCGATGCTTATTTGTTTAACTGATGCCTGACGGTGAGGTCACATGTTCTTCTAAATTTTGGGTTGAGTTAGCCTTCGGGTTCGATGCCTGTTTGTTTAACAGATGCCTAACAGCGTGGTCAGATGTTCTTCTCAACTTCGGGTTGAGCCGGCCTTCGGGTTCGATGCCTGTTTGTTTAACAGAAGCCTGACAGCGATGCCATATGTTCTTCTCAACTTCGGGTTGAGCCGGCCTACGGGTTCGATGCCTGTTTGTTTAGTAGCTTCCTGACAGCGAGGTCACATGTTCTTCTCAACTTCGGGCTGAGCCCGCGTTCGGGTTCGATGCCTGTTTGTTTAACAGATACCTAACGGCGAGGTCATATGTTATTCTGAACTTCCGGTTGAGCCGCTTTCAGTTTCGATGCCTGTTTGTTTAACAGATGCCTGACGGCGAGATCAAATGTTCCGCTCAACTTGGCGTTGAGCCGACCTTCGGGTTCAATGCCTGTTTGTTTAATATATGCTTGACGGCAAGGTCTAATGTTCTTATCAACTTCTGGTTGAGCCGCCATTCGGGTTCGATGCCTGCTTGTCTAACAGATGCCTCACGGCGAGGTCAGATGTTCCTCTCAACTTCGTGTTCAACCGGCCTTCTAGTTCAATGCCTGTTTGTTTAACAGATACCTGACAGCGATGTCAGATGTTTTTTCTCGACTTCAGGTTGAGCCAGCCTTCGAGTTCGATGCCTGTTTGTTTAACAGATGCCTGACAGCGAGGTTAGATGTTCTTCTCAACTTTGGGTTGAGCCGGCCTTTGGGTTCGATGCCTGTTTGTTTAACAGATGCCTGAAGGCAAGGTCAGATGTACTTCTCAACTTCGGGTTGAGCCGGCCTTCGAGTTCGATGCTTGTTTGTTTAACAGATCCCTAACGGCGAGGTCAAATATTCCTATGAACTTCGTGTTGAGCCGGCCTTCGGGTTCGATGCCTGTTTGTTTAATAGATGCCTGACGACAAGGTCTAATGTTCTTATCAACTTCTGGTTGAGCCGCCATTCGGGTTCGATGCCTTCTTGTTTAACAGATGCCTCAAGGCGAGGTCAGACGTTCCTCTCAACTTCGTGTTCAGCCGGCCTTCGGGTTCAATGCCTGTTTGTTTAACAGATACCTGACGGCGATGTCAGATGTTTTTCTCAACTTCAGGTTGAGCCAGCCTTCGGGTTCGATGCCTGTTTGTTTAACAGATGCCTGATAGTGAGGTTAGATGTTCTTCTAAACTTCGGGTTGAGTCGGCCTTTGGGTTCGATGCCTGTTTGTTTAACAGATGCCTGAAGGCGAGGTCAGATGTACTTCTCAACTTTGGGTTGAGCCGGCCTTCGGGTTCCATGCTTGTTTGTTTAACAGATCCCTGACGGCGAGGTCAAATATTCCTATGAACTTCGTGTTGAGCCGGCCTTCGGGTTCGATGCTTGTTTGTTTAACTGATGCCTGACGGTGAGGTCACATGTTCTTCTAAATTTTGGGTTGAGTTAGCCTTCGGGTTCGATGCCTGTTTGTTTAACAGATGCCTAACAGCTTGGTCAGATGTTCTTCTCAACTTCGGGTTGAGCCGACCTTCGGGTTCGATGCCTGTTTGTTTAAGAGAAGCCTGACAGCGATGTCATATGTTCTTCTCAACTTCGGGTTGAGCCGGCCTACGGGTTCGATGCCTGTTTGTTTAGTAGCTTCCTGACAGCGAGGTCACATGTTCTTCTCAACTTTGGGTTGAGCCCGCGTTCGGGTTCGATGCCTGTTTGTTTAACAGATACCTAACGGCGAGGTCATATGTTATTCTGAACTTCCGGTTGAGCCGCTTTCGGTTTCGATGCCTGTTTGTTTAACAGATTCCTGACGGCGAGATCAAATGTTTTGCTCAACTTGGCGTTGAGCCGACCTTCGGGTTCAATGCCTGTTTGTTTAATAGATGCTTGACGGCAAGGTCTAATGTTCTTATCAACTTCTGGTTGAGCCGCCATTGGGGTTCGATGCCTGCTTGTCTAACAGATGCCTCACGGCGAGGTCAGATGTTCCTCTCAACTTCGTGTTCAGCCGACCTTCGAGTTCAATGCCTGTTTGTTTAACAGATACCTGACAGCGATGTCAGATGTTTTTTCTCGACTTCAGGTTGAGCCAGTCTTCGAGTTCGATGCCTGACAGCGAGGTTAGATGTTCTTCTCAACTTTGGGTTGAGCCGGCCTTTGGGTTCGATGCCTGTTTGTTTAACAGATGCCTGAAGGCGAGGTCAGATGTACTTCTCAACTTCGGGTTGAGCCGGCCTTCAGGTTCGATGCTTGTTTGTTTAACAGATCCCTGACGGCGAGGTCAGATGTTCTTCAAAACTTCTGGTTGAGCTGGCCTTCGGGTTCGATGCCTGCTTGTTTAACAGATGCATCACGGAGAGGTCAGATGTCCTTCTTAACTTCTGGTTGAGCCGGCCTTCGGGTTCGATGCTTGTTTGTTTAACAGTTACCTGACGGCAACGTCCGATGTTCTTTTCAACTTCAGGTTGAGCCGGCCTTCGGGTTCGATGCCTGTTTGTTTAATAGATGCTTGACAGCGAGGTCACGTGTTCTTCTAAACTTCGGGTTGAGCCGGCCTTCGGGTTCGATGCCTGTTTGTTTAACAGATACCTGACGGCGAGGTCAGATGTTCTTCTCAACTTCCAGTTAAGCCGCCTTCGGTTTCGATGCCTGTTTGTTTAACAGATGCCTGACGGCGAGGTCAAATGTTCCTCTCAACTAGGTGTTGAGCTGGCCTTCGGGTTCAATGCCTGTTTGTTTAATAGATGCCTAACGGCAAGGTCTAATGTTCTTATCAACTTCTGGTTGAGCCGCCCTTCGAGTTCGATGCCTGCTTGTTTAACAGATATCTCACGGCGAGGTCAGATGTTCCTCTCAACCACGTGTTGAGCCGGCCTTTGGGTTAAATGCCTGTTTGTTTAACAGATATCTGTCGGCGATGTCAGTTGTTCTTCTCAACTTCCGGTTGAGCCGGCCTTCGGATTCGATGCCTGTTTGTTTAATAGATGCCTGACAGCGAGGTCAGATGTTCTTTTCAACTTTGGGTTGAGCCGGCCTTCGGGTTCAATGCTTGTTTGTTTAACAGATACCTGACAGTGAGGTCAGATGTTCTTCACAACTTCTGGTTGAGCAGGCCTTCAGGTTCGATGCCTGCTTGTTTAACAGATGCCTCACGGCGAGGTCAGATGTTCTTCTCAACTTCAGGTTGATCCGGCCTTTGGGTTCGATGCCTATTTGTTTAACAGATACCTGACGGCGAGGTCATATGTTCTTCTCAACTTCAGGTTGAGCCGGCCATCGGGTTCGAGGCCTGTTTGTTTAACAAATGCAAGACAGCGAGGTCACATGTTCTTCTCAACTTCGGGTTGAGCCGGCCTTCGGGTTCGATGCCTGTTTATTTAACAGATACCTGACGGCGAGGTCAGATGTTCTTCTTAACTTCTGGTTGAGCCGCCTTCTGTTTTGATGCCTGTTTGTTTAACAGATGCTTGACGGCGATGTCAAATGTTCCTCTCAACTTGGTGTTGAGCCGACCTTCGGGTTCGATGCCTGTTTGTTTTATAGATGCCTGTCGGGAAGGTCTAATGTTCTTATCAACTTCTGGTTGAGCCGCCCTTCGAATTCGATGCCTGCTTGTTTAACAGATACCTCACTGCGAGGTCAGATATTCCTCTCAACTTCGTGTTGAGCCGGCCTTCGGGTTAAATGCCTGTTTGTTTAACAGATACCTGACGGCGATGTCAGATGTTCTTCTCAACTTCAGGTTGAGCCGGCCTTCAGATTTGATGCCTGTTTGTTTAAAAGATGCCTGAGAGGGAGGTCATTAGTTCTTCTCAACTTCGGGTTGAGCCGGCCTTCAGGTTCGATGCCTGTTTGTTTAACAGATACCTGACGGTGAGGTCAGATGTTCTTCACCACTTCTGGTTGAGCCGGCCATCGGGTTCGATGCCTGTTTGTTTAATAGGTACCTGAAGGCGAGGTCAGATGTTCTTCTCAATTTCAAGTAGAGCCGGCCTTTGGGTTCGATGCCTGTTTTATTTAATAGATTCCTGAACGCGAGGTCACATGTTCTTCTCAACATCAGGTTGAGCCGGCCTTCGGGTTTGATGCCTGTTTGTTTAATAGATACCTGACGGCGAGGTCAGATGTTCTTCTCAATTTCCAGTTGAACCGCCTTCGGTTTCGATGCCTGTTTGTTTAACAGATGCCTGACGCCGAGGTCAAATGTTTCCCTTAACTTGTTGTTGAGCCAGCCTTCGGGTTCGATGCCTGTTTATTTAATAGATGCCTAACGGCAAGGTCTAATGTTCTTATCAACTTTTGGTTGAGCCGCCCTTCGGGTTCGATGCCTTCTTGTTTAACAGATGCCTCACGGCGAGATCAGATGTTCTTCTCAACTTCTGTTTGAGCCGACCTTCGGGTTCAATACCTGTTTGTTTAACAGATACTTGACGGCGAGGTCAGATGTTCTTCTCAACTTCAGGTTGAACCAGCCTTCGGGTTTGATGCCTGTTTGTTTAACAGATGCCTAACGGCGAGGTCAAATGTTTCTCTCAACTTCGTGTTGAGCCGGCCTTCAGGTTCGATGCTTGTTTGTTTAACAGATACCTGACGGTGAGGTCAGATGTTCTTATCAACTTCTGGTTGAGCTGTCCTTCGGGTTCGATTCCTTCTTGTTTAACAGATGCCTCACGGCGAGGTCAGATGTTCCTCTCAACTTGGTGTTGAGCCGGCCTTCGGGTTCGATGCCTGTTTGTTTAACAGATACCTGACGGCGAGGTCAGATGTTCTTCGTAACTTCTGGTTGAGTCGGCCTTCGGGTTCGATGCCTGTTTGTTTAACAGAAGCCTGACAGCAAGGTCACATATTCTTCTCAACTTCGGGTTGAGCCGGCCTTCGGGTTCGATGCATGTTTGTTTAACAGATACCTGGCGGTGAGGTGAGATGTTCTTCTCAACTTTCGGTTGAGTCGCCTTCAGTTTCGATGCCTGTTTGTTTAATAGATGCCTGACGGCGAGGTCAAATGTTCCTCTCAACTTGGTGTTGAGCCGGCCTTCGGGTTCGATGCCTGTTTGTTTTATAGACGCCTGACGGCAAGGTCTAATGTTCTTATCAACTTCTGGTTGAGCCGCCCTTCGACTTCAATGCCTGCTTGTTTAATAGTTACCTCACGGTAAGGTCAGATGTTCTTCTCAACTTCGTGTTGAGCCGTCCTTCGGGTTAAATGCCTATTTGTTTAACATATACCTGACGGTGATGTCGGATGTTCTTCTCAACTTCAGGTTGAGCCGGCCTTCGGATTCGATGCCTGTTTGTTTAACAGATTCCTGACAGCGAAGTCAGATGTTCTTCTCAACTTCGGGTTGAGCCGCCCTTCGGGATCGATCCCTTTTTATTTAACAGATACCTGACGACGAGGTCAGATGTTCTTCACAACTTCTGGTTGAGCCGGCCTTCGGGTTTGATGCCTGTTTGTTTAATAGATACATGACGGCGAGGTCAGATGTTCTTCTCAACTTCCGGTTAGGCCGCCTTCGGTTTCGATGCCTGTTTGTTTAACAGATGCCTGACGGCGAGGTCAAATGTTCCTCTCAACTTGGTGCTGAGCCGTCCTTCGGGTTCGATACCTGTTTGTTTAATAGATGCCCAACGACAAGGTCTAATGTTCTTATTAACTTCTGGTTGAGCCGCCCTTCGAGTTTGATGCCTGCTTTTTTAACAGATACCTCACGGCGAGGTCAGATGTTCCTCTCAACTTCGTGTTGAGCCGGCCTTCGGGTTAAATGCTTGTTTGTTTAACAGATACACGACGGCAATGTCAATTGTTCTTCTCAACTTCAGGTTGAGCGGCATTCGGATTCGATGGCTGTTTGTTTAACAGATGCCTGACAGGGAGGTCAGATGTTCTTCTCAACTTCGGGTTGAACTGACATTAGGGTTCGAAGCTTGTTTGTTTAACGGATACATGACAGTGAGGTAAGATGTTCTTCACAACTTCTGGTTGAGCCGGCCTTCGGGTTCGATGCCTGCTTGTTTAACAGATGCCTCACGGCGAGGTCAGATGTTGTTCTCAACTTCTGGTTGAGCCGGCCTTCGGGTTCGAGGCCTGTTTGTTTAACAGATGCCTGACAGCGAGGTCACATGTTCTTCTCAACTTCGGGTTAAGCCGGCCTTCGGGTTCGATGCCTGTTTATTTAACAGATACGTGACAGCGAGGTCAGATGTTCTTCTTAACTTCCGGTTGAGCCGTCTTCGGTTTTGATGCATGTTTGTTTAACACATGCCTGTCGGCGAGGTCAAATGTTCCTCTCAACTTGGTGTTGAGCCGGCCTACGGGTTCGATGCCTATTTGTTTTATAGATGCCTGACGACAAGGTCTAATGTTCTTATCAACTTCTGGTTGAGTCCCCCTTCGAGTTCGTTGCCTTCTTGTTTAACAGATACCTCACGGCGAGGTTAGATGTTCCTCTCAACTTCCTGTTGAGCCGGCCTTCGGGTTAAATGCCTATTTGTTTAACAGATACCTGACGGCGATGTCAGATGTTCTTCTCAACTTCAGGTTGAGCCGGCTTTCGGATTCGATGTCTGTTTGTTTAAAAGATGCCTGACAGCGAGGTCAGATGTTCTTCTCAACTTCGGGTTGAGCCGGTCTTCAGGTTCGATGCCTGTTGGTTTAACATATACCTGACGACGAGGTCAGATGTTCTTCTCAATTTCCGGTTGAGCCGCCTTCAGTTTCTATGCCTGTTTGTTTAAGAGATGCCTAACGACGAGGTCAAATGTTTCTCTCAACTTGGTGTTGAGCCAGCCTTCGGGTTCGATACCTGTTTGTTTAATAGATGCCTGACGGCAAGGTCTAATGTTCTTATCAACTTCTAGTTGAGCCGCCCTTCGGGTTCGATGCCTTCTTTTTTAACAGATACTTCACGGCGAGGTCAGATGTTCCTCTCAACTTCGTGTTGAGCCGGCCTTCGAGTTAAATGCATGTTTGTTTAACAGATACCTGACGGCGATGTCAGTTGTTCTTCTCAACTTCAGGTTGAGCCGGCCTTCGGATTCGATGCCTGTTTGTTTAACGGATGCCTGACAAGGAGGTCAGATGTTCTTCTCAACTTCGGGTCGAGCCGGCCTTCGGGTTCGATGCTTGTTTGTTTGACAGATACCTGACGGTGAGGCCAGATGTTCTTCACTACTTCTGGTTGAGCCGGCCTTCGGGTTCGATGCCTGCTTGTTTAACAGATGCCTCACGGCGAGGTCAGATGTTCTTCTCAACTTCTGGTTGAGCCGGCCTTCGGGTTCGATGTCTATTTGTTTAATAGATACTTGACGGCGAGGTCAGATGTTCTTCTCAACTTCCGGTTGAGCCGACCTTCGGGTTCGAGGCCTGTTTGTTTAACAGATGCCTGACAGCAAGGTCACATGTTCTTCTCAACTTCGGGTTGAGCCGGCCTTCGGGTTCGATGCCTGTTTATTTAACAGATACCTGACGGCGAGGTCAGATGGTCTTCTTAACTTCTGGTTGAGCCGCCTTAGGTTTTGATGCCTGTTTGTTTATTAGATGCCTGACGGCGAGGTCAAATGTTCCTCTCAACTTGGTGTTGAGCCGGCCTTCGGGTTCGATGCCTGTTTGTTTTATAGATGCTTGACGACAAGGTCTAATGTTCTTATCAACTTCTGGTTGAGCCGCACTTCGAGTTAGATACCTGCTTGTTTAACAGATACCTCACGTTGAGGTCAGATGTTCCTCTCAACTTCGTGTTGAGCCGGCCTTGAGGTTAAATGCCTGCTTGTTTAAGAGATACCTGACGGCGATGTCAGATGTTCTTCTCAACTTCAGGTTGAGCCGGCCTTCGGATTCGATGTCTGTTTGTTTAAAAGATGCCTGACAGCGAGTTCAGATGCTCTTCTCAACTTCGGGTTTAGCCGACCTTCAGGTTCGATGCCTGTTTGTTTAACATATACCTGACGGCGAGGTCAGATGTTCTTCTCAATTTCCGGTTGAGCCGCCTTCGGTTTTGACGCCTGTTTGTTTAACAGATGCCTGACAGTGAGGTCAAATGTTTCTCGCAACTTGGTGTTGAGCCAACCTTCGGGTTCGATGCCTGTTTGTTTAATAGATTCCTGACGGCAAGGTCTAATGTTCTTATCAACTTCTGGTTGAGCCGCCCTTCGAGTTTGATGCCTTCTTGTTTAACAGATGCCTCACGGCGAGGTCAGATGTTCTTCTCAACTTCTGATTGATCCGGCCTTCGGGTTCGATGCCTGTTTGTTTAACAGATACCGATGGTGAGGTCAGATGTTCTTCTAAACTTCAGGTTGAACCAGCCTTCGGGTTCGATCCCTGTTTGTTTAACAGATGCCTGACAGCGAGGTCAAATGTTTCTCTCAACTTCGGGTTGTGCCGACTTTCGGGTTCGATGCCTGTTTGTTTAACAGATACCTGAAGACAAGGTCAGATGTTCTTCTCAATTTCAGGTCGAGCCGGCCTTCGGGTTCGATGCCTGTTTGTTTAACAGATACCTGACGGCGAGGTCAGATGTTCTTCTCAACTTCAGGTTGAACCAGCCTTCGGGTTCGATGCCTGTTTGTTTAACAGATGCCTGACGGCGAGGTCAAATGTTTCTCTCAACTTCGGGTTGAGCAGGCTTTCGGGTTCTATGCCTGTTTGTTTAACAGATACCTGAAGATAAGGTCAGATGTTCTTCTCAACTTCTGATTGAACCGGCCTTCGGGTTCGATGCCTGTTTGTTTAACAGATACCTGACGGCGAGGTCAGATGTTCTTCTCAACTTCAGGTTGAACCAGCCTTCGGGTTCGATGCCTGTTTGTTTAACAGATCCCTGACGGCGAGGTTAGATGTACTTCTCAACTTCGTGTTTATCCCCCTTTCGGGTTCGATGCCTGTTTGTTTAACTGGTGCATGACGGCGAGGTCAGATGTTCTTCTAAACTTCGTGTTAGGCCAGCCTTCGGGTCCGATGCCTATTTGTTAAATAGATGCCTGACGGCGAGGTCAAATGTTCTTATCAACTTCAGGTTGAGCTGCTCTTTAAGTTCTATGCCTGCTTATTTAACAGATGCCTCACGGCGAGGTCAGATGTTCCTCTCAACTTTGTGTTGAGTCGGCCTTCGGGCTCGATGCCTGTTTGTTTAACTAATGCCTGATGGCAAGGTCAGATGTTTCTCTCAACTTCAAGTTGAGCCGGCATTTAGGTTCATTGCCTGTTTGTTTAAGAGATACCTGACAGCAAGTCAGATGTTCTTCTCAACTTCGAGTTGAGCCGCCTTCGCTTTCGATGCCTGTTTGTTTAACAAATGCCTGACGGAGAGGTCAAATGTTCCTCTGAACTTCGTGTTGAGCTGACCTTCGGGTTCTATGCCTGTTTGTTTAATAGATGCCTGATAGCGAGGTCAGATGTTCCTTTCAACTTGGTGTTGAGCTGGCCTTCGGGTTCAATGCCTGTTTGTTTAACAGATACCTGACGGCGAGGTCAGATGTTCTTCTCAACTTTGTGTTGAGCCGGCCTCCGGGTTCGATGCCTGTTTGTTTAACAGATGCCTGACGACAAGGTCAGATTAACTTTTCAACTTCGTGTTCAGCCAGCCTTCGGGTTCGATGCATGGTTGTTTAACAAATGCCTGGTGGCGAGGTCAGATGTTCTTCTAAACTTCGGGTTGAGCCGACAACGAGGTCAAATGTTCTTCTGAACTTCGGGATGAGCCGGCCATGAATCTGGATGTCTGTTTGTTTAACAGATGATTGACAGGGAGGTCAGATGTTCTTCTCAACTTCAGGTTGAGCCGGCCTTCGGGTTCGATGCCTACTTATTTAACAGATGCCATACGGCGAGGTCAGATGTTCTTCTCAATTTCGTGTTGATCCGGCCTCCAGGTTTGATGCCTATTTGTTTAACAGATTCCTGATGACGAGGTTAGATATACTTCTCAACTTCGTGTTTAGCCGGCCTTCGGGTTCGATGCCTGTTTGTTTAACAAATGCCTGGTGGCGAGGTCAGATACTCTTCTCAACTTCGGGTTGAGCCGACCTTCGGGTTCAATGCCTGTTTATTTAACAGATGCTTGACGGCGAGGTCAGATGTTCTTTTCAACTTCGGGTTGAGTCTGCCTTCGGATTCGATGCCTATTTGTTTAACAGATCCCTAACGGAGAGGTTAGATGTTCTTCTCACCTTCGGTTTGAGCCGACCTTCGAGTTGGATTCCTGTTTGTCCAACAGATGCTTGACAACGAGGTCAAATGTTCTTCTCAACTTTGGGATGAGCCGGCCATCAATCTCGATGCCTGTTTGTTTAATAGATGCCTGATAGGGAGGTCAGATGTTCTTCTCAACTTCGGGTTGAGCCGGCCTTCGGATATGATGCATGTTTGTTTAACAGATCCCTGACGGCGAGGTTAGATGTACTTCTCAACTTCGTGTTTATCCCCCTTTCAGGTTCGATGCCTGTTTATTTAACTGGTGCATGACGGCGACGTCAGATGTTCTTCTAAACTTCTTGTTAGGCCAACCTTCGGGTCCGATGCCTGTTTGTTTAATAGATGCCTGACGGCAAGGTCAAATGTTCTTATCAACTTCAGGTTGAGCTGCTCTTCAAGTTCTATGCCTGCTTATTTAACAGATGCCTCACGGCGAGGTCAGATGTTCCTCTCAACTTTGTGTTGAGTCGGCCTTCGGGTTCGATGCCTGTTTGTTTAACTAATGCCTGATGGCAAGGTCAGATGTTTCTCTCAACTTCAAGTTGAGCCGGCATTTAGGTTCGTTGCCTGTTTGTTTAAGAGATACCTGACAGCAAGTCAAATGTTCTTCTCAACTTCGGGTTGAGCCGCCTTCGCTTTCGATGCCTGTTTGTTTAACAAATGCCTGACGGAGAGGTCAAATGTTCCTCTGAACTTCTTGTTGAGCTGACCTTCGGGTTCGATGCCTGTTTGTTTAATAGATGCCTGATAGCGAGGTCAGATGTTCCTTTCAACTTGGTGTTGAGCTGGCCTTCGGGTTCAATGCTTGTTTGTTTAACAGATACCTGACGGCGAGGTCAGATGTTCTTCTCAACTTCGTGTTGAGCCGGCCTCCGGGTTCGATGCCTGTTTATTTAACAGATGCCTGACGACAAGGTCAGCTGAACTTTTCAACTTCGTGTTCAGCCAGCCTTCGGGTTCGATGCATGGTTGTTTAACAGATGCCTGGTGGCGAGGTCAAATGTTCTTCTCAACTTCGGGTTGAGCCGACAACGAGGTCAAATGTTCTTCTGAACTTTGGGATGAGCCGGCCATGAATCTGGATGTCTGTTTGTTTAACAGATGATTGACAGGGAGATCAGATGTTCTTCTCAACTTCAGGTTGAGCCGGCCTTCGGGTTCGATGCCTACTTATTTAACAGATGCCATACGGCGAGGTCAGATGTTCTTCTCAATTTCGTGTTGATCCGGCCTCCGGGTTTGATGCCTATTTGTTTAACGGATTCCTGATGACGAGGTTAGATATACTTCTCAACTTCGTGTTTAGCCGGCCTTCGGGTTCGATGCCTGTCTGTTTAACAAATGCCTGGTGGCGAGGTCAGATACTCTTCTCAACTTCGGGTTGAGCCGACCTTCGGGTTCAATGCCTGTTTATTTAACAGATGCTTGACGGCGAGGTCAGATGTTCTTTTCAACTTCGGGTTGAGTCTGCCTTCGGATTCGATGCCTATTTGTTTAACAGATCCCTAACGGCGAGGTTAGATGTTCTTCTCACCTTCGGTTTGAGCCGACCTTCGAGTTGGATTCTTGTTTGTCCAACAGATGCTTGACAACGAGGTCAAATCTTCTTCTCAACTTTGGGATGAGCCGGCCATCAATCTCGATGCCTGTTTGTTTAATAGATGCCTGATAGGGAGGTCAGATGTTCTTCTCAACTTCGGGTTGAGCCGGCCTTCGGATATGATGCCTGTTTGTTTAACAGATCCCTGACGGCGAGGTTAGATGTACTTCTCAACTTCGTGTTTATCCCCCTTTCGGGTTCGATGCCTGTTTGTTTAACTGGTGCATGACGGCGAGGTCAGATGTTCTTCTAAACTTCGTGTTAGGCCAGCCTTCGGGTCCGATGCCTGTTTGTTTAATAGATGCCTGACGGCGAGGTCAAATGTTCTTATCAACTTCAGGTTGAGATGCTCTTCAAGTTCTATGCCTGCTTATTTAACAGATGCCTCACGGCGAGGTCAGATGTTCCTCTCAACTTTGTGTTGAGTCGGCCTTCGGGTTCGATGCCTGTTTGTTTAACTAATGCCTGATGGCAAGGTCAGATGTTTCTCTCAACTTCAAGTTGAGCTGGCATTTAGGTTCGTTGCTTGTTTGTGTAAGAGATACCTGACAACAAGTCATATGTTCTTCTCAACTTCGGGTTGAGCCGACAACGAGGTCAAATGTTCTTCTGAACTTTGGGATGAGCCGGCCATGAATCTGGATGCCTGTTTGTTTAACAGATGCCTGACGACAAGGTCAGATGAACTTTTCAACTTCGTGTTCAGCCAGCCTTCGGGTTCGATGCATGGTTGTTTAACAGATGCCTGGTGGCGAGGTCAGATGTTCTTCTCAACTTCGGGTTGAGCCGACAACGAGGTCAAATATTCTTCTCAACTTCGGGATGAGCCGGCCATCAATCTCGATGCCTGTTTGTTTAACAGATAACTGCCAGGGAGGTCAGATGTTCTTCTCAACTTCAGGTTGAGCCGGCCTTCGGGTTCGATGCCTATTTTTTTAACAGATGCCTGACGGCGAGGTCAGATGTTCTTCTTAATTTCGTGTTGAGCCGGCCTCCGGGTTCGATGCCTGTTTGTTTAACAGATGCCTCACGACGAGGTTAGATGTACTTCTTAACTTTGTGTTCAGCCGGCCTTCGGGTTCGATGCCTGTTTGTTTAACAGATGCCTGGTGGCAAGGTCATATATTCTTCTCAACTTCGGGTTGAGCCGACCTTCGGTTTCGATGCCTGTTTGTTTAACAAATGCTTGACGACGAGGTCAGGTGTTCTTTTCAACTTCGGGTTGAGTCTACCTTCGGGTTCGATGCCTATTTGTTTAACAAATGCCTGACGGCGAGGTTAGATGTTCTTCTCACCTTCGGTTTGAGCCGGCCTTCGAGTTGGATTCCTGTTTGTTCAACAGATGCTTGACAAAGAAGTCAAATGTTCTTCTCAACTTTGGGATGAGTCGACCATCAATCTCGATGCCTGTTTGTTTAACAGATGCCTGACAGGGAGGTCAGATGTTCTTCTCAACTTCAGTTTGAGCCGGCCTTCAGGTTCGATGCCTGTTTGTTTAACAGATCCCTGACGGCGAGGTCAAATGTACTTCTCAACTTCGTGTTTATCCGCTCTTCGGGTTCGATGCCTGTTTGTTTAACTGGTGCATGACGGCGAGGTCAGATGTTTTTCTAAACTTCGTGTTAGTCCAGCCTTCGGGTCCGATGCCTGTTTGTTTAAAAGATGCTTGACGGCGAGGTCAAATGTTCTTATTAACTTCAGGTTGAGATGCTCTTCGAGTTCTATGCCTGCTTGTTTAACAGATGCCTCACGGCGAGGTCAGATGTTCCTCTCAACTTTGTGTGGAGTCGGCCTTCGGGTTTGATGCCTGTTTGTTTAACTAATGCCTGATGGCAAGGTCAGATGTTCCTCTCAACTTCAAGTTGAGCCGGAATTTAGGTTCGTTGCTTGTTTGTGTAAGAGATACCTGACAACAAGTCATATGTTCTTCTCAACTTCGGGTTGAGCCGCCTTCGCTTTCGATGCCTATTTCTTTTACAAATGCCTGACGGAGAGGTCAAATGTTCCTCTGAACTTCGTGTTGAGCTGACCTTCGGGTTCGATGCCTGTTTGTTTAATAGATGCCTGATGGCGAGGTCAGATGTTCCTTTCAACTTGGTGTTGAGCAGGCCTTCGGGTTCAATGCCTTTTTGTTGAACAGATACCTGACGGCGAAGTCAGATGTTCTTCTCAACTTCGTGTTGAGCCGGCCTCTGGGTTCGATGCCTGTTTGTTTAACAGATGCCTGACGACGAGGTTAGATGAACTTTTTAACTTCGTGTTCAGCCGACCTTGGGGTTCGATGCATGTTTGTTTAACAGATGCCTGGTGGCGAGGTCAGATGTTCTTCTCAACTTCGGGTTGAGCCGACTACGAGGTCAAATGTTCTTCTCAACTTCGGGATGAGTCGGCCATCAATCTGGATGCCTGTTTGTTTAACAGATGACTGACAGGGAGGTCAGATGTTCTTCTCAACTTCAAGTTGAGCCGGCCTTCGGGTTTGATGCCTATTTGTTTAACAGATGCCTGACGGCGAGGTCAGATGTTCTTCTCAATTTCGTGTTGAGCCGGCCTCCGGGTTCGATGCTTGTTTGTTTAACAGATGCCTGACGACGAGGTTAGATGTACTTCTTAACTTCGTGTTCAGCCGGCCTTCGGGTTCGATGCCTGTTTCTTTAACAGATGCCTGGTGGCGAGGTCATATATTCTTCTCAACTTCGGGTTGAGCCGACCTTCGGGTTCGATGCCTGTTTGTTTAACAAATGCTTGACGACGAGGTCAGGTGTTCTTTTCAACTTCGGGTTGAGTCTACCTTCGGGTTCGATGCCTATTTGTTTAACAAATTCCTGACGGCGAGGTTAGATGTTCTTCTCACCTTCGGTTTGAGCCGGCCTTCGAGTTGGATTCCTGTTTGTTCAACAGATGCTTGACAACGAAGTCAAATGTTCTTCTCAACTTTGGGATGAGTCGGCCATCAATCTCGATGCCTGTTTGTTTAACAGATGCCTGACAGGGAGGTCAGATGTTATTCTCAACTTCAGTTTGAGCCAGCCTTCAGGTTCGATGCCTGTTTGTTTAACAGATCCCTGACGGCGAGGTCAAATGTACTTCTCAACTTCGTGTTTATCCGCTCTTCGGGTTCGATGCCTGTTTGTTTAACTGGTGCATGACAGCGAGGTCATATGTTCTTCTAAACTTCGTGTTAGTCCAGCCTTCGGGTCCGATGCCTGTTTGTTTAAAAGATGCTTGACGATGAGGTCAAATGTTCTTATTAACTTCAGGTTGAGCTGCTCTTCGAGTTCTATGCCTGCTTGTTTAACAGATGCCTCACGGCGAAGTCAGATGTTCCTCTCAACTTTGTGTGGAGTCGGCCTTCGGGTTCGATGCCTGTTTGTTTAACTAATGCCTGATGGCAAGGTCAGATGTTTCTCTCAACTTCAAGTTAAGCCGGAATTTAGGTTCGTTGCTTGTTTGTGTAAGAGATACCTGACAACAAGTCAGATGTTCTTCTCAACTTCGGGTTGAGCCGCATTCGCTTTCGATGCTTGTTTCTTTAACAAATGCCTGACGGAGAGGTCAAATGTTCCTCTGAACTTCGTGTTGAGCTGACCTTCGGGTTCGATGCCTGTTTGTTTTGATAGATGCATGATGGCGAGGTCAGATGTTCCTTTCAACTTGGTGTTGAGCTGGCCTTCGGGTTCAATGCCTGTTAGTTGAACAGATACCTGACGGCGAAGTCAGATGTTCTTCTCAACTTCGTGTTGAGCCGGCCTCTGGGTTCGATGCCTGTTTGTTTAACAGATGCCTGACGACGAGGTTAGATGAACTTTTTAACTTCGTGTTCAGCCGGCCTTGGGGTTCGATGCATGTTTGTTTAACAGATGCCTGGTGGCGAGGTCAGATGTTCTTCTCAACTTCGGGTTGAGCCGACTACGAGGTCAAATGTTCTTCTCAACTTCGGGATGAGCCGGCCATCAATCTGGATGCCTGTTTGTTTAACAGATGATTGACAGGGAGGTCAGATGTTCTTCTCAACTTCAAGTTGAGCCGGCCTTCGGGTTTGATGCCTATTTGTTAACAGATGCCTGACGGCGAGGTCAGATGTTCTTCTCAATTTCGTGTTGAGCCGGCCTCCGGGTTCGATGCCTGTTTGTTTAACAGATGCCTGACGACGAGGTTAGATGTACTTCTCAACTTCGTGTTCATCCGGCCTTCGGGTTCGATGCCTGTTTGTTTAACAGATGCCTGGTGGCGAGGTCAGATATTCTTCTCAACTACGGGTTAAGCCGACCTTCGGGTTCGATGCCTGTTTGTTTAACAAATGCTTGATGACGAGGTCAGATGTTCTTTTCAACTTCGGGTTGAGTCGGCCTTCGGGTTCGATGCCTATTTGTTTAACAGATGCCTGACGGCGAGGTTAGATGATCTTCTCACCTTCGGTTTGAGCCGGCCTTCGAGTTGGATTCCTGTTTGTTAAACAGATGCTTGACAATGAAGTTAAATGTTCTTCTCAACTTTGGGATGAGCCGGCCATCAATCTCGATGCCTGTTTGTTTAACAGATGCCTGACAGGGAGGTCAGATGTTCTTCTAAACTTCAGGTTGAGCCGGCCTTCGGGTTCGATGCCTGTTTGTTTAACAGATCCCTGACGGCGAGGTCAAATGTACTTCTCAACTTCGTGTTTATCCGCCCTTCGGGTTCGATGCCTGTTTGTTTAACTGGTGCATGACGGCGAGGTCAGATGTTCTTCTAAACATTGTGTTAGGCCAGCCTTCGGGTCCGATGCCTGTTTGTTTAACAGATGCCTGACGGCGAGGTCAAATGTTCTTATCAACTTCAGGTTCAGCTGCTCTTCGAGTTCTATGTCTGCTTGTTTAACAGATGCCTCACGGCGAGGTCAGATGTTCCTCTCAACTTTGTGTTGAGTCGGCCTTCGGGTTCGATGCCTGCTTGTATAACTAATGCCTGATGGCAAGGTCAGATGTTCCTCTCAACTTCAAGTTGAGCCGGCATTTAGGTTCGTTGCCTGTTTGTTTAAGAGATACCTGATAGCAAGTCAGATGTTCTTCTCAACTTTGGGTTGAGCCGCCTTCGCTTTCGATGCCTGTTTGTTTAACAAATGCCTGACGGAGAGGTCAAATGTTCCTCTGAACTTCGTGTTGAGCTGACCATCGGGGTTCGATGCCTGTTTGTTTAATAGATGCCTGATGGCGAGGTCAGATGTTCCTTTCAACTTGGTGTTGAGCTGGCCTTCAGGTTCAATGCCTGTTTGTTTGACAGATACCTGACGGCGAGGTCAGATGTTCTTCTCAACTTCGTGTTGAGCCGGCCTCCGGGTTCGATGCCTGTTTGTTTAACAGATGCCTGATGATGAGGCCAGATGAACTTTTCAACTTCGTGTTCAGCCGACCTTCGGGTTCGATGCATGTTTGTTTAACAGATGCCTTGTGGCGAGGTCAGATGTTCTTCTCAACTTCGGGTTGAGCCGACAACGAGGTCAAATGTTCTTCTCAACTTCGGGATGAGCCGGCCATCAATCTGGATGCCTATTTGTTTAACAGGTGCCTGACGGCGAGGTCAGATGTTCTTCTCAACTTCGTGTTGAGCCGGCCTCCGGGTTCGATGCCTGTTCGTTTAACAGATGCCAGACGACGAGGTCAGATGAACTTTTCAACTTCGTGTTCAGCCGGCCTTCGGGTTCAATGCATGTTTGTTGAACAGATGCCTGGTGGCGAGGTCAGATGTTCTTCTCAACTTCGGGTAGAGCCGAACTTCGGGTTCGATGCCTGCTTGTTTAACAGATGCTTGACGGCAAGGTCAGATGTTCTTTTCAACTTCGGGTTGAGTCGGCCTTCCGGTTCATTACCTAGTTGTTTAACAGATGCCTGGCGGCGAGGTTAGATGTTCTTCTCACCTTCGGTTTGAGCCAGCCTTCAAGTTGGATTACTGTTTGTTCAACAGATGCTTGACAACCATGTCGTATGTTCTTCTCAACTTCGGGATGAGCCGGACATCAATCTCAATGCCTGTTTGTTTAACAAATGCCTGACAGGGAGGTCAGATGTTCTTCTCAACTTCAGGTTGAGCCGGCCTCCGGATTCGATGCCTGTTTGTTTCACAGATCCCTGACGGCAAGGTCAGATGTACTTCTTAACTTCATGTTTAGCCGCCCTCTGGGTTCGATGGCTGTTTGTTTAACTGGGGCATGACGGCGAGGTCAGATGTTCTTCTCAACTTCGTGTTAGGCCAGCCTTCGGGTCCGATGCCTGTTTGTTTAACAGATGCCTAACGACGAGGTCAAATGTTCTTATCAACTTCGGGTTGAGCTGCCCTTCGGGTTCGATGCCTGCTTGTTTAACAGATGCCTCACGGAGAGGTCAGATGTTCCTCTCTACTTTGTGTTGAGTCGGCCTTCGGGTTCGATGCCTGTTTGTTTAACTAATGCCTGACGGCGAGGTCAGCTGTTCCTCTCAACTTCAAGTTGAGCTGGCATTTAGGTTCGTTGCTTGTTTGCTTAACAGATACCTGACAACAAGTCAGATGTTCTTCTCAACTTTGGGTTGAGCCACCTTCGGTTTCGATGCCTGTTTGTTTAACAGATGCTTGACAGCGAGGTCAAATGTTCCTCTGAACTTCGGGTTGAGCTGGCCTTCGGGTTCGATGCCTGTTTTTTTAATAGATGCCTGACGGCGAGGTTAAATGTTCCTCTCAACTTGGTGTTGAGCTGGACTTCGGGTTCAATGCCAATTTGTTTAACAGATACCTGACGGCGAGGTTAGATGTTCTTCTCAATTTCAGGTTTAGACGGCCTTCGGGTTCGATGCCTGTTTGTTTAATAGATGCCTGACGAAGAGGTCAGATGTACTTTTCAACTTTGTTTTAAGCCGGGCTTCGGGTCCGATGCCTGCTTGTTTAATAGATGCCTGACGGCGAGGTCAAATGTTCTCATCAACTTCGGGTTGAGCTTCCCTTCAGGTTCGATGCCTGCTTGTTTAACAGAAGCCTCACGACGAGGTCAGATGTTCCTCTCAACTTTGTGTTGAGTCGGCCTTCGGATTCGTTGCCTGTTTGTTTAACTAATGCCTGACGGAAATGTCAGATGTTCCTCTCAACTTCAAGTTGAGCCGACATTTAGGTTCGTTCCCTATTTGTTTAACAGAAACCTGACAGCAAGTCAGATGTTCTTCTCAACTTCGGGTTGAGCCGCCTTTGGTTTCGATGCCTGTTTGTTTAACAAATGCCTGACGGCAAGGTCAAATGTTCCTCTGAACTTCGTGTTGAGCTGACCTTCGGGTTTGATGCCTGGTTGTTTAATAGATGCCGAACAGTGAGGTCAGATGTTCCTCTCAACTTGGTGTTGAGCTGGCCTTCGGGTTCAATGCCTGTTTGTTTAACTGATACTTGACGGCGAGGTCATATGTTCTTCTCAACTTCGGGTTGAGCCGGCCTTCGGGTTCGATGCCTATTTGTTTAACATATGCCTGACGGCAAGGTCAGATGTTCTTCTCAACTTCGGGTTGAGTCGGCCTCTAGGTTCGATGCCTGTTTGTTTAACAGATGCCTGACGACGAGGCCAGATGTACTTTTCAACTTCGTGTTGAGCCGGGCTTCGGGTCCGATGCCTGTTTGTTTAATAGATGCCTGACGGCGAGGTCAAATGTTCTTATCAACTTCGGGTTGAGTTGCCCTTCAGGTTCGATGCCTGCTTGTTTAACAGAAGCCTCACGACGAGGTCAGATGTTCCTCACAACTTTGTGTTAAGTCGGCCTTCGGATTCGTTGCCTGTTTGTTTAACTAATGCCTGACGGCGAGGTCAGATGTTCCTCTCAACTTCAAGTTGAGCCGACATTTAGGTTCGTTCCCTGTTTGTTTAACAGAAACCTGACAGCAAGTCAGATGTTCTTCTCAACTTCGGGTTGAGCCGCCTTCGGTTTCGATGCCTGTTTGTTTAACAAATGCCTGACGGCAAGGTCAAATGTTCCTCTGAACTTCGTGTTGAGCTGACCTTCGGGTTTGATGCCTGTTTGTTTAATAGATGTCTGACAGTGAGGTCAGATGTTCCTCTCAACTTGGTGTTGAGCTGGCCTTCGGGTTCAATGCCTATTTGTTTAACTGATACCTGACGGCTAGGTCATATGTTCTTCTCAACTTCGGGTTGAGCCGGCCTTCGGGTTCGATGCCTATTTGTTTAACATATGCTTGACGGCAAGGTCAGATGTTCTTCTCAACTTCGGGTTGAGCCGGCCTCCGGGTTCGATGCCTGTTTGTTTAACAGATGCCTGACGACGAGGCCAGATGTACTTTTCAACTTCGTGTTCAGCCGGCCTTCGCGTTCGATGCATGTTTGTTTAACAAATGCCTGGTGGCGAGGTCAGATGTTCTTCTCAACTTCGGGTTAAGCCGACAACAAGCTCAAATGTTCTTCTCAACTTCGGGATGAGTCGGCCATCAATCTCGATGCATGTTTGTTTAACAGATGCCTGACAGGGAGGTCAGATGTTCTTCACAACTTCAGGTTGAGCAGGGCTTCGGGTTCGATGCCTATTTGTTTAACAGATGCCTGACAGCGAGGTCAGATGTTCTTCTCAACTTCGTATTGAGCCAGCCTCCGGGTTCGATGCCTGTTTGTTTAACAGATGCCTGATGTCGAGGTCAGATGTACTTCTCAACTTCGTGTTCAGCCGGCCTTCGGGTTCGATGCCTGTTTGTTTAACAGATGCTTGGTGGCCAGGTCAGATGCTCTTCTCAACTTCGGGTTGATCCGACCTTCGGGTTCGATGCCTGTTTGTTTAACAGATGCTTGACAGCGAGGTCAGATGTTCTTTTCAACTTCGGGTTGAGTCGGCCTCCGGGTTCGATGCCTGTTTGTTTAACAAATGCCCGGTGGCGAGGTCAGATGTTCTTCTCAACTTCGAGTTGAGCCGACCTTCGGGTTCGATGCCTGTTTGTTTAACAGATGCTTGACAGCAAGGTCAGATGTTCTTCTTAACTTCGGGTTGAGTCGGCTTCCGGGTTCGATGCCTATTTGTTTAACAGATCCCGGATGGCGAGGTCAGATGTACTTCTCAACTTCGTGTTGAGCCGCCCTTCGGGTTCGATGCCTATTTGTTTAACAGATGCCTGAGGGCGAGGCAAATGTTCTTCTCAACTAAGTGTTGGGACGGCCTTCGGGTTCGATGCCTGTTTGTTTAACTGGTGCCTGACGACGAGGTTAGATGTTATTCTCAACTTCGGGTTGAGTCGGCATTCGGGTTCGATGCTTGTTTGTTTAAAAGATGCCTGGCAGGGAGGTCAGATGTTCTTCTCAACTTCGGGTTGTGCCGACCTTCAGGTTTGATTCCTAGTTGTTTAACTGATTCTTGACAGCGATGTCAGATGTTCTTCTCATCTTTGGGTTGAGCCGGCCATTAAATTCGATGCCTGTTTGTTTAACAGATGTCTGACAGCGAGTTCAGATGTTCTTCTCAACTTCGGGGTGAGCCAGCTTTCGGGTTCGATGCCAGTTTGTTTAACAGATCCCTGACGGCAAGGTCAGATATTTCGATGAACTTCATGTTGAGCCGGTCTTCGGGTTCGATACTTGTTTGTTTAACAGATACCTGACGGCGAGGTCAGATGTGCCTCTCAACTTCGTGTGGTTCTGGCCTTCGGGTCCGATGCCTACTTTTTTAACTAATGCCTGACGGCGAGGTCAGATGTTCCTCTCAACTTCAAGTTGAGCCGGCATTCAGGTTCGATGCCTGTTTGTTTAACAGATGCCTGATAGTGAGGTCAGATGTTCTTCTCAACTTCGGGTTGAGCCGCCTTCGGTTTCGATTCCTGTTTGTTTAACAGATGCCTGACAGCGAGGTCAAATGTTCCTCTGAACTTCGTGTTGAGCTGACCTTCATGTTCGACGCCTGTTTGTTTAATAGATTCCTGACGGCAAGGTCTAATGTTCTTATCAACTTCTGGTTGAGCCGCCCTTTGGGTTCGATGCCTGTTTGTTTAGTAGATGCCTCACGGCGAGGTCAGATGTTCCTCTTAACTTGGTGTTGAACCGACTTTCGGGTTCAATGCCTGTTTGTTTAATAGATACCTGACGGCGAGGTCAGATGTTCTTCTCAACTTCAGGTTAAGCCGACCTTCGGGTTCGATGGCTATTTGTTTAACAGATGCCTGACGGCGAGGTCAAATGTTCTTCTCATCTTCGTGTTGAGCCGGCCTCCGGGTTCGATGCCTGTTTATTTAACAGTTGCCTGACGATGAGGTCAGATGTACTTCTCAACTTCGTGTTCATCTTGCCTTCGGGTTCGATGCTTGTTTGTTTAACAGATGCCTGGTGGCGAGGTCAGATGTTCTTCTCAACTTTGGGTTGAGCCGACCTTCGGGTTCGATGCCTGTTTGTTTAACAGATGCTTGACGGCGAGGTCAGATGTTCTTTTCAACTTCGGGTTGAGTCGGCCTTCGGGTTCGATGCCTATTTGTTTAACAGATGCCTGACGGCGAGGTTATATGTTCTTCTCACCTTCGGTTTAAGCCTGCCTTCAAGTTGGATTCCTGTTTGTTCAACAGATTCTTGACAACAAGGTCAAATGTTCTTCTCAACTTCGGGATGAGTCGACCATCAATATCGATGCCTGTTTTTTTAACAGATGCCTGACACGGAGGTCAGATGTTTTTCTCAACTTCAGGTTGAGCCGGCCTCCGGGTTCGATGCCTGTTTGTTTAACAGATCCCGGACGGCGAGGTCAGATTTACTTCTCAACTTCGTGTTTAGCCGCCCTTCGGGTTCAATGCCTGTTTGTTTAACTGGTGCCTGACGGCGAGGTCATATGTTCTTCTCAACTTCGTGTTAGGCCGGCCTCGGGTTTGATGCTTGTTTGTTTAACAGATGCCTGACGGCGAGGTCAAATGGTCTTATCAACTTCGGGTTGAGCTGCCCTTCGGGTTCGATGCCTGCTTGTTTAACAGATGCCTCACGACGAGTTCAGATTTCCCTCTCAACTTTGTGTTGAGTCGGCCTTCGGGTTCGATGCATGTTTGTTTAACAGATACCTGACAGCGATGTCAGATGTTCTTTTCAACTTCCGGTTGAGCCGGCCTTTAGGTTCGATGCCTGTTTGTTTAACATAGGCCTGGCGGCAACGTCAGATGTTCTTCTGAACTTCGAGTCGAGCCGACAGTCGAGTTCGATGCCTGTTTGTTTAACAAATGCTTGACAACGACGTCAGATGTTCTTCTCAACTTCGGGATGAGCCGACCATCAATCTCGATACCTGTTTATTTAACAGATCCCTAACAGGGAGGTCAGATATTCTTCTTAACTTCAGGTTGAGCCGGCCTCCGGGTTCGATGCCTGTTTGTTTAACAGATCCCGGACGGCGAGGTCAGATGTACTTCTCAACTTCGTGTTTTGTCGCCCTTCAGGTTCAATGCCTGTTTGTATAACTGGTGCCTGACGGCGAGGTCAGATGTTCTTCTCAACTTCGTGTTAGGCCGGCCTTCGGGTTTGATGCCTGTTTGTTTTACAAATGCCTGACGGCAAGGTCAAATGTTCTTATCAACTTCGGGTTGAGCTGCCCTTCGAGTTCGATGCCTGCTTGTTTAACAGATACCTCACGGGGAGTTCAGATGTTCCTCTCAACTTTGTGCCGAGTCGGCCTTCGGGTTCGATGCCTGTTTGTTTAACAGATACCTTACAGCGATGTCAGATGTTCTTCTCAACTTCCGGTTGAGCCGGCCTTTAGGTTCGATGCCTGTTCTTTTAACAGATGCCTGACGGCGAGGTCATATGTTCTTCTGAACTTCGAGTCGAGCCGACAGTCGAGTTCGATGCCTGTTTGTTTAACAGATGCTTGACAACGACGTCAGATGTTCTTCTCAACTTCGGGATGAGCCGACCATCAATCTCGATGTCTGTTTGTTTAACAGATCCCTAACAGAGAGGTCAGATGTTCTTCTTAACTTCGGGTTGAGCCGGCCTCCGGGTTCGATGCTTGTTTGTTTAACAGATATTTGACGGCGAGGTCATATGTACTTCTCAACTTCATGTTGAGCCGCCCTTTCGGGTTCGATGCCTGTTTGTTTAACAGATGCTTGACGGCGAGGTTAGATGTTCTTCTCAAATAAGGGTTGAGACGGCCTTCTGATTCGATGCCTGTTTGTTTAACTGGTGCCTAACTGCGATGTCAAATGTTCTTCTCGACTTCGGGTTTAACTGGCCTTCAGGTTCAATGAATGTTTGTTTAACTGGTGCCTGACGATGAGGTCAGATGTTCTTCTCAACTTCGTGTTAGGCCGGCCTTCGGGTTCAATGCCTGTTTGTTTAACAGATGCCCGACAGCGAGGTCAAATGTTCTCATCAACTTCGGGTTGAGCCGCCCTTCGGGTTCGATGCCTGCTTGTTTAATAGATGCCTCACGGAAGGTTAGATGTTCCTCTCAACTTTGTGTTGAGTCGGCCTTCGGGTTCGATGCCTGTTTGTTTAACAGATGCCTGACGGCGAGGTCAAATGTTCCTCTCAACTTCGTGTTGAGCCGGCCTTGGGGTTCGATGCCTGTTTGTTTAACAGATGCCTGACGGAGAGGTCAGACGTTCTTCTCAACTTCGTGTTGAGCCGACCTTCGGGTTTGATCCTTGTTTGTTTAATAGATGCCTGACGGTAAGGTCTAATGTTCTTGACATGAGATATGTGATGATAACGTTTGTCTCACCATGTGTTCCCTCATCATAGTTGCTTGATTAAGTTTCTCTTCTTCCCCAGCGGAGTTTTCCTCAGATTTGCTGTTACGTCAGCGTTAGAAGATTTCAGAGATTAGACCTTTGAAGTCGTTACTAGTTGTCAACGTAAGTACCTTGCAGTTGACGTCAGAATTTCCCCAGTAGAGTTTTCCTCGGATTGCTGTTACGTCAGTGTTAAAGAATCTCGTGGATTAAACTTTTGGAGGTTTTACCTGTGTTGACGGAGATTGTTTACCCGTGTTGACAGAGACCCTTACCCGTGTTGATGGAGATCCTTACCCGTGTTGACGAAGATTGTTTTCCGTGTTGACGGAGATTGTTTACCCGTGTTGACGGAGACCCTTACCCGTGTTGACGGAGAGTTTACCTATTTTGACCCGTGTTGACGGAGATTTTTAATGTTTACCTGTGTTGACGGAGAGTGTTACCCGTGTTGACGGGGTTGTTACCCGTGTTGACGGAGTTGTTACCTGTGTTGATGGAGTTGTTACCCAAGTTTTCGCTTTACGTAGCGCAAATACCGGTAGTGTCAGAATTCATCCCCGCAGAGTTGTTCGTTCAGGTCTTCGGATGCCAGATTAGCACTTTTATTTAGTGTTTCGCCCGTTTCCGCGGAAATGGAAGATCTAGGATAGTATGTGGATGACGCGCTTTAGGTAGTGCCCACTTATTGTAGCGTATATTGGAAGATTGATTTTTGATTCAATGCCTGCGGTGTTACACAAGTGATTGATGTTGAAATCAGGTTCTGTATCAGATGATTGATCAGTTGTTGCCGTGACGACCAAATTCAGTTTTCTGGATTTTGTTCCCCAAGCAGTTAGCGCAATTTATTTTTCTGTGGTTGGTAAATTTCCGGGTTCTCTAGTATTCAACCGTCTTTTACCTCGATTGTTCGAAAGATGTTCGCTTTTCACCCAGTCGGGTCCAAGCCGCTTGAATACGGGCAGCTGTTGCACCCCAAAATTTGCCTAACCTTTTTCTCACTTGGTTTATGTTTCATTGCATTAGCATTGCATTGTTCTAGCATTCGCATAGCATAGAATTATTCATTTAGCAGGGGATCAAGTGTGGTTTATATCAAGAGTAGCCTATCTAGAGGTCTTGTTCAAGCTTGAGAAGTCACCAAAGTCATCAGGAAGAGGGTTGGGTTCTTGAGAGGTTCAGTTGTTTGTTTGTGGTTAATCTCCTAACCTGAGGACCAGTTGAAGACCATCAGTGGGCTGTGAATCCTAGATCATGGATAAGGTATATTGATAGAGCTCATGGAGTGCCTTGAGGGTCATGAGAGAGCTCAGTCAAGTCATTATGCCAAGGGTGAAGAGCCATAGTTGAGGGTGTTGCAATTAGGGTTTTCATATGAGTAATCATAAGTCAACTGTGCAATTGAAGAGGATCAAAGATCAATTCTAAGTCTTTGTAATCATGGAGAGTTGTGTTGAGGCACATGAAGTGATATCCCAAGATCAATCCAAGAAAAGTTCAAAGTGTGAGGAGTTGCTAAACTAGGGTTCTCAGGGTAAAATCCCCTATTAGTGCCTAACTTCAAGACCACTTATCTCAAGAAGAAAGTTTCATATCCATTTTTGGTCAACATGAAACTTGTAGAGCATGCTCTTAGCTTTAATTTGAGTACTAGAAGTCCTCCATTGGATTTATAAAACTCAAGTTATGATCCAGACAAGTTACAGGTCATCAGATGAATGTGAAATTTGTCTGTGAAAGTTCACCAACTTCCATGGAACTTTTGACCTAGAAAGGTGTTTCTCCTCAACTTTTGTCCAACATTAAAGTTGTAGACCTTGATCTTAGCTTTCGAAATTGTACTAGAACTCTTCCATCTGATTTGTAGAACTCAAGTTATGAGGTTTACAAGTTACGGGTATTTTGGGAAAGTAAGATTATACGTCATTTGGCATTATAGGTCATTTTCACTATCTTGCAAGCTTCAAATAAAATTTTGTTCAACATGAAACTTGTTCAAAATGATGCTTTTAGGTCAACCATGTACTCATGATGAATTAATTTGGCTTAGGGTGAGACTTGGTTTGGAAGAAATTGACAAAAGGGGAATTTAAAGGCATTTAAGTGAAAAATTCAAAATTAATTCATGAGTGTTCAAACAAGGCCAACTGAGTACTCATTTTTATCAGAAAAATCATTCTAAGCACTTTGGAATTATTAGAATTTTCATTTGGGGCTTATTTCATGGTGGTTTGATTTGTTACGTCATGAATAAGCAACACATCAGAGATTACTCATAAGGTGCAAACAAGCTTTCCTTTTGATTCCTACACTCTCACCAGACCATAGGCAAGCTAATTGAAGTTTCTAGAAGGTTGAAACAACAATAATTCGTGCATTCCATTGTTGAGTTTTTGGAGAAAAATTGAAATGTGGATATTCTGATTTAGGCCTCCAATGGACCTCCAAAGCCCACAAACATCTTCTATATAAGTTCCATGATGGATTTAGATCAATTTTTTGGTGTTCGTTTCGTGCCATAGCCAGAGATTGCAGGTTGAGTTTCAAGAGCAAAAGTGAAAATTATGATTTCTGATTCAGAGCAATTCAAGGCAATTCAAAGCTTCAAGCATCTTCAGCATACTACATTGAGCGTATCTGCACAAGATTGGAGCAAGAGGAGCACCATAACTTCCTCAATTTGAAGCTATAAACCAGGTTAATCTTTTAGGATTTTAGAAGTAGTTTTGGTATTTTAATTTGATTTAGTACTTAGGCTAGTTTTAATGTGCTTCTAGCATGACACTTGCTTTAGAATGACCTCAATGGCGGCCTTTAGTTCATAATAGGTTTTCTAATATTTTTTGATACTGCTTTAGACATGTATAGGCTTCTGTTTGTTTGATTGTGGTGTTTGGTTTTGGTGTTTAGACCTTCTTTTAGTAGCTTTCTTTGAGCTTGTTCAATTAGGGTTAGGAAGAGCTTAATTGCTTTCTCTTTCTTCACATAAACATGGATTGCTTTGTTTGCATTCCATCCATATCCTATGATTCAAGGTCCCTATGTGGAAGCCTCATCTTGCCTTTGGAAGGATGTGTGGCATTCCTCAAGAGGTAGAACCTTTGAGGATGCCCATCTCAGATGTATGGTTGAGTGCCAGGTTGGATTCCTTTGGTTTCCATCCTGCTTCCCATCATCAACCAATAATCTTGATGTAACCTTTCTTCTCTCTTGGTGGAGCTTGAAGATGAAGACTTCTCTTGAAGATGGCGTAGACTTGGAGTTGTTTGCAGACTGTTTGTTTGTTTTGTTGTTTATCTGCTTTGCTGTTGAGCTGTTTGTCTGCTATTTTTGTCTGCTGTATTTCCTGATTGCTTGATTGTTGCTTGTGTGACTGTTTGGTATGTTGCATTAGACTAGGCTCATATAGATGTTTCTAGGCCTAAGAGCATCCTAAAGGGTGAGTTTATCTCCCTTTGCTTGTCTGCATTAGAGGTTGAGTCTGTCTCCCTCTGCTTGAATGTTATTTATTGGCTTTGCTTGCTGGCTTAAGGTTGATTATGTCTCCCTTTCCTGTGCTTTGTGCGTTTCCTTTGGGCTTGCTTGCTCTAGAAGTTGAGCTTGGATCCTTCTGCTTGTTTGTGCATTGCATGCATTTTATTTACAGTTGTTTCTTTACAGTTATTTCTTTTGCTGTTGTTTTCCTTTGCCATGTTCCCCTAGGAACTCTGACTTCTCTTGTTCAAGAGAAGTTATGACAGACATTAGGGTTGTAACCATGCATGATAACATCAGGTAGTTCCCTCCTAACCTTAGCCATAGGATCAACTTTGCATGACAACTTTAGGATTGGATCAGTTCCACTTTAGTGCGTCCTTTCTCTTCTCATCTTTAAACAAATCAAGATACCGTAATAAAGGTTAATTGATGTCGTACGCTACGAGCCTTAAGCTACTTGAGAAAGGGTTGTTGGAGAGTTTCTTTCCAACAGTCTGGATGTTTAGTATGGCACCCTTTGGGTGACATGCGACACATTCACTCTCAGGTCATAGTCTCTAGTGCGATATCAGTTGCAAATATCCATAAAAGATACTTCTTCTAAAAAACAGAAAACAAAGATCAAACTCTTTTTGTCCTGTTGGACCTTTAATCCCTTGGAACCCCTTTTCAGAAGGAGAGTTTTATTAACTCCTGGTTCTACCGCAAACGGTAAACGCCTAAGTCTCCGTCGAGCGAGCTGCATACACCAACTGCTGGAACCGTCTGTTAACCCTACTCGGATAAAAAAGACAAACATGTGTCTCGTTGTCCCGAACTACGTTTGCTTTGATCTTTCATGATGTGTGAAAGTACGTAGGCACGAGATGCGACATCTCGGCGAGCAACCTTTCCCTGTAACCCGTAGTTAGGCGAACTACGTTGACTCTGATTTCTCGTTCCAGATGGGAATACGTAGGCATAGAGCGTGACGCTTTGCCGATTCATTTTCTTTTCTTTTCAGACCAGACTTTCAGCGTAGATAGGTATAACCAACCCGTCAGATAAACACAACAAGCTTGGATCCCATCGAGTATGATGGACGTGAGGGGTGCTAATATCTTCTCCTTGCGTAATCGACTCTCGAATCCAGACAATGGTTGCGATGACCTTGTCTTATACCTTTTCGTCAGGTTTTTCCGATCGTTTCCTTTCTGTTTCTGTGGGATAAATAATGAAAAGTGGTGACTCTTCTGTTTTGCCGGCACCTTATTTTCGCAGTAGCGACAACTGGTGACTCTGCTGGGGACTCTGGTTCCCTATGCGAGTCAATCCTAGCGCTTGTGTGTTTACCTGTTGGGTTTTATTTATCGCATTTTACTTTCCATATTTTATTTTCAGTATGATATTATTATTATGCTGTTGTGGGAAGGGGCTCTGATGAGTGAGAAGCCAGACCCAGGCTTGAGTGTACTTAGCATTAGTTGTGGAAATTAGTGGGTGCGTGCTTGCTTTGCAGGTACTAGTGTCTCATGAAATCCACGCTCAAACGAGGTTCTCCCGGTTGACTTCTTTTCCGGCCCTTTGGGCCTAAGGGGTTGTTGGTTTGGAGGATTGTTGACTCTGGGGACCGATCATTTGTGACTCAGCTGAGTGAGGCCACTTCAAGAGATGATGATGCCACACCTTCTGGGTATCGTATCATTGTTTCTTGAAAGTCTGTGATGCTGGGAAACACATAGGATGCCATACCTTGTCTGTGATTAGGTCCATACCTGTGAGCGGGGTCGGGTTATTGCAGGAAACCTTAACCTTCAGAATACCTGGTTTTCTTGGCAGTGAATCAGTGTTGTTGGGTTCAGAGGGTTCTTATCAGAGATGTGGTTGTTCTCGACAGTGCATATTTATTGGTCCTTTTCAGGGTTATATTATTAGAGCAGTGTTGTGATTGTGTTGGAACAGGGCCTCGTTCTCCTCAACAGCACAATCTTGATCCCCTGTTGCATGATTGCATTTTGCATTTTTGCATACTCATTCGCATATCATTAACGTGTGTCCGTGTTGCAGGTGCATATTATCCCCCGGTTCTGGTATTTCTTGCCTTCTGTTGTGCTATCATGGGATCTTTGAAGAAGAATGTGGCCTACAAGCTCCCTACCCCAGATGTTGCTTTGTTGTCCAGTTTGATTGCCTTGGCAGATGATATAGTGAGAGGGGAATTCAGAAAATCTTATGGGCACCTGCTCAGTCTGGTTCGTAAACCTTCTGTGTATGAGTTGAATGGGTTGTACGCCTTACTACAGTTCTATGATCCACTATTGAGATGCTTCACTTTCCCGGACTTCATTCTTGCACCTACATTAGAGGAGTATGCTGAGTTGTTGGGTGTACCTATTAAGAGTCAGATGTCGTTTGTTCACAGGGATGCTAAGCCTAATCTGACTAATCTAGCTCTTGCTCTTCATCTGGATGCCTCTGAGTTGCTTCTATCTAGTTGGAATGGGGTTCCTGGATTTTCTCTGCAGTTCCTAGTTGGGAAAGCTCAACATTGAGCCAAAGACGGTTGTTGGATCGTGTTCAACGCCATTCTCTCCCTCTGCATATATGGCATCATTTTGTTTCCCAACATGCCTGATTTTGTAGACTTGGATACCTTCCATATCTTTGCATCAGGGAATCCAGTTCCTACCTTGATTGGCGATGTGTATCATTCCGTCCATTACAAGAACGAAAATAGAAGGGGTAAGAATGTATCATGTTGTGTGCCCTTACTCTACAGATGGTTTAATAGTCACCTGCCCAAGAAGGGTCTCTTTGCTTCATCTGCAGCCACAACTGAGTGGTCTGAGCGCTTGATGGGTTTATCAGCAAAAAGCATTGTTTGGTTTGATAGAGATATGTTGGGTACTGAAGTCATATTCAGCTGCAGTGGGTTTCCAAATGTTCCTTTGATTGGAAGAAAGGGTTGTATCAACTATAATCTATCTCTACTTGTCAAACAGTTTGCATATACTTTGAGAGTTCTGCCAAAAGAGGAAGAGGTGCAGGAATCTCTGTACCTCACCGGTCTTCTAGATGGGGATATGTTAGGTAAACTTCAGCAGGCCTGGAATGATATTAGTAGACGAGGGAAATTATTAATGGGTAAAAGCAATAGCCAAGCTTACTCTCCTTATGTGACCTGGATCAAGACCAGAGCAGAGACGATAGGGATGCCATTTCCACCTGCCAAGCCCGAGGGCCCTACAGTGGTTGAAGAGCCTACTACCGTGTCTATTCAGCAGTATAATCAGGTGTTAGCTGAGAAGGAAGAACTGAAAAAGGCCAACGAAGAGTTGGAGAAAGAGATGGCACAGCTCAGAAGCGAGAGAAACGAAGTCGTTCACTCCTTCAAGAAGAAGACAGAGTTGGTGAATAGGTTGGGCACGGATTTGACTAAGCAGATGGCTAATCGCGAACGTTTGGGTCTGGACTTCAAATCTGTCGACGATATATTGGCCACCAAGAAGCAGAATCTGGATGAAGCATACCCAAGAATCTCCAAGTTCAATAAGCACTGGAATGCCACTATAGTCAGCAGCAAGGAGAGGGAGGACAAACTGAAACAACAGATCTCCAAATTGAAGGCTCAGGTGAAGGCCAGCAAGAAGATGTTTGACGAGGAAACTGCTCGCAGATATGCCATTGAAGACATGCTAAACAAAGCTATCGCTAACCTGAAAGATCGCAAGCAGATGTTCGAGTCTAAGAAGCGAAGGTTAGAGGACTGTTTTGGCCAGGGAGCATGGGAAGATTCGGTTGAAGGTCTCCAGTGCACTATTATGCAGAGAGAGTTACTTGTTGAAGGGTTACTCACTCGGCCTGACCACCCTAAGACAAAAGAGTTGCTAGAGGAGTTTCGTGCCCGTTGTCGCACTTGACTATCTTTATAACCCTTTTGTATTTTTCTAATCTTTGTTGTATGCTGACCATCACCAGGCTTGTTGGTCGAGGTCATGCTATTGTTTCCCCGTGTATTCATTGACATTGTATTGCTGCCGTTGGGCCTTATATATATACGAAATGTTATTTTAGTGACTGGATCCGGACTTCTTGTTATCAGCACTGGCACTCTGGTACTCGAATCGGGGGAGAAATCTCCCTAATGCACATACACACGTTTGCATTTGCATAAATCATTTGCATAGCAGATACCTTTAGCTGTTTCCTAACCCTCTGTCGATGTAGGTTTCAGGATTGCCGATCAGCGAATTCATCGCTACTCTACCAGAAGCAACTGCAAGAAAGCTATAGATCAGATGCAAACTGAGATGCAGGAGATGCGCGATAGGATGGCGCATTTCATGCAAGTGATGGAAACTGTGGCCAAGGGCCAAGAGCAGCTTCACACTCTGGTGCAGCCTCTGATTGCCCGGGTTGATAGTCAGGGTGTGCTACATGGTGGAGTTCCTACTGATCCTCCTCATGGTGAGACTCTCCAAGCTGGTGATGTTGTACCAGTGGTTGTCCTCAATACGACTAAGAACGGCAACATAGATGGGAACGAGAATGTGACTGGTAATGGTAATGGGCATGTGGAAACCAACGGTAATATTGGTGCTGGAAATGCTGATTTCAATGCTGGAACTGGGAATGCTGGTTTTGGTGCCGGAAACACTGGTATGGGTATTGGTGTTGGCAATGCTGGTTTTGATGGTGCCAATCAGGGTTATGGAAATCAGGGTTACGGCAATCAGGGCTTTGGTAACGCAGGTTTTGGAAACACAAGCAACAACAGTTACAACGGTTTCGGACTAGGTGCTAGCAATCAGGGTTTTGGTAATATGGGGTATGGTCCCAGGTTCAATCAGACTGGCTTCGGTCTTAATGCTGCTTATGCTGGGTATGATAACGGGGATTCTCACTTGGGCGAGGATTGTCAAGAAGATGCTTTCCCTCCGCCAGGCAGGGATCTTGAGATGCCTAATGACAATGAACGAAGGTTCAAGATGCTGGAGGAACAAATGAAAAATCTTGCTAATCAGAATTTCGCTGGGTTGAACATGGATAATATGGGGTTGGTTCCTGGTTTGAGGGTGCCCCTCAAGTTCAAAGCGCCTGTTTTCGACAAGTATAAGGGGGATACTTGCCCAAGAGTTCACGTGCGGTCTTACTATCGGAGAATGTCTGCCTATTCTGATGACGAAAAAATGTTGATGCATTTTTTCCAAGATAGCTTGTCGGGACCGTCATTGGAATGGTATATGGGGTTAGATCCTACTCAGATTGGTAGCTGGAAAGAGTTGGCGGAAGCTTTTGTCAAGAATTACCAATATAACAGCGACCTTGCGCCAAACAGGGTCCAACTCCGAAATCTTTCTCAGAAGAATGGCGAGAGTTTCAAAGAGTACGCCCAGAGGTGGCGTGAGCTTGCAGCTAGGGTGCACCCACCCATGGTAGAGCAGGAGTTGGTGGATATGTTTGTGGGCACTTTCTCTAGGCTGTATTATGACAGGCTTATCAATTGTACGACGGCTAACTTTTCTGAGTTGATACTCTTGGGGGAACGTATAGAGAACAACGTCAAGATCGGTAAGATTCAAGCAGGAGAATCAACCTCAGTTGGAGGTGGTAAAAAGGTTTTTGGGAACAAGAGACACGGGGATACTAATTCAGTATACAGCTCCCGAGGAAGAGGTAGAGGTCGAAACCAATACCGTCAGCAGCAGATTGCTAGTATGACAATTCCTGTACTTCAGCAGCAACAACAACAGCAGTGGCAGGGCCAGCAGCATCCTGCTCAATGAAGAATTCAGGATAGAGAAAGGGCCATAAGAAGAGTATTTGATGCGCCTCTGTTGCCATATGCTCAGCTTCTTCCAACTTTGCTACAACTGCAGCTTGTTGAGAAAAGGGCGCTAGCTCCACCAAAGGGCACGCCTCCTTTTGGTTATGACGCTAATGCACATTGTGAATTCCACTCCGGGGAACCCGGTCACAGCATCGAGAATTGTCATGCATTCAAGGATAAGGTGCAGGATTTGATAGATAGTAAGGCTATAAACTTCGGCAATGAGGCGCCCAACATTGAGAAAAATCTGATGCCGTCTCAAGGATCTGCACACGTGGGTGCGGTCTTGGAAGATACTTGTCTGAATTTGGTTATGAATGTGGATGAACTGAAGACGCCTCTGGGTTATGTCAAGAATAGGTTGCTGAAAGGGGGAGTGTTCCCTAGTTGTGATACAGGTTGTGTTGACTGTTTGGCCAGGCCTGAGGGTTGTGATAGTTTGAGAAGAGGTATCCAAGGGCTGATTGATGAAGGAACACTGCAATTCGACCGTACTGCTGAAGAAAAGCCTGTTGAGGCAATGGCTGAAAAGCAGGGCAAAGTTGCAACAATTACGATCCCGTTTAAGACTGTCACGATATCGGCGCATCCCAAGAGGCCAACTATCACAATAACCAAAGCTGGACCCATTCCGTATGAAAGCACTAAAGCCATCCCTTGGAACTATGGGGCAGAAGTTTACTGCAACGGGGAGAAGATTAACCTGGCAAACCCTTCGGTAGGGTCAGTCGATAACCTAGTGGGGGCAGGGGGCATAACCCGCAGTGGTAGAATTTTCGCATCACCGGAAGTAGAAGCTGAGAGAATTTCCAAAGGGAAAAGTAAAGTCAATGAAGAAGGGCCTTCTCAAGAGAAGGAAAAAGAGGCTTTGACTAAAGATGTGGAACAATTCATGAGATTAATTCGGAAGAGTGATTATAAAATTGTCGATCATCTGCAACAGACGCCTTCCAAAATCTCGATTTTGTCATTGTTACTTTGTTCCGAGGCCCATCAGAACGCTTTGCTGAAAGCTCTTGACGCTGCTTTTGTATCCTAGGAGATATCTGTTAATCAGCTCGAAGGAGTGATTGCGCACGTGAACGCTGGGCATGGCCTTGGCTTTACAGATTTTGATTTAACGCCCAGGGGCCGCAACCACAACAGTGTGTTGCATAAATCAGTTGAGTGTAGGGGAACTGTTATGTCTCATGTCCTTGTTGACACCGGTTCGTCCCTGAATATTTTGCCTAAGAAGGCGTTGTTGAAGCTAGATACCCGAGGTATAATCTGCACGCCAAGCGACTTGGTAGTGAGAGCTTTTGACGGGACTAGAGGGTCCGTGTTTGGAGAATTGACTTTACCCATCCAGGTCGGTCCAGAGGTGTTCGACACTGTGTTTTACATCATGGACATACAGCCAGCTTATAGTTGTTTGCTTGGACGACCATGGATTCACTCTGCAGGGGCTATAACGTCTACGTTGCACCAAAAGCTTAAGTATATGGTCGGTGGTAGCATTGTCACCATATGTGGGGAGGAAGACATCCTGGTAAGTCACCTGTCATCATTCAAATATGTCGAAGTGGATGGGGAGATCCATGAGACATTGTGCCAAGCTTTTGAAGGGGTGCAGATCAGAGATAAATCTCCTGTCATAAGCAGTGGGCCAGAGGTGGCTATGTCGTCGTACAGAGAAGCCCAAGCGGTAGTTCAGGCCGGGGAAACCAAAGGTTGGGGTCAAGTTCTAGAGATTCCTGTTAAGCAGGACAAGTTTGGATTGGGGTATCACCCGTCATCGTCATCTTCGTCACAAAGCACGCCAAAGTTCAAAGGGACGATTGTGTTTACTCCAGGAGGAGTTAGTTTTGAAACGATTAATGATGTGTCTGACAGTGAAGATGGAGATAGCGACTGTGACATGGATTCATGGATCAAGCCCAGTGAGCCAGGACAAAGCCTATGCAATTGGTCCATCCAGGACTTTATCCAAGTGACGACGAAACAATAATGCCTTGTTTTTCGATTATTATACAATCCTATGTCCTACCTGGGGCATAGTGATTTTATTTCAGGGCCTACTTGTTTATGTGTATGCTTTGCTTTAATCATCAAATAAAGGCGTTTTCCTCATGCAAATTTTGTGATCCCTGTTTTTCTGTTTTGTTTTTACAATAAAATGGCAATGTGGTTGTATGCTTCGTTTGCATATCATTTGAAGCATTTAACCCTTTCTCTTGCAGGATCCATATTTCAGATGACACCGATCAAGAACTCCCTATGACTCGCTTCGACTTTGAGCACCCGATATTTTAAGCCGAGGAAGAGATTGTTGAGGACGACGACTTACCAGAAGAGTTGACTCGTCTTTTGAGACAAGAAGAGAGAATCATTCTGCCTCATTAGGAGGATATTGAGACTGTCAATTTGGGTTCGGAAGAAGTTGTCAGGAATGTCCGGATAGGGGTTGCACTGCAAAGTGATATCAAGCAGAGACTTGTCGAGATGCTTCGAGAGTATAGTGACATCTTTGCTTGGTCTTATGAAGATATGCCTGGGTTAGACACTGATATTATGGTCCATCGCTTGCCATTGCGTGAAGACTGTCCGCCGGTCAAGCAAAAGCTTAGAAGAATGAAACCAGATATGGCCGTAAAGATTAAAGAGGAAGTACAGAAACAGTGGGACGCTGGTTTTCTAGCTGTTACAACTTACCCTCCTTGGGTCGCCAATATAGTACCTGTACCAAAGGAAGATGGTAAGGTACGGATGTGCGTTGACTATCGAGATCTGAACAAGGCGAGCCCTAAGGATGACTTCCCGCTTCCTCATATTGACGTGTTGGTCGACAACACTGCTCAATTCTCTGTGTTTTCCTTCATGGACGGCTTTTTGGGCTACAATCAAATGAAGATGGCGCCGAAGGATATGGAGAAAACAACTTTTATTACCCCGTGGGGAACGTTCTGCTACAAAGTGATGCCCTTTGGTTTGAAGAACGCTGGGGCAACATATCAGTGTGCTATGACAACACTCTTTCATGACATGATGCATAAAGAGATTGAGGTCTATGTTGACGATATGATTGCCAAATCCCAAACGGAGGAAGCGCATCTGGTGAATCTTCTGAAATTGTTTGAAAGGCTTAGGAAGTTCAGGCTGAGGATGAATCCTAATAAGTGCACCTTCGAGGTGAGATCCCGAAAGCTACTGGGGTTCATTGTTAGTGAAAAAGGAATCGAGGTTGATCCTGCAAAAATAAAAGCGATACAAGAAATGCCAGCCCCTAAAACAGAGAAAGAGGTTCATGGTTTTTTGGGGAGGTTGAAGTATATTGCCCGGTTCATATCTCACCTTACAGCCACATGCGAGCCGATGTTTAAACTGTTGAAAAAAGATCAGGCGATTTCCTGGAACGAAAATTGTCAAAAGGCGTTTGAAAGAATAAAAGAATACTTGCAGGAACCTCCGATTTTGATTCCCCCAGTAGTCGGGTGTCGCTTGCCCGAAAATAAGGTGTCGGCATAACAAAAGAGTCGCCACCTTTCGTTATTTATCCCTCAGAGCGGGAAAGGAAACGATCGGAAAAACCTAACGAAAAAGGGTAAGACAAGGTCGTCGCAACCATTGTCTGGATTCGGGAGTCGGTTACGCAAGGGGAAGGTACTAGCACCCCTCACGTCCGTCGTACTCGACGGGATCCTCGCTTGTTGTGTTTACTTGGACGGGTTGGTTTTATTCTATCTACCTATCAAGGCTGGCTGAAAAAGAAAAGAAAATGACTCGGCAAAGCGTCGCACTTTATGCCTACGTATTCTCATCAGAGAACGAGAAATCAGAGTCAACGTAGTTCGGCCTACTGTTGCACCCCAAATTTTGACCCCTTTATATCCTCTTCATATCATATGCATTTATTTATCTAACCTTAACAGGTTTCAAAGTGTATTTTGTCAAGACACAGATGAAACGGGGCTCCGCACTGATAAAATCGAAGGTTCGAGGATTGGGCAACCATCGCTTTGGGATGAATCATTCATGAAATAAGATCAAGAGTATCATATTGGGCCATGTGTGAGTTCAATTTGAAGTAATCACCCACAGATGGGGTGCAGTGCAGTTTAAGGCACCCAATTAGGGTTTTGCGAGTTAAAAAAGTCAACTGTAGTCTGACTTTAGACTCGGGAAATAATTCAAAGATAAAAGTATGGTTTAAAAAGAGCATATGGCTTAGTGAAGTCCCCCAAAGAGTTTCAAAGTCTTGGAAGCTCCGAAGCATGAACAGACAGTTCGGTAATCGCCGATCGATCGTACGGTTGACCGAAAAGTCAACCCCCTCAAGTTTTAAGAATTGGACTTCAAGTGGTGAAGCAAGGTTGTTCCTTATGTCATGAGGGACCTACATATCAATTTTCATGATCATCGGATCAAAGACGTGAGAGTAATTGGAAAAACGGGAAATTAGGGTTTCGAAAGGGGCTAAACCCTAACTCCCTCACCACACACCCAATCGAGGTGGTTCAAAGCTCGTCGGAAAGCTCTTAACAATTCCTACAAAAGTCCTATACTAGTCCACTCTCAGAAAATGCATGGAATTGGAGTTATCATCAAAATCGATTTTTAGTACAAAACACTTAGTGAAATTCTGAAAATCTGGCTGCACTAAAACTTGTTTTTTGCTGACTTTAAGGGACTTTTCAACCAATATTCACATAGATTTGGAACTTTTGGCAAACATGAATGTTGTAGAGCTACATAAGGGCTTTCTAAAAAGTACAAGAACTCCCCAAGAGGAGTTATGAGCTGAGAGTTATGAAGTGTGAAAGATGGGCCTGTGCACTAATTTGTTAACTTGCCTAAACCCAACATAAACTTGGTTCCCAACCATACACTTCATCTCTAACCATGGATGGACATCTGATATGATGAATTTAGAGGTTGGAATAGACAAATTCAGAAGAGAATCCAAGCAAGTACAAGATCTTGAGCAAAATCCATTACTTTAGTAGAAGAAAGTACAAAATGTACAACAAGAGAGAGAAGGTTGGGGGGGGGGGCTGCAACATGGGGGTTTGTCCTTTCTCACTATAAGGTCACTTCCTACAACTCATATAAGCTGATTTTTCTTGCATTGAGCCTTGCAACTGGTGTGAAGAGGGCTGCCACAAGGATATTGGCAAGATTCACTTCAAAACTTCATGAAACTCCTTTCAAAAATGGAAGTTACCAAGCTGCCCTCACCCTCATTCCTCCTATAAATAGAGGCATTCTCACCATCTTCAAACCACACCAGAGTTGCTTAAAAACACCAAGCATTACAGCTCTCTTTCTCTTTCTCTCTTTGCTAGTAAGTGAAGAAAAGCTTAAAAACGCCAAAAACCTGCATTTTACAACTTTCATGCCATTTTCATTTCTAGCATTATCAACACTCCCACAACCATCCACACATCTTCTAAATCACATATAGAAGGTGTGTAATCCCTTGAACCACCAAAAATCCCGAAAAATCAAAAAGTCAACTCTCATTCCACCATACTTTGACCAAAAGCCATAAAAATCACCAAGCCTTGTTCCAAACAGTTTCTTGAAGTTTTAATCACTCATACACCTCATAAATGGTATATCCCAACTGTCAAGACCCCTAGAAACCATTGGAGGCTCATAATTTTCATTTTGGTATCATAAGTGGTTGTTTACTTGAGTTTGAAGTAAGGCGCAAAAGCAAAGAGTTGAATTGAAGATCTCTGGTTTTCTCAATTGATTTAGCTTGCTTAAAAGAATCATCAAAAGGTGTGTGACTTATTTCCATGAGCTTTTGCATCATTTTCATGAAATTACTTTTTGGTTGTTTTGGTGGAATTTGATAGTTATGAGCTTCATGTGTTTTTCATGACATTCATGTTATTAGTTAAAAGTGATCATCATGTGTGCCTTACTGCTAAAGTAATCTGGAGAGAATAAGCATCATCTGCATTTGCCATAGTTGTTGAATTGGGTCATTTTTCAATTGTTGTTGTTATTTCAAGACTGTTAATGATTGCCTTATCATACCCTAACTGTTGCTTTCTTCAAAGCATCATGAGATCAATATCTCACATTTTGTTTCAATCACTTTCAACATAATTTATATGCATAGAACCACTGCCCTACTGATTTGAATTTTGTGTGTGATGCTATTTATCTCAAACTGTCACAAAATCACCTTGACTGCTAATAGAGGAATGATTTTAGTTTGCTGTTGAGGATGATTATGGTAGTGTGGATGACACCATTATTGCTATCATGTTTGGATCTGCACCTTTGATAAACAAGTCCATTTTAGTGCTAAAACTGGAAGTTAGACTTTGTAGTTATTGGGAGGATTTCTTTTGGTGGTAAGTTTGAGACCCTTGCTGCTACTCCATAAGGCTGGTAAGTATAAGACTATTGTCTGTTTCATGACAGCAGTGGTTTTTCCTTGAACCTCATCTTGAGTTTGGTATTTTAGGCATAGGTAAACCTGTGTTTAGTTCTAGACATCCACCTATTGGTAGTCAGTTTGTAGAAACAGAATTTGTTTTGGAACTCAGGCCTAAGTTTGGTGGTATGTGTGGGATTGTCATGAAGAGTTTGCCTAGGACTGTTTGGTTGGTTTCTCTGTTGAAAGGATGCTATGGATTTTTGTACACTTAAGGTTGTTACTCCACGAGGTTGGTAACATTGGACTGTTAATCCATTTTTTGGGATGATGGGCACTATTGCTTGTAACTGTCCAAACAGTTTGAGCTTACCAACTCCAATCTGTTGTGCAAGGTTTAACCCTTCATTTCTGCTTTAAGGTAGGCTTCATTAACTTTATTATTGAGACATTACTGAGTTGTTTGGATAACAACCATTTGGGGGGGGGGGGGGCTGTTAGGAAGCCTGCTAGCAGAGTGTGTGGATTGAAATTCATGGTGAGGATTTTTTTTAGCTAGTTGTATTGATATCACAGGCCTTAAAATGACATTGATTGACCCTGCTCAGTTTTAGTTAAAATCTTTGGGGCTATAGTTATGAGTTGAGAAATTTAGGAGAATTTGAACAGTCTATTTAGAGCAGTTAGCTGTCTACTCTTAGTAGCTTTGTGACAGATTCAAGTGTTGAATACTTTGCTCTACTGCTACAAATCCCATTTACCATGACTTGACAGACCTCCATTTCAAACCCTCTGTTGACAAATTGGCTTTGAGTCTTTACTGCTAGATTTAAGTATTGAATACCAGACCATTATCCCTGTCATACCAACATGCCTCAACAATCAACTTAATGCATGAGTGGTTTAGGTTGGTATCTAGTAATGTGCATAGGGCTGCTATTTGGGGGTATGCATTGAAAAGAATGTTTTTTGTCATGATGAGAATTCACATTGGTTTAATTGATGGTAACTGAGTAATGCTAGAATGGACTGTTTTGATTTAATTATGTTTGGTCACAGCTGTTTGAGCTTTTGAAATTCTACCAAAACCTGTTTGTGAACAACTAAAGATTTGATCTGTGTTTGGTAATAAGCAATTACTTTGGTCTGATAGAAATGTATACTGCCAGAAGAGTATTATCATGCAAAATTTGGCAGTTTGTTTAACATTGACTTGATCACTTTGTTTTTGAAATCAAACTTGGAATTGGTCTGGGATTCATCAGTGGGACCACAACAAAACAATTTGCAACTCACACTATCTCCTTGTTCCAAAGTAACCATACCTTTTTTATCATGACAATGCTTGACATACTTAGGACCTTTAAGTCATAATGCCTGTGATCTGTTTGTATAAATGTCTGATCATCATGTGAAATCTGCATTGGGTTTATACTCATCATTCTCATTTGTGAATCTACTGCTATTTCTGTTTAGATCAACTTTAAATAGGTTGTGGCATCACAGTAGTTCATAGGTTGGACCTTAACAGTTTGTGGCTAGGTTGTTGAAACTATTTAATTTGATTGTTTGCTTTCTGTTTACCTATGAAATGTGTTTGTTTCTGTTTCCAATAAAAAGGCCCTTATTAATCATGTTTATATGTTGAAGTTTTTCTTGGTAGGCTGTTAAGATTGATTTTTCATCAGAGTTTGTCAACTCATAATAACTCACCATGAGTTATCAGTTTTATAAGCATGGTCTCTGTGGTATTGGAGTAGACCAGTTTATTTTGAACAGGTCAAAGGATCAATTTTCCCAACCCTCAATCCAACAGTTTGGAGCTTGTTTCATAACTGTTGTGCCTGGGAGCTTAGGATTTCAGTTTGTTTAAATTATACTAACCATAGGAGTTAGACTGGGATTTGGTTTTGATTGCAGTTTTGTTGTTTGGCATAGATTGATGGTAGTGTGAGTCCACTCACCAAAGTTTCTGAAGCTGTTTAACATTTAGTAGTCTAAGCCTATCACCTTTGTTTCTCAAGTTTAGCACCTTGAAAGGGAGTTCACACCAGTTTTCAACATTTCTGAAAAAAGGAGGTTTATACTGGTCCCAGTTTGCAGTGTGCCAAGAGTCTAGGTAGGGTGCACTGAACTGGTACAGTTAGCAAGGGTAGTCTAAGTTTTCTGGTTTTGTGGGTTGGTTCACCAAGTCTAGCAGTTGGAAAATTCTGTTGATGATCATGCATCAATAGGTTGATAGTTGTGAGGATTTTGCTGTCAAAGCCAGCCAAGGAAGTAGAAAATCTATTTGTCAGCATAAACATTAGGAGATCATTCTCATCTGTTGAGCATATTTGAGCATTGAGTGAATATTTTTTTTACCAATTGGTGCATAGAGGTAACTTTTGTATTTTAACACGAATTCCAAAATCACAAAAAATACTCATATGATCACTTGTTGCTAAGCCTTGTTCAATTGTTGAGAGGAGTGTTTGCTTTGAACCTGAACTTATGCAAGCTGGTAAGGACTGAGATTTGGGTGTATTCATAACAATTTTGAACTGCTAATTGTTATCATCATCATAGGTTGCATTGTTGATGTTTTCTTGTTTTGTTTGTGACCAATGTGAGCAATTTCTTTTAAGCACATGTCATTAGCAGACCAAACATTATTAGTATTTGTAGTGTTGGTTGCTTTTAACTCATGTTGTGAATCTCAAAATTACACCCTTACCTCACAGACTGTGGTTGACAGCATTATCTTAATTTTTGTTGGTGTTCCTCTTTTAAGTAGCAGTGTGTGGTTGGTAGTTTAGAAGGTTTTGTTTAAACCAAGGTCTTTAGGTTGTTGATGTTTTGGATAATGTTTGAGACAAGTGCAGAGCTGGTAAGCAAGCCTAACCTATGCAAGTTCATTAGGTTGAAGGTTGGTCATGAGAAGTAGTTTGATGATTGAACCTTGTCATTTGTGAACTAACACTGTCAAAAACAATATGTGTCCAGCATTAAAAGTTCTTGCATCGTGATTAATCCTTGTTTGTGTATGATTCACCTTGTATATGATGTTTGTGGAGGTTGTATCATGAATTTCCATTCTTCTTGCCAAAACAACGTTTTTAAGCAATTCTTGTGCATGTCACTAGCAGCCACACACCAGTTTCTATTCGAGGCCATCACTACATAATTTTTTTGCATCCATAGCCCATGAGCAAATGAGTTAGAACATGTGCATACTCTTACACTGGTGCCAGCTTGACTGAGTTGGGTTTTTACATTCAAAACGCATTTCAAAAAACTCATATGCATATGCGATTGAATTTTAAAATAAAGACTCAATTTCTCCAAAGTAACACTACCACTGAGTTCCTCATTGAAAAATACTTGAGATTGATTAAGGATTCATTAAATTCCATGAAGTTTTGGTTTAGTTTCAATCTTTCACGCCCCTTGCTTTTTGGTTGTGTTTGTTGCCTAGAAATTAACCAATTTATGCTATGTATGTTTTTTGTTTCCATCCAATTAATGGATGTAACAGCCACCCCAGTGGCAGACCATTGCGCGCCTTATGACCTTCTACCAGCATGACCAGGGTTCGATCCGGGTGGAGGTCGAACCCTTTTGTTTTTTTTTCAATTTTCAGTGTTAACCTTTTTCTTCATTCTTCCTACCTCCTTACACACGCGCGTGCGCGCCCCAGTGGTAAGTTTGTGTGTTTGTAAACACCAGGGCGTGGGTTCAATCCCCACCCATGCCCTTTCCTTTTTATTAGTTTGCTTAGTTATTTTATTTCATGAATTAAAGGAAAACTTCACATGACCATAACTTGTTCATTTTTCGTCTGTTTTAACTCGTTCTTTTTGCAAACTCTTCCTTGTGATGTCTAGTCTTGTTTAGTGATTTAAAATCTCATGATTAAATATTTCAACAATACTTTCATGTATTTGTTGAATTCACTCTTAGATTATCACCTTGCGTCCCGATTTAACTTACCCTCTATGCCATGTTTGTCTTGTAAGATTTATGGGTATTTGTTTATGTTTGTTAACATATTGAGACTTCATTCTTTTGTTGGTTGTCACCATGAATATTTATTCCTCCTAAATTACGAGGTTAAACTAATTTATTTATTTGTTTGTGCGCGATTGTTACTTATACACATTGTGGTCACACTTGCATGATTTGACTTCAAGTTGACATTTGTTTATATGGTTGTTACCTTCAATATACTTTCATCTTTGTTAAGATATACCTTCATCTTTGATATGCCATTAGTAACATTGCTTGTATACCTTGGTTGAAACCATTCATCTAACTTGAATTACTTGCTCATTATAATGTGCTTACCCATCTTTGATTGTAATCTTTGTCTTCTATATTCCTCATACTTGAATAGCTCATTACCTCCTCCTTTGACTTTGAAAAGTCATTTTGAGCCTTAGTTAAGATCAAAAACCATAAGCCATTTGACTTTGCTTAAAGTCTAAAAGACCCACCTCTACTAGGAGCGCTCCTCAACTAGAACCCTAGGTTAGAGTTTGTTAACTCTATGTAAGGATCATGGATATGATCACTTACTTCCCCCTTTGAGTGTCACAACATAGACATAGAGAGTTTTGCGAAACTCTACACAAACATTATTATGTTTGTTCCCTTTTGAACCTTGATCGCAATCAAGCGTTCTTCAACCCTAGTAAGGTGAACTACGATTGCTCTGATTCTATCCTAGTTAGGATACGTAGGCAGAGGACGCGATGTCTTTGCGAGCAAACTTAGAAACAATCTTAGGTCTTCATCTATCATAACCTTCACCTTTTTACCCAATACCCAAACCTCAACAAATATTTAACAAACTTAGCATACAAATAAACAAAAGGTTCCTGTAGAGTACTACAGATGTTTAGGATGTGAAATACCTACCCTATGCATAACCAACCCCCGATCCCCGAATCTCTTAGCATTGTTGTTACATCGCGAAAAGGGTTTTTCTTTCTTTAGACCTTTCCTTTGGATAAATTAAAGTCCGGTTGTAATCTAAGAATTAAAGATTCAAGTTAATTCAATAGCTTGGTATCACGATTCTCACCGCAACAGAAATGGCGACTTCACTGGGGAAGCTTAAAACTTGAGGGTTTGCCCTATTTTGTTTGATTGTATGCTATATTTGTGAATATTTGCTTAACATGTATATTTGTCAATATATTTGTTTAATTGTTGGATATTGGGTGTTTGAGTGGTGAGACGGTCCTATACCCGGACTTGAGTGAAATTATGATAGGATGGTGGTATATTCAAGAAGGCTTATAGGGAGTTGATTCCCGACCAAGCTAACTTGAGAAACCACCGCTCAGTGTAGGCCCTCTTGGAAGTTTTAGTATTGTTGATCGAGTATTCGTGAAAACAATGCTACTTTCAACGAAGGAGCCTATGACACTGTGGACTTTTAGAATACATTCTACCCCACTTTGGCCTTATTAGGACGTAGTGCAATGACTATAAGGAAGTATTTCCGAAGTAGTTGATACGCGATACTACACTCAGGCGAGATTCTCTTGAGAATATTATCAATTACCAAGTAAATTGGGAAGTCGATAATATCCGAAAGATGGGTTGATGACTCTGGGAACTTTGTAGAACCCGTTCGGCAGGTACAATCAATCCGTAGCACAATCTTTGGGGATGGGTAGACCTTTGAACTCATGCTTGTCCTTAACCCTAAACCTGTGTTGTGTGCATATGCATCTTGTTTGTGTTTTCATATCATCATATCATCATATCATCATATGGTTTCATGGAACTCAGACTTTGTTGTTTGTAAATATCAGAGGTCGTCATGAACATTGAAAGAAAGAAAACTTTGAAATACACTTACAAGGGTTTTAACCTAGATGATTTGAAAAGATTGAGCACCTTGGTGACAGATTCAGAGGGATTTCAAAGCCGATACGGGAAGCTGTTGCTACTCTTGAAGATAAAAATGGATAGTGGACTTCTCTCTACCCTCCTCCAGTTTTATGACCCGCTCTACCATTGCTTCACATTCCCTGATTATCAGCTAGTACCCACACTAGAAGAGTATTCGCAGTTAATTGGGTTGCCTATTCTTGAAGAATCTCCTTTTCCGATTGTAGAGAAGGACCCCAAAGAGCAGGATATCGCCAAAGCTACACGTTTGGGAGTGGATGATATAAAAAAGAATCTGATTACAAAAGGGGGAGTCTTTGGGTTAAAAGCAGAATTCTTGGTTGAGAAAGCTCAATATTACGCAGATCATTTAAGCATGGATGCATTCGAAGCTATCCTTGCCTTACTCATCTATGGTATATTCTTGTTTCCAAGCTTTGAGAATTTTGTGGACCTCAATGCCATCAAAATTTTCTTGAAGAAGAACCCTGTACCTACCTTGTTAGCAGACACGTACCATTCTGTTCATCTGAGGAACTTCCATAATGGAGGAATGATCACTTGTTGCGCTCCTTTATTGTACAAATGGTTCACTTCACATTTACCCAAAGCCAACGCTTTTTGGGATCCAAAGAAAGGATGGTGGTCACAAAAGATCATGGCTCTTACCCATTCTGATATTGATTGGTATAGTCGTGATTATGATGGGATAATGATTATTGACAGTTGTGGGGAATTTAGCAACATACCTCTTCTCAGCATTAATGGAGGGATCAGCTACAGTCCGATACTCGCCCGCCGACAATTGGGATACCCTCTAAAGGACAAACCCAAAAGTGTTCAAGTAGAAAGCATATTCTTCAAAGAAGGGGAAGATAGTCAAGGATTAAAAGAGAAAATTCTAGAAGCCTGGAAGCATCTACACAAGAAAGGAAAGAAAGATCTTGGAAGACTCAACTGTGTTTCTTTGGAACCTTACCTCCAATGGGTTCGGAAAAGAGCCGTCACACTAAAGATGCCGTATCCTAAACAAGAGCCTATGGCCTTAAAGGAAGAACGCCCGTTGGTCTTCATGTCTGAAGAAGAAAAGTTAAAAATTGCTTTGGTCAAAACACAGCAAACTGAAGAAGCTTGGAAGCACAAGTATCAGATAGTCATTGAAGAAAATGCAGAGCTCCGGAAACAACTCCAGTCAAAAGATGAAGAAATCCTCTCTTGTAAGAAGAGGAAAGCACTAGAGGAGCCTTATGAGCCCCAGTCTAATCCATGGAAGATAATTGTGGACAGACTCATCATTGAGAAGACTCAGTTGGAAAGAAAGATCGAGAAGCTCAACCTCAGGTTGCTAGGAGAACCTTGATAGATTGCGCCAAATTGTTTAGTTAAAACTCTTGTAAGAGGAAATGATGTTTTGTAATCTGTTTTGTTTATTAATGAAATGACGATTTCCGATGTTCAAAAATATCTGAGTTCCATGACAATCATGTGCATTTGCATTCACACTTCTTCTAACCATTCAAGGAAATTCAACTTTTTCTTTGCAGGCAACAACATGGTAAGAAGAGACATGCTTCGAGTCCCGGATCTGAGATTGGGCCGTCTAAGAATGTTAACCAGACTTGTCCGAAATCCTGTTGCTTTCATAGCCAAATATGGGGATCTATTGCCACTAATAAGCACTCCGATCAATGAGCCCATGTTGCAAGCTTTGTTGGAGTTCTATCATACAACTTATCACTGCTTTGTGTTTCTAGATTTTCAGTTACTCCCGACCCTCGAAGAGTATAATGCTTACTTGAAGATCCCATGGACTCTTACACTCCCTTATGGAAAACCAAAGAAGAAGGACTTAGCTAAAGCCCTGCATATCAAGCTGGAAGACTTACCACCAATGAGGGCGAAAGCAGGGTGGTATGGAATGGATGCCGGGCCTCTAATGGAAATGGCCGAGTATCACTATGAAAGTCGAAACCTGGGCATTTTTGAGGCAATTTTGGCACTACTAATATATGGACTGTATCTGTTCCCAAGCAATTACGACTTCATCAGCGAGGAAGCAATACGTCTCTTCATCCTCAAAAGTCCGGTCAACACAATACTGGCTGATACTTATGTGGTCATCCACCGTTTTGCCTTGTATGATTGTGGGCGATTCTCATGCTGTCTTGCACTACTCGACCGATGGTTTACTTCTCATCTGCCAAGGACCCATATCCTTTGGAGGCTTCCTACCAAAAACGCTTGAGTTTCTAAACTTGTCACTCTCAGACACCATGATATCACCTGGTACGACACTAGCATCGGCGACCAAATCATGATTTCCAGTTACGGAGATTTTCCCAATGTGCCTCTCATTGGGATAGAAGGGGTGATCACTTATAATCCTATCCTTGCTAGGCGTCAACACGGGTATCCTACCGGGCCAGAGCCTGAACCAGAACTGTTGAGGCCCCGCTTCTGTGAGACAGGTCGCAACCAAGAACTAGAAGCTAATGCCCAATACGCTCAGAGAGATCCACACCTCATGGGCCCAACTCTGATGGAGAATGCAAGTTGCTTAACCACCAGGGGGTACCTGCTATGGTCAAAAGAAATTGCCTTAATCATGTTCTACACTCACGACTATGAAATAACTATGGAACCTGAGGTCCCGCGACTAGGGAAGAGCTGAAATACGCTTTGGTTAAAGCGCAAAGAGAAAACGAAGACCTGTGGGAGATTATCCGCCAGGATCAAGTTCATGTCAGGGCCCAAGAAGGAGAGGGGTCGTCCTGTTAGATTGGTTTTTGTTTCACCATTTCCCTGCTTTCCCTAAAAAAAGGATCGAAATCCTGTTTGTTGCATTTACTTTCATTGTAAGAAAAGTCTTGCTTTTTAGCAAAGGCCACTCTATTGTATTAGATTTCCAGTTATCAAATGAAAAAAAACGCTTTTAAAGCATGTCGTTGCATGTTGGTCTAACTTTTTGTTTGTAAACAAAAATTTTGAGTTTCCTTGAATGGTTTATGCATCCGCATTCGCATGTCATCCTACATCAATCTTGCATTTGGGGTTCCGCAGCTCATCTTTTGTTCTTGTCCAGAGAGAGAGAGGATAGAAGGAGTCACGCTGAGTACCCACCGATACAACACACGGTCCCAAGCTCAAAAGAAGATGGCAGATAACGATCAAAGGTTCGACCGAATGGATAATGACATTGAAGGGATCAAAGGGGACGTCAACCAGATCTTAGAAGCCCTCAACATGATCAAAGCAAAAATGGATACACAACCTACAGTGATCTCCGAAGTTGCCACAACAGCAGCCAATGTCACGATGGCTCCTGTTACTTCAGCAGAGTTTCCTTATGGCATGTCCCGGGATTTTGTACCACCTTTCAACGGCATGCAGTCTTCAGGTCTCAATCCGTTGTTCGACTCAACAATCAGAAACCCCATTTTTACTACAGCAGGTGGACCCACCACAGTACAACCAGTCTTCGCCAATCAACAGCCAATCTTTGATATACCCGATGGATCCGAAGCTGAGGACGAAAAACACGAAAAGTTAAGGGTAGAGATGGACATCATGGCCAAAAGGATGAGGGCCATTGAAGGAAATCATATCTTTGGATCTGATGCCAAGGATCTATGTCTGGTATCTGGATTAGTGTTCCCTCAGAAATTTAAAATACCAATCTTCGACAAATATGAAGGGACCACTTGTCCTAAAGAGCACTTAATCATGTACTGTAGGCGGATGGCTCCGCATATTGAAAATGATAAACTGTTAGTACACTGTTTCCAAGATAGTCTAAAAGGGGCTTCGGCCAAGTGGTATCTCGGTTTAGATCAAGCTAAGATTCACAGTTTCCAAGACCTCTCAGGTGCTTTTATTCAACAGTACAAGTACAACATGGACCTAGCTCCAGACCGCCGTCAGCTTCTTAATATGACGCAGAAAAATACTGAAACCTTCAAAGAGTATGCACAAAGGTGGCGCAGAACTGCAGCACAAGTAGAGCCTCCTCTTACTGAGAAAGAGTTGGCAGATTGGTTTGTGGATACAGTTCGACCCGAATTCTATGAACGTTTGATCAACAGCGTTACAACAAATTTCTCTGATATTGTGGCAGTAGGGGTTAAGGTAGAAGCAGGTTTGAAGAGCGGAAAAGTGACTACTCCAAATGTTACTTCAAGCGCCAACACGGCAAAGAAGCCAGTCAGCTCGTTCCACAAAAAGAAAGAGGGAGAAGTGAGCGCAATCACATATGGAAAGAAAGTACAAAGCTCTCGAAGCCTCCACCAACAGTACCAACCATCATATGTAGCGGCAGTGACCCCGGTTTTTCAGCCTTCTTCGCAGCATGGTCCCCAACCTGGGGCATTCAACAATCAACACCAGTATCAGCCTGGCGGTCAGCAACAGTATCGCACCAGTAATCAACAACAAAGCCAGCAGCCGCAGGGTCAACAACCTCAGAACAGGGCCCCGAGGGCAAATTATCCAGCAAATAGGCCAAAGATACATCCTATTCCAATGAGTTACACCGACCTGTTTCCCATGCTAGTAGAAAGAGGGTTGGTTAAAACAAGAAAATTGGGTGCTCCACCTAATCCACTCCCGTTCTATTATGATGCGAATGCACGCTGCCCATTTCATGAGAATGCTCCAGGCCACAGTCTCGAAGGTTGCTTCGCCCTTCAGCACCTAGTTCGTGAGCTTATTGAAAAGGGAACTCTATCCTTCGAAGATAATCCGCCCAATGTTAAAAGCAACCCTCTTCCCAATCATGGTGGAGTCAATGCCATTACTGAAGAAGGGGAGGGGTCAGAAGACAAGAAAGTTACTACTGTTGGTGAGATCAAAGTGCCATTAGCGGACCTGCACAAACGCCTCGCTCAGGCGTGGTTACTCAAGACATCTCACGAAGATTGCAAAGAATGTATGCTGAATCCTGAGGGTTGTGACGCTGTGAAAAAGGATATTCGAGCTATGATTGAACAGGGAATGATAGAAATTGCCCGCCGAAAAAAGGAAGAATATGTGGCAGTCATCGAGCCTGTGTTTAACATACCAGGAGAATCCAACAAGGGAGCTAGGTCCAGAGATGATAACAGTAACAAAAACTACAAGAATATTCGGCCAGTATTTCGTGATGACGCACCCCCGAAATTCGGGAGGGGACAGACTAGGTTTGAGCCAAGGGGAGGATTCCAGCCTCGCCCAAGAGCCGTGACACCAAAACAAGACTATTCATGGTGTGAAGGGATTTTCAAAGAAAAGAAACCAGTAAGTGTGGCCAACATTGCCGGTGGAAGCAAAATGACCCGGAGTGGTCGTGTCTATCAACCCCGAACATACAACGAGGCTCCTCCACCAGCTGTTTCTGTTCAAAAAACGCCTGTTCCTCAAAAGCCGGATCCAGAGACAACCACCGACAAAGAGCCTTTAGTTAAAAGAAAAGAAAGTCTCAAGAACGATGAAGAAGAATTCTTGAGAATCATTCGGCGAAGCGATTATAGGGTGGTGGACCAATTGAATCAGACACCCTCCAAAATCTCGGTCATGGCTTTGCTTTTAAGTTCCCCAGCACATCGCCAGGCATTACTCAAAATCCTGACACAGGCCCACGTCACTAAAGATATTACAGTGGGGTAGTTCGACTCCGTTGTAGCAAATATCACTGCCTGCAACACTTTGAGCTTTGATGATAATGACCTAACGACTGAGAAGCGCAAGCACAATCGTGCCTTGCATGTATCAGTCAAGTGTGAAGAAGACACAATGTCCCGAGTTCTTGTTGATACTGGGTCAGCACTCAATGTAATGCCTAAAAGAACTTTGGCCAAGCTGGCATATCAAGGCGCTACCATGAGACCAACCTCTCTTATAGTCAAGGCGTTCGACGGATCCAGGAGAACCGTGATAGGAGAAGTTGATCTCCCTATTCTAATTGGACCACAAATCTTTGAAATCACCTTCCAGGTGATGGACATAAATCCGGTTTATAGCTGCTTATTGGGAAGACCCTGGATTCATACAGCTGGCGCTGTCACTTCCACGCTCCACCAAAAAATGAAGTTTGTTGTAAATGACCAGCTAGTCATTGTCCATGGAGAAGAGGACTTGATGGTAAGCAACTTGTCATCTTTCCGATATATTGAGGCTGATGAAGACTCTCTCGAAACAGCTTTCCAAGCACTAGAAATAGCTCACGCTGTTCTAGTAGATGAATCAGACATAACCCAAAGGCCATTATTTACCTCTGCTCAAAGTATTAAGGCAGCACTGAAAGCCGGAGTCCCACTGGGTTGGGGAGAGGTCATCGAAGTCAATGCTCGGGCCAAGAATGATCGACAAGGGTTGGGTTACAAACCAACTCCGGAAGGCGAGCCAGAAGAAAGCACCATGAGGAAGAAGTCCTTAAAAGAGATATTCACCAGCGGCGGTGTGCAAGTTAATGCCATTATTTCTGAAAATGAGGACGGTAATCTGGATCATCTAATAACTAGAGGAGGAGGAGCATTGCGCAATTGGGAGGCTGTGGAAGTTCCCATCTTTTTACCTTTAGAGTAATTCATTCTGCCTGTTAGCTTTGTGTCTTTCTTTAAAAATTTCTTGGTCTTGCCCAAGACCTGTGAATTATTTTGTACTGGGCCACTTTGCAAAAATTGAAAATCATTAATGAAAAAGTGTTTTTGTTAAAACTCTTGTTATTTGTTTGCACATCACTTTCACTCTTTTTTGGAAAAATGGCAATCTCTTTTGGAAAATAATAAAAACCACCCTTCATCTGCATGCCTGTGTGTGAGTGCCTAATTGTTCCTAAATAAAACATGCAGAATACCCTTATCAACCACAGAATCCTATGATCATTCGGTTCCTTCTACTAGCGGTTCATTCGTCTTTCAAGCTGAAGAAGAGAACGAAGAAGAGTTAGAGGTCCCAGAAGAGTTAAAGAGAATAGCTAAGCACGAAGATGATTATATCCAGCCCCATAAAGAGCAGACGGAAGTCATCAACTTGGGGTCAGAAGAGGACAAAAGAGAAGTCAAGATTGGGGCGTCATTAAGGCCAGAAATCAAAGACAAATTGATAACAATCCTCAGAGATTTTGTTGACATATTTGCTTGGTCCTACCAAGATATGCCAGGGTTGGATACTGACATTGTCATGCACAAACTCCCCCTGAAACCAGAATGTCCTCCGATCAAACAAAAGCTTCGCAGGTCGAGACCAGACATGGCACTTAAAATCTGAGATGAGGTCAAAAAGCAAATAGATGCTGGCTTTCTAGCAGTATCCAAGTATCCAGAATGGGTGGCCAACATTGTACCAGTACCGAAGAAGGATGGCAAGGTCAGGATGTGTGTCGACTATAGAGATCTAAATAAAGCAAGTCCGAAGGATGATTTCCCGTTACCACATATTGACACTTTGGTAGATAACACGGCAAGCTTTGCAGTGTTCTCATTCATGGATGGATTTTCGGGTTATAACCAGATAAAAATGAATCCAGAAGACATGGAAAAAACAACTTTCATCACACCATGGGGCACCTATTGTTATAAGGTAATGCCTTTTGGTTTGAAGAACGCAGGGGCAACGTATCAGAGAGCTATGGTCACCCTATTTCATGATATGATGCACAGAGAAATCGAGGTGTACGTGGATGATATGATTGCAAAATCCCAAAGTGAAGAAGACCACTTGGATCATCTATTGAAGCTATTTGAAAGACTCCGAAAATATCAATTGAGACTAAATCCAGCCAAATGCACCTTCGGAGTTCGCTCAGGCAAGCTACTTGGCTTCATCGTTAGTCAGCGGGGAATTGAGGTAGACCCTGACAAGGTTAAAGCAATCCAGGAGATGCCTGCTCCTAAAACTGAGAAACAAGTTAGAGGCTTCCTTGGACGTTTGAATTACATCTCCAGGTTCATCTCCAATCTGACTCCTACCTGCACACCGATCTTCAAGTTGTTACGAAAAGATCAAACAGTGGTATGGAATGAAAACTGCCAGGCGGCGTTTGACAAAATCAAGCAGTATTTGCAAGAACCTCCAGTGCTGATTCCCCCGGTACCTGGAAGGCCTTTGTTCATGTATATGACCGTATTAGAAAGTTCGATGGGCTGTGTCTTGGGCCAGACTGATGAGTCAGGGAAGAAAGAACATGCAATCTATTATCTAAGCAAGAAGTTCACTGATTGTGAGAGTCGTTACTCTCCCCTGGAAAAAGCTTGTTGTGCGTTGGCATGGGCTGCTAAACGTCTGAGGCAGTACATGATTTGCCACACTACGATGCTGATTTCTAAGATGGACCCCATCAAGTACATCTTTGAGAAACCAGCTCAGACAGGAAGATTAGCTCGATGGCATATGCTCCTATCAGAATATGATATCCAGTACGTTGCTCAGAAATCCATCAAAGGGAGCATTTTGTCAGAACACCTTGCAGAGCATCCTATGGAGGATTATCAACCGCTCAAGTTCGACTTTCCCGATGAAGATGTGATGTATATTCAGCGCACGAAACCAGAGCCTGGTCCAGAGGAAGGTCCCGAGCCGGGGTCCCGTTGGGAGATGATGTTCGACGGAGCGTCAAACAAAAATGGACATGGCATCGGAGCTGTTCTAAAAAATCCAACTGGAGGGTACACTGCGGTCACAGCCCGACTCTGTTTCTCTTGTACAAACAACATAGCGGAATACGAAGCCTGCATCCTAGGATTGGAGGCTGCCATTGATCTCCGTATCAAAATTTTGGAAGTAATTGGTGATTCTGCTTTGGTGATATACCAACTCAAAGAGGAATGGGAAACCAGGGATGAAAAATTGATTCCTTATAAGACCCACATCCTAGAGATGGCTGAGTATTTTGATGAAATCACCTTCAAGCACGTACCAAGGGCGGAAAATCACATTGCCGATGCATTGGCCATGATGGCGTCCAAGTGGAAAGTCCAGTTTGTCAACGAGGCACCTCTGATTCGCATCGAGAGAAGGACAGTACCCGCATACGTCATGGCAATAGATGAAGAACTTGGGGAGAAGCCATGGTTTCATGATATCAAGAATTTCCTTCAAAATCAAGAGTATCCCGCTGACGCGTCCACAATTGACAAAAGAGCGATACGGAGGTTGTCATCTAAATTCTTCATCAGCAATGGCATCTTGTACAAAAGAAACCATGATATGGTCTTACTCCGATGTGTCGATGAAAGTGAGGCGAACCTCATAATGGCTGAAGTACACGAAGGGACCTTCGGCACCCATGCAAATGGCCACACCACGGCTAAGAAAATATTAAGAGCAGGTTACTTCTGGTTAACTTTGGAGACGAATTGCATACTCTTCGCTCGAAAGTGTCATAAATGTCAAGTTTATGCTGATAAAGTGCATGTCCCTCCACATCCTCTCAATGTGATGACGTCACCTTGGCCTTTCGCAATGTGGGGCATAGATATGATCGGGGCAATAGAGCCTAAAGCTTCTAACGGCCATCGCTTCATCCTTGTCGCAATTGATTATTTCACCAAATGGGTGGAAGCAGCGTCATATGCAAATGTGACAAAGCAGGTGGTCGCACGCTTCATTAAAAAGGAAATTGTCTGCCGATATGGTATCCCTAACCAGATCATCACTGACAACGGGTCGAATCTGAACAACAAAACAATGAAGGAACTCTGTGACGATTTTAAGATCAAACATCATAACTCGTCCCCTTACAGACCTAAGATGAATGGCGCAGTTGAAGCTGCAAACAAAAACATCAAAAAGATAATACAAAAAATGGTCGTAACTTACAAAGATTGGCATGAGATGTTACCATTTGCTTTGCACGGCTACCGGACATCAGTACGCACTTCGACAGGGGCAACTCCATTTTCCTTAGTGTACGGGATGGACGCAGTGCTACCCATTGAAGTCAAAATACCTTCCTTGAAGATCTTGACGGAAGCAGAGTTGGATGAAGACGAGTGGATAAAAGAAAGATTTGATTCGTTGAATCTCATCGACGAAAAAAGAATGACAGCCATGTGTCACAGTCAAATCTATCAACAAAGGATGGCCCGGGCATTCAATAAGAAGGTTCGTCCCAAAGAGTATAGGGAAGGAGAGCTGGTGCTTAGAAAAATCCTACCTACACAAAAAGACATGCGTGGCAAGTGGATGCCCAACTACGACGGCCCTTTCGTTGTGAAGACTGTTTTCTCCGGAGGATCTCTGATTCTCGAAACCATGGATGGCGAATCACTCAAGTATCCCATCAACTCGGACGCAGTAAGAAAATACTACGCCTGAAAACGGAATGCATAGAAGGAGGATTTCAATGCCTCGACAAGAAAAACCCAATGTTTGAAAGATGACGGACGCTGGGGCGGACTCCTGTGCAGAGTATTAGAAGAAAGGTCAAAGCTTGTTGTTCTCGTCAGAAGCAGCAAAGCAAGTGAACTGATAGTCGGAAGGACCAAATTATTATGGGATTCTGTAATCTTTTCTGTTGCCATTTTTCAAAACTTTTAAAATCCCCAAGGCTTTGTCTTTTGTAAAGTTCTTGTCCATCAATAAAATCAGTTCTCTTTTTGGCCAAATCATTGTTATGATCTGCTATTTTTGTTATGCAATTTCACTTATTTGTTAATAAGAATTTTTTATGAAAGCAAAGTGTTTTGAAAAACCTAAGTCTTGTTTTAAAAAGAAAGAAGGAGAAAGCACAATTTGACAAAATGATTGAAAAGTTCTAAAGGTAATATGATGATATTACACAGTTCTTGAAGTTGTGGAAATCGCTGTTATCTTTGACCGAGATAAATACGTCCGATAGCAATTCTAGCTATTAAGCTAAGACTTCTTCCTTGCAAGATTATGGGGGACATTACTGAGGAAAAATCATTATCTGTATCAAAGAAGGAAGTGTCGCCTGATTTGAGGCATTTTGAAGCTCAGCGTGATAAGTTCCCTCTTTATTGGATTTTCCTTTGTCCCTCCGGGTCGTTCTGTGTCTTGCATACAGCATCATGCTAGCATACGCATTTGTTTGCATTCCCACCATTGAGGTCCTTTGGTCGTTACCTTTATCTTTGTTTTGTTGTTACAAGTTCGTTTTAGAGTTGACACCCTGGGATTTCCTTATTTTTGTTCTGGGAGAGTAGTGGTGACTAGCAATGTTCAATTTATACAAACAGGGGGTTATTACCAATTTTCACCTTCGATTGGGTTATCACTAACAAACTGTGAAAGGCTAGTGGTCACTAGCACGTATTCAGAACTAACTATGTTTGGTATAGTATTTTGGTCATCACCAGCAATTTTCCAAACCCAGTCGTCACTGATTCGGTTATAAGGCCAACCAATCGTCATTGGAGTCCTTTTGATTCGGTTTTCACCAATCTGTGCTAAGAAATCTAGTGGTTACTAGTATTACCTTCTAAAACCAATGGTCATTGGTACTTGAGTTGGTCGTCACCAAAATTCCCTAAAAAGTCCAATAATTATTGGCATCGCCTGGAATCCAATAGTCATTGGTACCTGTTTGATTTGGTTATTACCAGTCTTTTTGAATCTAGTAGTTACTAGTGTTACCTTCAGACCCAATTGTTATTGGTGGCTTTTGATTTGGTTATTACCAATCTTTCTAAGTCTAGTGGTCACTAGCATTGCTTGGAAAATCTAGTTTTCACTAGCCGTATCCAGTACCAGTTGTTATTGGTATACCCCTGGACTTGGTCGTCACCAGTTACCATAAGTCCAATGATTATTGGCATCGTTTAAATCAGATTGTTATCACCACTTTGGTCTGGTTGTTACCAAACTCAGTGAAAATCCAATGGTCATTGGTCTCCTGGGACTCGATCGTTACCAATTTCTCCATTTAAGTCTAGTGGTTTTTGGCGTTATCCAGAATTAGTTGTTATTGGTATATCCTGATTTGGTTACCACCAGTCTCCTCTAAGTCCAGTAGTTACTGGCATTGCTTGAAAGCTAATTGTTACAAGTTGATCGTTACCAGCTTCCCCAACCGAAGTCCTGTGTTTTACCAATATTGTTTGGAAACGCCCAATTAAAACTTTGATTTGGTCGTCACCATACACCCAGGAAGTCTGAGCGGTATTTAGCACTTTTTTGAAATCAAGCTCTGGATCGGTCGCCACCGTTTCCCCAGTAAGTCTAGTGGAAACTAGCACTGTTTGAAACTTCTTGTTGTTCTAGTCGTCACCAGTATCCCCAGTTGAAGCTTTTGATTTTCCAGTCGAGTCTCGGAGAACTAGTAGACACTGGTTTCCCCGGCGCGTCCGGTCTTATTTCTAACCTTTCCCTGAAGATCCCGTTTGAACTCTTCGTTATAGGAATTTTCTCATCTGGTTATCCCCAGTGAGATTCGTGTCTCTGTTCCGTATTTTTCCCTCGGTGAAGTTGTGCTTCCCCAGTAGATTTGTTCCCCAGCAAAGTTTTCCCCAGTGAAGAATTGCCATCTTCCCCAGTGGGCTTCCTCATCTGGTTATCCCCAATGAGGTTCATATCTCCTTTCCCCAATAAAGGTGTGTCTTCCCGGGTGAAATTTGTGTCCCCTGCGTGAGAGATTTCCTTGAACAAGCATCATTAGTCATGTTTGAACTATCTTGCTTACTTCGCTCGGAATCTTTCCCCAGTGTGTTGGATCCTCGTGAGTGGTTACTCGTCGTTTCGTCGTTTTTTATTTTACTCATGTGTCCGCATCTGTCTTACATTCAAGCATCATATGACATCATTTAGATTCATGGCATGATTGCATTTGTCCTTTTGCATATCATCGGATCTAAGGGACAAAATTTCTGGTTTGCTATATTTAAATACCTTTCACACGATTTCATGAGGATTGCCATCTCTCATTACCATCGAGTGAAAATATTTAAATAGGGGCATCTGTTGCACCCCAAATTTTGACCCCTTTATATCCTCTTGATATCATATGCATTTATTTATCTAACCTTAACAAGTTTCAAAGTGTATTTTGTCAAGACACAGATGAAACGGGGCTCCGCACTGATAAAATCGAAGGTTCGAGGATTGGGCAACCATCGCTTTGGGATGAATCATTCATGAAATAAGATCAAGAGTATCATATTGGGCCATGTGTGAGTTCAATTTGAAGTAATCACCCACAGATGGGGTGCAGTGCAGTTTAAGGCACCCAATTAGGGTTTTGCGAGTTAAAAAAGTCAATTGTAGTCTGACTTTAGACTCGGGAAATAATTCAAAGATAAAAGTATGGTTTAAAAAGAGCATATGGCTTAGTGAAGTCCCCCAAAGAGTTTCAAAGTCTTGGAAGCTCCGAAGCATGAACAGACAGTTCGGTAATCGCCGATCGATCGTACGGTTGACCGAAAAGTCAACCCCCTCAAGTTTTAAGAATTGGACTTCAAGTGGTGAAGCAAAGTTGTTCCTTATGTCATGAGGGACCTACATATCAATTTTCATGATCATCGGATCAAAGACGTGAGAGTAATTGGAAAAACGGGAAATTAGGGTTTCGAAAGGGGCTAAACCCTAACTCCCTCACCACACACCCAATCGAGGTGGTTCAAAGCTCGTCGGAAAGCTCTTAACAATTCCTACAAAAGTCCTATACTAGTCCACTCTCAGAAAATGCATGGAATTGGAGTTATCATCAAAATCGATTTTTAGTACAAAACACTTAGTGAAATTCTGAAAATCTGGCTGCACTAAAACTTGTTTTTTGCTGACTTTAAGGGACTTTTCAACCAAGATGCACATAGATTTGTAACTTTTGGCAAACATGAATGTTGTAGAGCTACATAAGGGCTTTCCAAAAAGTACAAGAACTCCCCAAGAGGAGTTATGAGCTGAGAGTTATGAAGTGTGAAAGATGGGCCTGTGCACTAATTTGTTAACTTGCCTAAACCCAACATAAACTTGGTTCCCAACCATACACTTCATCTCTAACCATGGATGGACATCTGATATGATGAATTTAGAGGTTGGAATAGACAAATTCAGAAGAGAATCCAAGCAAGTACAAGATCTTGAGCAAAATCCATTACTTTAGTAGAAGAAAGTACAAAAGGTACAACAAGAGAGAGAAGGTTGGGGGGGGCTGCAACATGGGGGTTTGTCCTTTCTCACTATAAGGTCACTTCCTACAACTCATATAAGCTGATTTTTCTTGCATTGAGCCTTGCAACTGGTGTGAAGAGGGCTGCCACAAGGATATTGGCAAGATTCACTTCAAAACTTCATGAAACTCCTTTCAAAAATGGAAGTTACCAAGCTGCCCTCACCCTCATTCCTCCTATAAATAGAGGCATTCTCACCATCTTCAAACCACACCAGAGTTGCTTAAAAACACCAAGCATTACAGCTCTCTTTCTCTTTCTCTCTTTGCTAGTAAGTGAAGAAAAGCTTAAAAACGCCAAAAACCTGCATTTTACAACTTTCATGCCATTTTCATTTCTAGCATTATCAACACTCCCACAACCATCCACACATCTTCTAAATCACATATAGAAGGTGTGTAATCCCTTGAACCACCAAAAATCCCGAAAAATCAAAAAGTCAACTCTCATTCCACCATACTTTGACCAAAAGCCATAAAAATCACCAAGCCTTGTTCCAAACAGTTTCTTGAAGTTTTAATCACTCATACACCTCATAAATGGTATATCCCAACTGTCAAGACCCCTAGAAACCATTGGAGGCTCATAATTTTCATTTTGGTATCATAAGTGGTTGTTTACTTGAGTTTGAAGTAAGGCGCAAAAGCAAAGAGTTGAATTGAAGATCTCTGGTTTTCTCAATTGATTTAGCTTGCTTAAAAGAATCATCAAAAGGTGTGTGACTTATTTCCATGAGCTTTTGCATCATTTTCATGAAATTACTTTTTGGTTGTTTTGGTGGAATTTGATAGTTATGAGCTTCATGTGTTTTTCATGACATTCATGTTATTAGTTAAAAGTGATCATCATGTGTGCCTTACTGCTAAAGTAATCTGGAGAGAATAAGCATCATCTGCATTTGCCATAGTTGTTGAATTGGGTCATTTTTCAATTGTTGTTGTTATTTCAAGACTGTTAATGATTGCCTTATCATACCCTAACTGTTGCTTTCTTCAAAGCATCATGAGATCAATATCTCACATTTTGTTTCAATCACTTTCAACATAATTTATATGCATAGAACCACTGCCCTACTGATTTGAATTTTGTGTGTGATGCTATTTATCTCAAACTGTCACAAAATCACCTTGACTGCTAATAGAGGAATGATTTTAGTTTGCTGTTGAGGATGATTATGGTAGTGTGGATGACACCATTATTGCTATCATGTTTGGATCTGCACCTTTGATAAACAAGTCCATTTTAGTGCTAAAACTGGAAGTTAGACTTTGTAGTTATTGGGAGGATTTCTTTTGGTGGTAAGTTTGAGACCCTTGCTGCTACTCCATAAGGCTGGTAAGTATAAGACTATTGTCTGTTTCATGACAGCAGTGGTTTTTCCTTGAACCTCATCTTGAGTTTGGTATTTTAGGCATAGGTAAACCTGTGTTTAGTTCTAGACATCCACCTATTGGTAGTCAGTTTGTAGAAACAGAATTTGTTTTGGAACTCAGGCCTAAGTTTGGTGGTATGTGTGGGATTGTCATGAAGAGTTTGCCTAGGACTGTTTGGTTGGTTTCTCTGTTGAAAGGATGCTATGGATTTTTGTACACTTAAGGTTGTTACTCCACGAGGTTGGTAACATTGGACTGTTAATCCATTTTTTGGGATGATGGGCACTATTGCTTGTAACTGTCCAAACAGTTTGAGCTTACCAACTCCAATCTGTTGTGCAAGGTTTAACCCTTCATTTCTGCTTTAAGGTAGGCTTCATTAACTTTATTATTGAGACATTACTGAGTTGTTTGGATAACAACCATTTGGGGGGGGGGGGGGCTGTTAGGAAGCCTGCTAGCAGAGTGTGTGGATTGAAATTCATGGTGAGGATTTTTTTTAGCTAGTTGTATTGATATCACAGGCCTTAAAATGACATTGATTGACCCTGCTCAGTTTTAGTTAAAATCTTTGGGGCTATAGTTATGAGTTGAGAAATTTAGGAGAATTTGAACAGTCTATTTAGAGCAGTTAGCTGTCTACTCTTAGTAGCTTTGTGACAGATTCAAGTGTTGAATACTTTGCTCTACTGCTACAAATCCCATTTACCATGACTTGACAGACCTCCATTTCAAACCCTCTGTTGACAAATTGGCTTTGAGTCTTTACTGCTAGATTTAAGTATTGAATACCAGACCATTATCCCTGTCATACCAACATGCCTCAACAATCAACTTAATGCATGAGTGGTTTAGGTTGGTATCTAGTAATGTGCATAGGGCTGCTATTTGGGGGTATGCATTGAAAAGAATGTTTTTTGTCATGATGAGAATTCACATTGGTTTAATTGATGGTAACTGAGTAATGCTAGAATGGACTGTTTTGATTTAATTATGTTTGGTCACAGCTGTTTGAGCTTTTGAAATTCTACCAAAACCTGTTTGTGAACAACTAAAGATTTGATCTGTGTTTGGTAATAAGCAATTACTTTGGTCTGATAGAAATGTATACTGCCAGAAGAGTATTATCATGCAAAATTTGGCAGTTTGTTTAACATTGACTTGATCACTTTGTTTTTGAAATCAAACTTGGAATTGGTCTGGGATTCATCAGTGGGACCACAACAAAACAATTTGCAACTCACACTATCTCCTTGTTCCAAAGTAACCATACCTTTTTTATCATGACAATGCTTGACATACTTAGGACCTTTAAGTCATAATGCATGTGATCTGTTTGTATAAATGTCTGATCATCATGTGAAATCTGCATTGGGTTTATACTCATCATTCTCATTTGTGAATCTACTGCTATTTCTGTTTAGATCAACTTTAAATAGGTTGTGGCATCACAGTAGTTCATAGGTTGGACCTTAACAGTTTGTGGCTAGGTTGTTGAAACTATTTAATTTGATTGTTTGCTTTCTGTTTACCTATGAAATGTGTTTGTTTCTGTTTCCAATAAAAAGGCCCTTCTTAATCATGTTTATATGTTGAAGTTTTTCTTGGTAGGCTGTTAAGATTGCTTTTTCATCAGAGTTTGTCAACTCATAATAACTCACCATGAGTTATCAGTTTTATAAGCATGGTCTCTGTGGTATTGGAGTAGACCAGTTTATTTTGAACAGGTCAAAGGATCAATTTTCCCAACCCTCAATCCAACAGTTTGGAGCTTGTTTCATAACTGTTGTGCCTGGGAGCTTAGGATTTCAGTTTGTTTAAATTATACTAACCATAGGAGTTAGACTGGGATTTGGTTTTGATTGCAGTTTTGTTGTTTGGCATAGATTGATGGTAGTGTGAGTCCACTCACCAAAGTTTCTGAAGCTGTTTAACATTTAGTAGTCTAAGCCTATCACCTTTGTTTCTCAAGTTTAGCACCTTGAAAGGGAGTTCACACCAGTTTTCAACATTTCTGAAAAAAGGAGGTTTATACTGGTCCCAGTTTGCAGTGTGCCAAGAGTCTAGGTAGGGTGCACTGAACTGGTACAGTTAGCAAGGGTAGTCTAAGTTTTCTGGTTTTGTGGGTTGGTTCACCAAGTCTAGCAGTTGGAAAATTATGTTGATGATCATGCATCAATAGGTTGATAGTTGTGAGGATTTTGCTGTCAAAGCCAGCCAAGGAAGTAGAAAATCTGTTTGTCAGCATAAACATTAGGAGATCATTCTCATCTGTTGAGCATATTTGAGCATTGAGTGAATATTTTTTTACCAATTGGTGCATAGAGGTAACTTTTGTATTTTAACACGAATTCCAAAATCACAAAAAATACTCATATGATCACTTGTTGCTAAGCCTTGTTCAATTGTTGAGAGGAGTGTTTGCTTTGAACCTGAACTTATGCAAGCTGGTAAGGACTGAGATTTGGGTGTATTCATAACAATTTTGAACTGCTAATTGTTATCATCATCATAGGTTGCATTGTTGATGTTTTCTTGTTTTGTTTGTGACCAATGTGAGCAATTTCTTTTAAGCACATGTCATTAGCAGACCAAACATTATTAGTATTTGTAGTGTTGGTTGCTTGTAACTCATGTTGTGAATCTCAAAATTACACCCTTACCTCACAGACTGTGGTTGACAGCATTATCTTAATTTTTGTTGGTGTTCCTCTTTTAAGTAGCAGTGTGTGGTTGGTAGTTTAGAAGGTTTTGTTTAAACCAAGGTCTTTAGGTTGTTGATGTTTTGGATAATGTTTGAGACAAGTGCAGAGCTGGTAAGCAAGCCTAACCTATGCAAGTTCATTAGGTTGAAGGTTGGTCATGAGAAGTAGTTTGATGATTGAACCTTGTCATTTGTGAACTAACACTGTCAAAAACAATATGTGTCCAGCATTCAAAGTCCTTGCATCGTGATTAATCCTTGTTTGTGTATGATTCACCTTGTATATGATGTTTGTGGAGGTTGTATCATGAATTTCCATTCTTCTTGCCAAAACAACGTTTTTAAGCAATTCTTGTGCATGTCACTAGCAGCCACACACCAGTTTCTATTCGAGGCCATCACTACATAATTTTTTTGCATCCATAGCCCATGAGCAAATGAGTTAGAACATGTGCATACTCTTACACTGGTGCCAGCTTGACTGAGTTGGGTTTTTACATTCAAAACGCATTTCAAAAAACTCATATGCATATGCGATTGAATTTTAAAATAAAGACTCAATTTCTCCAAAGTAACACTACCACTGAGTTCCTCATTGAAAAATACTTGAGATTGATTAAGGATTCATTAAATTCCATGAAGTTTTGGTTTAGTTTCAATCTTTCACGCCCCTTGCTTTTTGGTTGTGTTTGTTGCCCAGAAATTAACCAATTTATGCTATGTATGTTTTTTGTTTCCATCCAATTAATGGATGTAACAGCCACCCCAGTGGCAGACCATTGCGCGCCTTATGACCTTCTACCAGCATGACCAGGGTTCGATCCGGGTGGAGGTCGAACCCTTTTGTTTTTTTTCAATTTTTAGTGTTAACCTTTTTCTTCATTCTTCCTACCTCCTTACACACGCGCCTGCGCGCCGCAGTGGTAAGTTTGCGTGTTTGTAAACACCAGGGCGTGGGTTCAATCCCCACCCATGCCCTTTCCTTTTTATTAGTTTGCTTAGTTATTTTATTTCATGAATTAAAGGAAAACTTCACATGACCATAACTTGTTCATTTTTCGTCTGTTTTAACTCGTTCTTTTTGCAAACTCTTCCTTGTGATGTCTAGTCTTGTTTAGTGATTTAAAATCTCATGATTAAATATTTCAACAATACTTTCATGTATTTGTTAAATTCACTCTTAGATTATCACCTTGCGTCCCGATTTAACTTACCCTCTATGCCATGTTTGTCTTGTAAGATTTATGGGTATTTGTTTATGTTTGTTAACATATTGAGACTTCATTCTTTTGTTGGTTGTCACCATGAATATTTATTCCTCCTAAATTACGAGGTTAAACTAATTTATTTATTTGTTTGTGCGCGATTGTTACTTATACACATTGTGGTCACACTTGCATGATTTGACTTCAAGTTGACATTTGTTTATATGGTTGTTACCTTCAATATACTTTCATCTTTGTTAAGATATACCTTCATCTTTGATATGCCATTAGTAACATTGCTTGTATACCTTGGTTGAAACCATTCATCTAACTTGAATTACTTGCTCATTATAATGTGCTTACCCATCTTTGATTGTAATCTTTGTCTTCTATATTCCTCATACTTGAATAGCTCATTACCTCCTCCTTTGACTTTGAAAAGTCATTTTGAGCCTTAGTTAAGATCAAAAACCATAAGCCATTTGACTTTGCTTAAAGTCTAAAAGACCCACCTCTACTAGGAGCGCTCCTCAACTAGAACCCTAGGTTAGAGTTTGTTAACTCTATGTAAGGATCATGGATATGATCACTTACTTCCCCCTTTGAGTGTCACAACATAGACATAGAGAGTTTTGCGAAACTCTACACAAACATTATTATGTTTGTTCCCTTTTGAACCTTGATCGCAATCAAGCGTTCTTCAACCCTAGTGAGGTGAACTATGATTGCTCTGATTCTATCCTAGTTAGGATACGTAGGCAGAGGACGCGATGTCTTTGCGAGCAAACTTAGAAACAATCTTAGGTCTTCATCTATCATAACCTTCACCTTTTTACCCAATACCCAAACCTCAGCAAATATTTAACAAACTTAGCATACAAGTAAACAAAAGGTTCCTGTAGAGTACTACAGATGTTTAGGATGTGAAATACCTACCCTATGCATAACCAACCCCCGATCCCCGAATCTCTTAGCATTGTTGTTACATCGCGAAAAGGGTTTTTCTTTCTTTAGACCTTTCCTTTGGATAAATTAAAGTCCGGTTGTAATCTAAGAATTAAAGATTCAAGTTAATTCAATAGCTTGGTATCACGATTCTCACCGCAACACCTACGACGGGTTATGGGGGAAGGTAGCTCGCCAAGACATCGCTATCTTGTGCCTACGTACTCTCAACAGGTATGAGAGATCAGAGCTCACGTAGTTCGGGAAACTACGGTTTATTTCCTGTCTTTTACGAAAGAAGTGTTTTTTATTGTGTTTGCGATTTCAATCACACTAGAGACTATGACCTGAGAGTGAATGCGTCGCATGTCACCCAAAGGGTACCATACTAGACATCCAGACCATGGAAAAGAAACTCTCCCACAATCCTTTCTCAGATAGCTTAAGGCTCGTAAAGTACGAAAGAAATCATTCATGATTACTGTATCTTAAACTGTTTTGAGATGAGAAGAGAACAGGCCCAACTAGGAGGGAGACTATCAAGTCCTACTGTTGTCATGCCATGGATTCATCCTATGGTTGAGGTTTGAACAGGGAACTCCTAGAAGTTGTCATGCATAGGTTTCAACCTAAAGTTCTATCATCAATTCTTTATCAAATGAAATGAGAGTCCTAAGGGATCATGTCAATGATACACCAAAACAGACAAAGCATCAGCTTAAACAGTAAAATGCATGCAATGCAAGTGAGGGAGGAAATGTGTGTGGGGCTTCAGCCTCCACAAGCTCATCTCAACCTCAAGCCAGAATGGATAACAGTAATCATACTGAAATATAAACAACATGCTATCAAGCAAGAACAGTAAACTGCAATCATACAGATAAAATGAAATAAAATGCCATCAGGCAAACAAACCACATGGGCAAGGGAGCTGGGCTCTATCGAATACCCGCAAGCAAAGCCACACAGTAACAATACAAGCAGAGGGAGCAGCTCAACCTCTAGTGCAATCATGCTCCTAGATTCTACCTATTCTAGATATGGACTTATTCTAATGCATCAAGCAAGTCAATCAAAACACATCAATACAGCAAAGAAAAAGAAGAGAAACAGATCAACTCCTCTCTCAACTCCAAGCTTCAGCTCTTCCAACAGCAATTCAGTCTCCAGAATTCAATCACTCTTGACAAATATCAATTTGCTCTTCCTAGTTTCAACCCTCCAACATAAGTTTCAACTTATCTTCTCCCTTAAGCTTCAGCTTCTTGATCAGCTCCACCTTCAGGCTTCACTATCAATCATAAGTACCAACTCGGCTCCTTCAGGATCTCCAGGTATCAAAGTAAGTATCAACTTCCTTTGTTCTTCAAGCTTCAGCTCTTCAGAATCAATCTCAATCACTTAGAAGTGTCAACTTCATCCTTCAGTCTTTACTTCATCTGCAGGGGTCTTCAAGTATCAACTTGCTCTTGCAGCTCTTCAAGCTTCAGCTGGAATGGCAATACTCAAGGATTCATCCTCTTCTACACTCTTCATTGAAGTCTTCATCTTCAAGCTCAAGCTCAACATCCCTCAAGATAATCAAGCCAGACGAAATCACTTACTGGATAAGCTGGGGGATATTGAACTGCTTATTGACCACCAAAGGTGACCTATAAGGGTTCAACATCAAAGGAATGGTTCCCTCAAAAGTTCTACTTCCTAGGTACATCACTTATCCCTCCAAAGGAGAGAGGTGTATATCATGGAAGGACTTGGAATCATAGGGAGGAATGGAGGTGAAAGATACCATCCATGTTTGAGAAAGAAGCTATCTAAGTCTAAACTCTTCCTAATCCCTAACCCTAAAACAATCAACAACACAAAAAAGATCAAGCTCTCAAGCTCCTCAATCCATCTCAATCAATCTTCAATTCTTCTAGCAAGCTCCTCAATGCTCCACAAAGAGATACCTGTTAGACTAAGGCACGGATCTAGAAGGGGGGGTTGAATAGATCCCTTTTAAAAATTTGAGTGGCGCTACCAATAAAATTGGTTTTCAAAATTGTTTTCAAATGCGGAAGCGGCCTTGGAAAATATAGTCTAAAACGAACAACTATTGGAGAGCCGGATATGCGTCAAGCAGATGAATTTAAGACGATAACGGATAGTAAATCACTACACACTTTTATGCAAAACTCAGATGTGATTCACTCGTACTATTTCCTTATTCCAATGATCAAAAATTACACCAAAACTAGCAGCAAAATTAAGGCAATTTTAGTTCAGCACTTTTGTCGAACAGTTGGTGTGCACAAATACCTTAAATGATATTTGTGTTGAATGAGTGATTGAAAAAAGCCTTAGTACAGTATTTCTATTGTACTTAGTAGTTAAAAAACAGTGTTTCACCAACTCACTCAATCAATACTACAATTTGACAAAATCACTTATTCTAGAATCACTTAATTTTTAAGCTGTAATTGAAAATGCAGAAAATAAAGGAACACAAGATTTGATGAGGCAGTTCCCCCAGTCGTCCTCGCGTTGGGGTACGTCTGCCCTCAATTCTACAATGAGAATTGAGATATGTATTGAATAGATATCACCTGTTTGGTAGAACAGTTATACACAAGAATCGATAGACAATTGATACAAACAATCTCAATGTTGCTGATAATTTCTACCACTTCTTGCCCCTTGATTCAAGATGAATCAAGTCCTCCAATTTGATGTGAATGACCTCCGATTGCAGCCACCTTATTGACAACTCTTCCGTTGATCAAACCTTCGGCACGGCTGATCTTAGACACACCCAAATTGAACCCGGAACGTCTTCAACCTTTCAACGCCCTAGCTACTAGATTGATCAACCTTCCGCTAATCAATCACCTTCGCACTCGCTTGATTGTTGAACCGACGATTCCGTAACAAAAGCCTTCAAAACCTGTAGTCTTGATAGGTAAAACCTCAAAGGTTTTCTCCCAAGAAACACCTGCACCAGCTTCCACTCGAACCGGATCTTCAATCACGCGTTCGAACCTTATCACCGTCGAGCAAACCACAAACCGCAGCAAAAAATTGATTATCTGTAATTTGAGGATTTGTGAGTTGATTGAACGATGAAGATGAAGAACACTGATGCACCTCTTTCACGTTTCTTGACCTGAACACTTTCTCACAATGCTTTCAAAAATGTTGGTTGTTAAAATTGAAAAGACAGCTATTTATAGTAATATACAAAACAGACAGTTGACAGATCAATGAAACATAGCAGAATTTCTGTTTCTGCGCGCGAACGGTCGACCATAGGGTCGGCGTGCGCTGAGCCGTGTGACACTCAAACTGTCATGCGCCGAGTCAGCGGTCGACGCATGATCTTCATGCGCTGAGCCGTCTGATTCTTAAACCTGCATGCGCCAAGTTAACGGTCGACGCATGACCTTCATGCGCTGAGCCGTGTGAACTGAATGAAACTGTGTGCTGACGGTATGGTCGGCTCATGGTTCAAAAATCTGCAAAAACATAAATTTCTACAGCTTTTTGTGCATTACGACATTGTAAAAATTGAATCATAAGTAGCGTGAATGATTTAAACGAAAGAAGGATATCTCTTAGCAAGTTGTCATCATCAAAAACCAGAGGCACGCTTGTGTTGGTAGATACTTTGCCTTCACATTCTCCCCCTTTTTGATGATGGAAACCTACTGTTACGCAACACGTGATAGGTATAGGTATGCTCCCCCTTTCTTTTACAATTATAGCGGTCGTAATCATCGTCTATCTACTGCTCGGTTCTCCCCCTTTGACAACATCAAAAAGAGGTAAACTCGTGACACAATAACAACACATTGAATCATGCATAAATGAGATACCAACAGATGAGAAGTAAACAACAGTTATACATACGATGGAGATAACAGTTAATAGATTACAGAACCACAAAAATGTCATGATAGCAACATAGAAGTAAGCAACAATCATAGTGAGTTTGGGCAGAAAAAACAAAATGAATGCAAGCCAAAACAGGAAACAACAAATGACATATGAGCGCATGCTAATAGCCCCGTACACGTCCGCGACCACGACCACGCCTGTCATAGTAATGAGGATGGCGTTGGGGATGAGCTAGATCAGTAAATTCTTCTGTGATGTTATTCAAAAAGTCAAGACTGTCGACAATGGCGCGCTCTTCAGCTTGATGACAGTGAGTTAGAGTCTCGAATCGAGCGTCCAGCTGAGTCGACATTCCACTGATCCGTTCATTTTGGTTATGCAGTTCAGAACGAATTTGTGCCATTCTTTCATTTTGATCCCTCATGAATTTTTGCTGTTGTTCCTGCATATTGGTCATAAAATTTCGCTGTTCCAACTGCATCGACTGCATCATTTCTAAAATCTCCGAATTGTTTGACGGTTGTTGAGGAGAAGGTGGGTCTGCAGTGCTTGGTTGATACGGCTGATAGAATTTGTCAAGGGTGGTCCACCCGGTGTATTGCCATTCACCCCAGCCTTGGTTATTCTCCTCATCCTCATTTTCCTGTTGGTTTGAGTAGGCAGACCAGTTATTGTGTTGATTGTCATCTTGATATGTTTGTTGATAGTTTTCAGAAGGCACGTATGGTTGATGACCTTCATTAATATCGTGGTCCAGCTGAGTCTCATCAGCGGTTTCTTGTGTCTCTCCTGCATTGTCACCTTGATTGTCTTCATCTTCACTTGAGCTTCCTTCTGCTTCTTCATCTTCTCCACCCTCTGACTCATCAGCACTTTCTTCACTCGAGGAGGCAGCTGCAGCCATGGTTGAGCGCCGATAAAATCTGTACTTTTTGAGCGACTGCAGAGTTTAAAGCTTCCTGAATGAATGAGCCATAGGCGAGCGCGGTGCCTCGCTTGGAGTCTCTTAGTTCATACATCCGGCTTGTAATATAGTACGGCCAGTTAATTTTAATGCCGTGACCTAGTATATGGATGAGATGCACTTCAGCTTGTTCGACTCTTGACAAACCACCTTGTTTAGGCCGCAGAATGCGCGCCACAATCCATTGAAGGATCCTTGGAAATGATCTGAGTTTTCCGGATGTGACGGACCTCGGAAAAGCCGCACTGTTTACAATGTGCTCCGGATAAGGCCTCTTGAGCATATTATTCAGTGCTTTGTTATACTCATAACCTTCAAGAGTTTTAGAATCGGTCACTTCGGCTAGGGGAGGTTCACCATCCTCTACAGACATATCAAAATACTTACTCCAGAATTCAGTATTTACAGTCACTTGAGTTGTTCCAATATGGGAATGAAAGTTTTCTCCGTGAAATTTATCATTCAATTCAGAGTAAAAGACACGCACCAGATCTTCGCTATATTGTACATTGCATTCAACAAATCGTTCAACACCATGATAAGTAAGAAAGTTCATGAACTCACCCAGATGCATGCGTTCAGCAACCAGTTCATAGAAGGCGTGTTGTCGAACCACTTTCCTCTTACCAATGTCTTTGTTAAAGTTTTCCCGACGAGACGGATGAACCAGGGATTCTGCAGTGATTGGCACTGTTCCGGAGGTTGACCCTCTTGATCTCTTTCTTGTAGGTCTAGAGGAAGAAGCCATGGGTATAGTTTTGTGGGTACAAGGAACTCTTTACCAATGTGATGGAGAATGAAGAGTTTTGAGATGAAGGATTTTGAATTTTGAGAAGAAGGAGAGAGATAACCCTTGTTTAATGTAAGGATTAGGGTTTGATTGGAAAATGTGAGGAGATGAAGAGAGTTAGTAGGGGTAGTAGGTGTGGGTTTCTAGTAATGAAGATAAATGCAAATGTAACTGCCCAAAAAAAACTGAACCGTCAAGTAATCAGGAAAACTGGGTTTTTGCGCGAGCCGTCGACGGTAGCTTCTGCATGCGTCGACGCATGCTTCAGATTTTTCACCAGATACAAAAGTTAACAGGGTGCGCCGACCGCTGCCCTGTTATGGTCGACTCAATATGCAACAAACAGCAGATTTTTGTATTTTACCATATTCAGAGGTACATGCTATGCAAAAATGATGTCATGACATATAAGAAAAAATATCTATATACATATGCAGTAGATGTCATACAAATTTAGCGTAGTATAAGCGATATGATTTGAGATCAACAGGATTATCAAACAAAGAGAGAGAGAAAGAACAATATCACCTTGATGCCTGATTTGCTTGATACACAACATACTTATACTTACACGAATATCAAATTGTTAGAAGTACAACAGCATGATTATTTGAATGAAATAAGATAACATCAGCAAATATTATTCCCGTTCCGAAATGTCGAGGATGCCAAGTTCTCGGCGGATATGAAAGAAAGGTTCCGTTGCTAGAGGCTTTGTGAAAATGTCCGCTAGTTGGTTTTTAGTGTCAACGTGTTCAAATACAACATCACCTTTCTCAACATGGTCCCTAAGAAAATGGTGTCGAATTTCTATATGTTTAGTGCGAGAGTGTAATACGGGATTTTTGGTAAGGTTAATAGCGCTAGTGTTGTCACATAGGATAGGAATACGTTCAAGTTTAAGATTGAAATCTAGTAGTTGTTGCTTAATCCACAGAATTTGAGCACAACAACTACCAGCGGCAACGTATTCCGCCTCGGCCGTTGATAAAGCAACTGAAACTTGTTTCTTGCTATGCCAACTAACCAAGGAGTTTGAAAACAAATGACATGTACCACTAGTGCTTTTCCTATCCGATTTGCACCCGGCAAAGTCGGAATCGGAGTAACCTACCAACGAGCAATCACTACCCTTAGAATACCACAATCCATATTTCGGGGTACCTGACAGGTATCGAAGAATTCGTTTAACAGCTTTTAGGTGGGATTCATTGGGACATGATTGGTATCGTGCACACATGCACACACTAAACATAATATCAGGACGTGACGCAGTAAGATAGAGAAGTGAACCAATCATACCTCTATATCGTTTTACCTCTACGTCCTTGCCATTTTCATCTTTATCCAAATTTACGCATGTAGGCATTGGGGTGTCTATGGCCTTGGATTTTGCCATGTCAAATCTCTTGATCAAGTCCAAACAATATTTTGTTTGGCTCACGAATGTCCCTTCTTGGAGTTGTTTAATTTGCAGGCCGAGGAAGTATGTGAGCTCCCCCATCATACTCATCTCGAATTCGCCCTGCATGAGGTCAGAAAACTCTCTCACGAGATTCATGTTAGTGGATCCAAATATAATATCGTCAACATAGATTTGCACCAAAATCAAGTGCTTTCCTTGACGTTTAATGAAGAGTGTAGTGTCAACCTTTCCTCGTGAGTACCCCTGATTAAGTAAAAACTTACTTAGTCGTTCATACCAAGCTCTAGGAGCTTGTTTGAGACCATATAAAGCTCTTTTTAACTTGTAAACATGTTCAGGGTATTCATGAGATTCAAAACCGGGAGGTTGAGACACATATACTTCTTCATTTATGTGACCGTTAAGGAACGCACTTTTAACATCCATTTGAAATAACTTAAAATCCTTTGCACATGCAAAGGCGAGTAAAAGGCGTATAGCCTCGAGTCGGGCAACCGGCGCATAAGTTTCCTCATAGTCGATGCCTTCCTCTTGGTTATACCCTTGAGCGACCAATCTCGCTTTATTACGGGTTATTACCCCGTTTTCGTCCAACTTGTTCCTAAACACCCATCGGGTGCCGATTACTCGATGGCCTCGCGGAGGAGGGACAAGGTCCCATACCTCGTTTCTTTTAAACTGATTTAGTTCCTCTTGCATCGATAAAAACCAGTGCTCATCGAGTAGGGCCTCTTTGGGGTTTTTAGGCTCTATTTGTGAAACGAAAGCGAAGTGATAACAAAAGTTACTTAGCTTAGATCGAGTGGTGACTCCCTTTGTGATGTCTCCGAGAATATTGTCAATTGGATGATCTTTACACGACTTCCAAGCTTGAGGGAGATCATCGTTTGTAGGCGGATGAGCTTCCTCAGTTACCTCATGGTGTGCATCCTTATCCTCCTCAATTTTGACTCTATCGGGTTGATCAATCCCCGTTTCGCCACCTTTGAGTATGTCTTCTGTGGATGTACCTGCACCATGAACAACACTATCCTTTCCGACATTTCTCGGATAGGACTCATCAAACGTAACGTGCACAGACTCTTCAACAGCTAGTAATCTTTTATTATAAATCCTATATGCTTTACTTGATTGCGAGTACCCTAGAAAAATGCCTTCATCGGCTTTTGAATCAAACTTGCCCAAGTTTTCCTTTCCATTGTTTAATACAAAGCACTTGCATCCAAAAACATGAAGGTGAGAAACATTAGGCTTTCGCCCTTTTAAAAGTTCATACGGAGTTTTGTTTAGAATGGGGCGGATGAGTACCCTATTCAAAACATAACATGCCGTACTAATGGCGTCGGCCCAAAAGTATTTTGGTAAACCACTATCATTAATCATTGTTCTTCCCAATTCTTCTAAAATTCTGTTTTTACGCTCCACAACCCCATTTTGTTGAGGAGTTCGTGGAGCCGAGAAGTTATGATCGATGCCATGGTTTCCGCAATATTCTTCAAATAAATGATTTTCAAATTCACCTCCGTGGTCACTTCTTATTGACACAATGTTTGTATTTAACTTATTTTGGGAGAGCTTGGCAAATCTCTCAAAAGCGGCAAACGTGTCACTTTTACTCACTAAGAAGATGGTCCAACAGAACCTAGAAAAGTCGTCCACTATTACGAATCCGTAATAGTTTCCTCCTAGACTTTTGATCCTAGACGGCCCAAACAAGTCCATATGAAGTAGTTCAAGAGGTCTCGTTGTTGAAATAATCTTTTTGGATTTAAAGGAGATCCTCGTTTGTTTTCCTTTTTGACAAGCATCACAAAGGTGATCCTTGGTGAACTTAATTTTGGGAAGTCCTAGTACTAGATCTTTTGAGACAATCTTATTGAGTAAGTCAAAGTTGACATGCGCTAAGCGCCTATGCCATAGCCATGAGTCTTCACTCATAGATATGAGACATTGATCGCTTGTTGGGGATACCACATTCAAGTCAAGCATATACACATTGTTTACTCTAAAACCAATAAACACATTCTTCTTATCACTTTCATGCACAATTTTGCAGCAATCTTTTGAAAAGGAAACATTGTAACCTTTGTCGCATAATTGGCTAATGCTAAGGAGATTATGTTTAAGGTTTTCGACAAGCAACACATCGGAAATTGTAGTAGAGGAGGGATTACCTATACTACCTTTACCTAGTATCGCTCCGCGGTTGTTATCACCGTATGTTACATACCCTTTCTTCTTAGCCACGAAGTCTATGAATAAGGATATGTCTCCAGACATGTGCCTTGAGCACCCACTATCAAGAACCCATCTTCTCTCGGTGGACTCGACACATTTCACCTGTCAAAATATAACTTAGAAAAGGGAGGTACCCAATGGCATATTGGGTCCTAATAGGTTAGCGACAAGACGGTTGCGTTTGGGCAACCATTGGTAGATGCCTTTAGGAACAAGAAATCTCCTAAATCGACATTTACCAATGGAGTGGCCTTTCTTGCAACAGTAAAAGCATACAAAGTCGACATTAGAATCACTTTCACTTGCTTGATCCCTAATTACATATGCATATTTTTGATATGGGTTTATCATACTTTTTCTAAAATCCTTTTTATCGATTGCAAATGTAATTTTAGGTTCAAGTGCCTTGTCTAATTTGGCCTTAAGGTTTCTAACCTCACCTTGCCAAATATGACAAGTATCACAACCAAAGTTGAAAGGATTATTATTGTCCTTACAATCCGATTCATTATCTTTCACAATGGAAGCCTTAAGGTCCTCTAATTTCTTTTCGGACTCTAAGACTTTGTGCTCTAAATATGTAAAAATTCTTCTATTAGAAGCAAGTTTCTTAAAGGCTTCAGTTGCTTCCTTGTGTAAAACATCGAATGCGGTTTGTAATTCGGAATGAGACATATTAGATGACATATTATATCTAGAGTGACGTACCTGTTTCTTTTTCTTTTTCTGATTTGCGGAGAGACATAGATTCACGGACTCTTCTTCATCACTAGAGCTTTCATTAGAGGAGGAAGAATCACTGTCGCTTTCCCACGCGATGTACGCCCTCCTAGGCTTTGATGCTCTCTTATGTGACTTCGATTGTTCCTTTTCTTTTCCCTTGTTGTTCATTGGACAGTCCGGTTTGTAGTGACCGGGCTTTCCACATTTATAGCACGTTCCTCTAGTCTTTTTGCCTTTTTGATTGTCATCTTTGGAGAACCTTGATTGCCTTCGGAAATTTACCAGGTTCTTCTCCGAATGTTGGATTCCGTTCTTTCTCACGTACCGGTTATACCGTTTAACGAACAGCCCCATGTCCTCATTTATGTCTTCTTCTTCGTCGTCGCTTGAAGAATAATCACTTTGCTCTTTTGCTTTAGACTTCGAGGAAGAAGCCTTAAGAGCTATGGACTTCTTTTCACTCATCTTTACTTTGTCCTTCTTTTCTTTCCTTTCATGTTGGTCAAGACTCAAGAGTACCTGTTCATGCTCTTGTAGTTTGCCAAACAATGTAGTCAGGTCTAATACCGTAAGATCATTTGCCTCTTTGATGGCGGTCACTTTCGGCTGCCATTCCCTGCTAAGACATCTCAAAACTTTATTAGTAGCAAGATCATTGGAAATAGGTCTTCCTAGTGAATGTAATCTGTTTATGAGATGAGTAAATCTCTTTTGCATGTCAGCAATGGTTTCCCCTTGCTCCATGAAAAAGAGATCAAACTCTTGTATAAGAGTGTTGATTCGAGCCAACTTAACATCGTTTGTCCCCTCATGGGCAATTTGTAGTGCATCCCACATAGTCTTAGCCGTAGGGCAATGGGATACACGGTAGTATTCATCTACACCTAATGAGGAGATTAGAATGTTCTTAGCTTTCCAATCGTAATTATACTTTCGCTCATCGTCGTCGGTCCATTGTGCTTCGGGCTTTGGCACAACTTCGTTATTCTCATTTGTCATGGTTATTTCAATCGGACCATTGAGAATAACGTTCCATATCTTTCTATCTATGGAATTAATGTGCACCCGCATACAGTCTTTCCAATAGCTATAATTTTCACCGTTAAAAACGGGAGCTCTATTGTACGCCCCTTTTGGTTCGTTAGCCATTATTCTATCAATGTTGTATTTGAAGCACCGGAGAACCGGAGCTCTTGATACCACTTGTTAGACTAAGGCACGGATCTAGAAGGGGGGGTTGAATAGATCCCTTTTAAAAATTTGAGTGGCGCTACCAATAAAATTGGTTTTCAAAATTGTTTTCAAATGCGGAAGCGGCCTTGGAAAATATAGTCTAAAACGAACAACTATTGGAGAGCCGGATATGCGTCAAGCAGATGAATTTAAGACGATAACGGATAGTAAATCACTACACACTTTTATGCAAAACTCAGATGTGATTCACTCGTACTATTTCCTTATTCCAATGATCAAAAATTACACCAAAACTAGCAGCAAAATTAAGGCAATTTTAGTTCAGCACTTTTGTCGAACAGTTGGTGTGCACAAATACCTTAAATGATATTTGTGTTGAATGAGTGATTGAAAAAAGCCTTAGTACAGTATTTCTATTGTACTTAGTAGTTAAAAAACAGTGTTTCACCAACTCACTCAATCAATACTACAATTTGACAAAATCACTTATTCTAGAATCACTTAATTTTTAAGCTGTAATTGAAAATGCAGAAAATAAAGGAACACAAGATTTGATGAGGCAGTTCCCCCAGTCGTCCTCGCGTTGGGGTACGTCTGCCCTCAATTCTACAATGAGAATTGAGATATGTATTGAATAGATATCACCTGTTTGGTAGAACAGTTATACACAAGAATCGATAGACAATTGATACAAACAATCTCAATGTTGCTGATAATTTCTACCACTTCTTGCCCCTTGATTCAAGATGAATCAAGTCCTCCAATTTGATGTGAATGACCTCCGATTGCAGCCACCTTATTGACAACTCTTCCGTTGATCAAACCTTCGGCACGGCTGATCTTAGACACACCCAAATTGAACCCGGAACGTCTTCAACCTTTCAACGCCCTAGCTACTAGATTGATCAACCTTCCGCTAATCAATCACCTTCGCACTCGCTTGATTGTTGAACCGACGATTCCGTAACAAAAGCCTTCAAAACCTGTAGTCTTGATAGGTAAAACCTCAAAGGTTTTCTCCCAAGAAACACCTGCACCAGCTTCCACTCGAACCGGATCTTCAATCACGCGTTCGAACCTTATCACCGTCGAGCAAACCACAAACCGCAGCAAAAAATTGATTATCTGTAATTTGAGGATTTGTGAGTTGATTGAACGATGAAGATGAAGAACACTGATGCACCTCTTTCACGTTTCTTGACCTGAACACTTTCTCACAATGCTTTCAAAAATGTTGGTTGTTAAAATTGAAAAGACAGCTATTTATAGTAATATACAAAACAGACAGTTGACAGATCAATGAAACATAGCAGAATTTCTATTTCTGCGCGCGAACGGTCGACCATAGGGTCGGCGTGCGCTGAGCCGTGTGACACTCAAACTGTCATGCGCCGAGTCAGCGGTCGACGCATGATCTTCATGCGCTGAGCCGTCTGATTCTTAAACCTGCATGCGCCAAGTTAACGGTCGACGCATGACCTTCATGCGCTGAGCCGTGTGAACTGAATGAAACTGTGTGCTGACGGTATGGTCGGCTCATGGTTCAAAAATCTGCAAAAACATAAATTTCTACAGCTTTTTGTGCATTACGACATTGTAAAAATTGAATCATAAGTAGCGTGAATGATTTAAACGAAAGAAGGATATCTCTTAGCAAGTTGTCATCATCAAAAACCAGAGGCACGCTTGTGTTGGTAGATACTTTGCCTTCACAATACCAAGCCCACCCAGCCAAGGGAAAACTCCAAAGCAAAGCAACTAAAGCAAAAATGCCCTAAAGGCAACACAAACAATCAACCAATACAAAAATCAACTAAAAATAGTATACCACTATATTAAATCCTAATATAATTTCTAAGGGATCCTACATACCTACCCTTAATGCCCGATATGTCCCATAGTCTATTTTGTCCTAAAAACCCAAAATTCTAGTGTTATTATAGACCTATGTTGAAGTTTAACCTAATTCTACACAACCTAAAATCATCTAATCAAAACTATCCTAAAATTCATCACAAAACTATGGAATAAATCCAGGGGGAAGCTAAAACTTATATCTAACTATTCTAAAAAGAATGGTCTAAAAATGCTAAGGTAGCTACCTAAACAAAATTCTACAAGTTCATGGATCAACATAAAAGAATTAAAATGCAATAAAAGAAGAAAATATACAAAAAATATTAAAAATGCATGAAAGGAAAATATTTTTATTTGAAAATTTGCTAGGCATGAATATGAAATGGGAGCAAAAATTCCCATTAAAAAATCATTAATTTTCAATTTAATATGATTTTTCTAAGTTTGAAATAAAATGGAAGAAAAATAAAATGAAAATGAAGGGATGGGGTGCAGGAAGCAAACAAATATAGTTCATTATGCGCTTGGGCCCAGACTGGGGGGGGTACAAAAAGCAAGTAGCGCTAAGCCCAATTAACTCAGAAAAATCAATTAATAAACATAAAGAAAAAGAAAAAACCACGGTGAGAATAGCAATGGGATTCAGTTCAAAATTGGTTGGGCCTCACGTGTGGGGTGTGGATATCACAAGATCACTTAAGCCCATGACCAAACTTAAATGGAACGCTGCGTTTTGCCTCTCAGATTTCCCTCTCAAATGAAATTAAATCGTGGCCCTCAGATCAAGAAATAGTCAATGGGTCAGCTCTTCATCCAACGGCCCAGACTTCGTCCCTAACCTCCAGCTAGGGTTTTGCTGAAACTCCATGAAAATGCAGAGCTCCAAGCTCTTCTTCTTCAAACACGAACTCCCTCAATTCCTCATGGAAAATGGAAATTCAAGACCCTATCCTGCCTATAATTTCATGCTGAATCCATTTCTACTCTCAAAATCAACTGAAACTTCCTCTAACATGAAACACGATCCAAAATTAAAAATGTGCTCAATCATCCATCTCAACCATTCTTGCAATTAACTATCTCAGATTACTCACCAACTCACCCTGATTAAATCTTGATGTCTAACTCGTTCTATATCTCAATATAACATGAGTTCTTGGTCATCAAAGAAATGGGGTTCATAGTTCAATCTTCACCAATTGATCCCTAACTCTCCAAAATCCATCTCTTATTGGTCTCTAACAATTCTACACTAACAAATTAACCTAATTATGCCTAGAACATGGTGTAGGAAAGAATTTGCAAACCTGGTTAATCTTGATGAACAGATGATGAAATCCACCACTTCAAGCCTTGAAACTCTTCAGAAAGTTTCCTTGAATGCCAATCTTGCTACTGTTTGCAACAATTTTGATGGAGGAGACTTCAATCTCAGAATTCGATTCTGACTTGCCACCTTGAAATTTCAATCACCAACTCTTCAATTCTCCATGGATTTGATCTCAATTCAATCTGCACAGCTTCACTATGATGCATGGAATGTGTTTGAGTGAAAACAATGAATGGAAATGAAGAAGAATGTGAAATGGAAACTTGACTTGCAATGGAAGATTCTTGATCTCACTCTCTCTTCTCTGCACCAATTCTCACCAACCTCGCATCTGAGCAAGTTACATATGTTATATAGAGTGGTTTAGAATCATCTAGAACCATCTAGGATCATCCAATGAGAAATTGAACTTTTCATGTCATGACATTTTGATTTCCATTCTCCTTACATGCTATCTCATGCCAAGCCTCTCATAACCTTTGATTCTGACTTGAAATTCTCCCCATATGAGATTTATGATGAGTTACAATGCATAACCAACTTGCTTGTTGAGTTTTGTTGAGTTTTGCTTTGGTACCTTAATATGCAAGTAAGCCATTTCCAAGGCAGCCCTATGATCCAAGCCCCAAATCAAAATTGTGGCTGAACCATTGTTCTTAGAATGTCATTTGGATTCAAAATGACCTATTACATGACATGGTTTGGATTTATAGCTTGTGATTTCCAATTTTCAATTTCAACTTATTTAACTCATGCCTCCATTTTAGGCCATTTTTATCACTTTTTGATACAAGCCTTTTCAACATCTCATGAACTCCCTACTAGCCTTAAAACATCATTCTAAGCAAGTTTGATGTTGAAGATTTTTCCATTTGAAGCTTGGAAATAGGAGATATGGCCTTATGCTTGAAATGACCTATAACCTCCAAATGACCAAAATGCCCTTGACTTGTCAAAGCCATAAGTTGAGTTCTACAAATCCTATCAAGTACTTCTAGAACTCTCTAGAAATCTAAGAAGATTCTCTTCAACATTAATGTTGACCAAGAGTTCATAGGAATCATCCCACTAGGGCAAAAGTTGGATGCAAGTTGGGTGACTTTTAAGGACCCAGATTCACATACCTCAGATGACCTGTAACTTGTCAAAGTCATAACTTGAGCTCTACAAATCCTATCAAGGACTTCTAGTACTCAAATTAAAGCTAAGAACAATATCTACAACATTCATGTTGTGGGGAAGATGAGATGACAATGACATATTGAGCTAAACTTCCTTGAAGATAGGGATCAAACTAGGGGATTTTACACTGTCAATCCTTAGAAACCCTAGCTTAAAACTTCTCAAACTCCTCAATCATGATGAGTTGGTCTAGGAATCATCCTTATAGCATCTAGTGTTTGAAAGTTGATACCTTCATCAGACAGTTCAAAAGATCTTCAGAGGAATTGGTTGGAACCAGGGTTGTGTGCTTCATAGCTTGAGAGTTGTGGGTGCTCCTCAGATGATTCTGAGACTTTGAGAATGAACTTGATGTTTTGATAAAGCCTATGAGATGTCTTGATAGCCTTCATGAAGCCCAGAGGAGTCATTATGCAAGAATTCAGGAGATTCAACCATGAATGGTAGAATTAGGGTTTTGACTGGGTCAACCCTAGATCAGCTGAAGATTTGGAGAAGGTTGAGACCCAATCCAAAGGCCATGAGATCATGGAATGATGCATAGATATGTTATAAAGAGGATTCCTAGACCAACTCATCATGATTGAAGAGTTTGGGAAGTTTTGAGTTAGGGTTTCCAAGGATTGTCAGTGAAAAACCCTAGTTTGATCCCTATCTTCCAGGCAGTTTTAGCTCAAGATGTGATTGATATCTCATCTTCCCCACAACATGAATGTTGTAGAGCTTGTTCTTAGCTTTAATTTGAGTGGTGGAAGTCCTTGATAGGAGTTACAGAGATCAAGTTATGGTTTTGGACAAATTACAGGTCAGCAAAAGTATGTGAATCTGGGTCCTTGAAAGTCACCTAACTTGCAGACAACTTTTGCCCTAGTAGGATGATTCCTATGATTTCTTGGTCAACATGAATGTTGAAGGGCATCTCCTTATATTTAATTCGAGTGGTAGAAGTCCTTGATAGGATTTGTGGAACTCAACTTATGGTTTGAACAAGACAGGGGTATTTTGGTCATTTGTCAGTTATAGGTCATTTTAAGCAAAGGCCATATCTCCTATTTCCAAGCCTCAAATGGAAAAACTCAAAACATGAAAGTTGTTCAAAATGGCATTTTAAGGCTAGATAAGAGGTCTTGAGAGTTTGTAAATGCATAGAGCATGGATATTTTAAAATGGTCAAAATGAACTAAAAATGGCTTATAAGTTGAAAAAGTTGGAATTGGAAATTGGTTTGGAAGATCTAGGAATCCAAAATAGGTCATCCAATATATCATTTTGATTGGAAACATCATTTTAAAAACAATGGTTTAGCCACATTTTTGAGTTTAGGCTTAAAAATTGGAGTTGCTTTGTAAATTTGTTACTTGCACTTTAAGGCATCAAAAGGAAAGGTGGGAAAATGCTACACAAGGACTTGTAAGGCTTTGTTTTCATTTTACCATATCATTTGAGGAGAAATTAAGTGAGATTGCATGATGTATCATGAGATTGCATGGGATTCACTCAAGATGACAAATTCAAATTCTCATTACGTGATACATTCTAGAAACTTCATGGAAGGTTCCCCAAAGTTCTAGACATTTTCATTCTCATCTATATAAGCCCTAGAGTGAATCCATGCATTGGTTAGAGATTTTCAAGCTTGCATACTACACTTTGATTCCTTCACTCCAAAATTGCATTTTCATTCCAAACTCCATTAAAACTCCATCAATCACTACAATTCTGATTATCATCATCATCTACAAGCAACATTGAGTATTTGGCAAGAAAGATTGAAGAGAATTCGTGGCTGGCTCATGTATTCCAAGTGATCACTCCAACTTGCATAAAGGATTGGCCAGGTTGATTCAAGAAGTGTGATCAAGAACCACTGCAAACAGAAGCACATAGGTCCATTGAAGATCACTTGTAGCAAGTACCAAGGCTTGGATTGGAGAAGAAACACCATAGCCATCACCACTTGCAAGGTATGCGTTTTCTCTTGAATCTCATTATTTATGCATAAGGTTTGTTGTTAGGGTAAACATGATAGAGACCAATTAGGGATGAATTGTGATGAGTATGAGAACATTCCATGGAAGTTTGTTGTATGGCCGTTTCTGTTTAGGGAGCAAGAACTCATGCCTTAGTGTACTATAATCTTAGTTTTGTAGCTTAGAATAATCACCATGGAGTGTAGACCATTCTAGGTTAGTATCAGCCAAAACCATGATCATGCATAACAGAAGAAAGTAATGGTGTCCAAGACTTCCATCGTGCGTATTTCTTTCTAGAGTGAGTGTTAAGAAAATCCACGACCATGGCTGTGTAGAGGGCAGTGAGAGGATCAAGTTTGATGTTTGGATCGTGAGTTTTCATTGAGAGATGAGAGAGCTAGATGGAGTGGAAGATTCGCATGTGAGGTTGTTCATGAAACCCTAGCTGGCTTGAGGTAGGAGACATAATCCCCACCGTTGATTCGTTTTGGAATATTGGACTTTGTCCCTCAATCTCACGGCCCAGATTCATTCAGAATTGGAGGGAACTTTTAAAAAGCTGAACGCAATGTTTTGTTAAGTGAGGCGCCTGGGCCTATCTCAGAATTCTATTCGAACCCCACCATGATCTGGCCCAAATGAATTCAACTGGGGCGCCTTGCTTATCACACCCCCCTCCCCTTTATTTTGTTTTCTTTTACTTTTTATTCTTTTAATATTTTCTTGCACTTTAAAAATTCATAAAAAATAGGAAACTTAATATTTTTTAATTCTTGTTTTTTTCATGTGTTCATAAATTTGTCTAGAAAAATATAGATAAATAAAATCTCCATTTTATTTTCTTTTCATATTTTTAATAGATTTTTCTTTTAAATAGCTTTAAAATAGGATTAATTTGGTATCCAATTTTGTAGATTTTCTTTTAGGACTTTCCTTTAGTCTTTTTAACTCATTCTTTTTTGTGTAATTAGATATTGAATCATAGTATTCCCTGGATTTAATTCTTGTTTTTTAGATTAAAATTTGATTAGATTAATTAAGTTAGCATTAGGGTATCCTAATTAGGGTTTAGGTTGTGCATAGGTGAAAGAATTCATTTTCTTTAAATAGTTTTGTTTTGATTTTTGGGTAGGGGCATATGTGGATGTTATGGGTAGATGTTGTAGGCCCTTTTGAATAATTGTTAGATTTTGCCCCCTTGGTTTAGTATTTTTAGGTATTTTCTGAAGTTAGCTGAGGATTTTGTCTGTTCAGTGGTTATCTGTTCATCTTTGGGGTTTATTTTGGGGAGTTGTTATGGGGTTTGTGTTGTCTTGAAGAGCTTGTTGAGGAGCATGATGAAGAGAAGATTGAAGATCAAGACCCAGAGACCCAGAGCTTGGCTTGTTCCCTGTCTGTTAGGTTGGAGATCCTGAAGTTTGAAGGAAGTTCATGGTACTTTCCTGAGGAAGGCACTATGAATGACTTTCATTCTTTCTTCTCACCTCTTTCTTAAGTATCCAATGATGTTGGAGCCAACTTGTGAGTTTAATTTCTCCTGAGGAGGAATGTAAACTGATCACCTGTTGTTGAGCCACATGGGATACACTTCCTAAGTGGAAGCCCCCTAGTACTTTCCTGAGGAAGGTCCTATGGGTCTATTCACTTAGTTCACTTAGTTTATCTAGGATTTCTCAAGTATCCAATGATGTTGGAGCCAACTTGTGAGTTTAATTTCTCCTGAGGAGGAATGTAAACTGATCACAGTTGTTGAGCCACATAGGATACAACTCCTAAGTGGAAGCCTCCTAGTACTTTCCTGAGGAAGGTCCAATGGGTCTATTCACTTAGTTCCACTAGTTCAGATAGGATTTTCTAAATATCCAGTGATGTTGGAGCCTGCTTGTGAGTTTAATTCCTCCTGAGGAGGAATATAAACTGATCACAGTGGTTGAGCCACATAGGGTATGACTCCTGAGTATACACCTCCTAGTGCTTTCCTGAGGAAGACACTATGAGTCTGCTTACTTAGCTCCCTTTCTTTGGTAAGCTTGTTTTGAAGCCTGAAGACTAGGATTGATTTCTTTTGGTTAGGTTTTGCTCTAGGGCTTTGCTTAGATATGATTCAGGATTCTGTGTTAGGGTCAGGATTAGAGAGTAGATGATTCTTTCTCTAGTTTGTGTTTTGTTTGCCTGATGGCACTTCATTTCCCTTATCTGTTATTGCTTGACAACATGTTGTTTATCTTCAGTATGATTACTATTATTTCATGACTGGCTTAAGGTCGAGACGAGCTTGTGGAGGCTGAAGCCCCACACACATTTCCTCCCTCACTTGCATTGCATGCATTTTACTGTTAAAGCTGATGCTTTTGTCTGTTTGGTGTATCATTGACATGATCCCTTAGGACTCTCATTTCCTCTGATGAGGATTTGATGATAGACTTTTAGGTTGAAACCTATGCATGACAACATCTAGGAGTTCCCTGTTCAAACCTCAACCATAGGATGAATCCATGGCATGACAACAGTAGGACTTGATAGTCTCCCTCCTAGTTGGGCCTGTTCTCTTCTCATCTCGAAACAGTTTAAAATACAGTAATCATGAATGATTTCTTTCGTACATTACGAGCCTTAAGCTATCTGAGGTGGGATGTTTAGTATGGTACCCTTTGGGTGACATGCGACGTATTCACTCTCAGGTCATAGTCTCTAGTGCGGTAGAGATCGCAAACACAATAAAAAACACTTCTTTCAGGAGATAACCCGTAGTTTCCCGAACTACGTTTGCTCTGATCTTTCATACCAGATGAAAGTACGTAGGCATAGGATGCGACGTCCTAGCGAGCAACCTTCCCCATAATCCCCCGTAGTTAGGCCAAACTACGTTGACTCTGATTTCTCGTTCCAGACGGGAATACGTAGGCATAAAGCGCGATGCTTTGCCGAGTCATTTTCTTTTCTTTTTCAGCCAGCCTTGATAGGTAGATAGATTATAACCAACCCGTCCAAGTAAACAAACAAGCGAGGATCCCGTCGAGTACGACAGACGTGAGGGGTGCTAATACCTTCCCCTTGCGTAACCGACTCCCGAACCCAGACAATGGTTACGATGACCTTGTCTTACCCTTATTCGTCAGGTTTTTCCGATCGTTTCCTTTCCCGCTCTGAGGGATAAATAATGAAAGGTGGCGACTCTTCTGTCATGCCGGCACCTTATTTTCGCGCAAGCGATAGCTGGCGACTCTGCTGGGGAACGAACCCAGAATCTCTGGTTCTCCGGTTCCCTATGAGAGTCAATCCTATCGTTTGTGTGTTTGCTTGTTGGGTTGCGTTTATTTATCGCATTTTTACTTCCCGCACTTTATTTCCCGCATTTTATTTCCAGTTCGATATGATTATCTGTGCTGCTGTGGGAGAGGGATGTTACTATGAGTGAGAAGCCGGACCTGGGCTTGAGTACACACCTAGATATAGTTGCGGAGAAGTAGTAGACGAACCTGTCTGCTGAGCAGGCACAGTTCCCTACGAAAATCTGCGCTCAGACGAGATTCTTGCAGAGGTGCTCCTTCCCGGTCCTGAGGATCTGAGGGGAGTCCAGACGTGAGGATTGTCGACTCTGGGGACCGATCATTTGGAAGTCAGCTAAGAGAGGCCTCTCCATGACTTGATGATGCCACTCCTTCTGGGAATCGTATCGTCATTCGTGAAAGTCTGTGACGCTGATGACCGCATAGGATGCCGTACCTTTGTCCGTGGATTAGGTCCATACCTGTGAGTGGGATTGGGATATTGCAGGAAACTTTGACCTCCAGACTACCTGGTTTTCTTGACAGTGAATCAGTTATGTTGGGTTCTCAGTTGCAGATATGCTCTCGACAGAGCAAGTTTTTGATCAGAGGATTTTGTCATTGGGTGTATGTCTGTTCTTGATAGAGCAGGTTTCGATCAGGATATTGTTATCAGTGGTTTGTTCTGGATAGAGCAGATTTTGAGTGGGGTCTGAAGATCTCATCGGCAGTTGTTGTTTGTTCTTGATGGGGCAGACTTTGAGTGGGGTCTGAAGATCTCATCAGCAGCTGTGTGTTTGTTCTTGATAGAGCAGATTTTTGATTTGGGGTCTGAAGACTTCATCAGCGGACATTTTCTGATCATACATCCCGGGGTCCTTATTATCAGGCACTTATTCTTGTCAGGGCAGAATTTTGATCTCGATCCTATCAGATCGTTATTCTCAGCAGATCAGATCAGTGGTTTACACCGGGGTTTCCTTCTCATCAGTGACTGTTGATACCGAGTCTCCACAGCAGCCACCGGGATATTGTTGCATGCCTGCATTTTGCATTAGCTTGCATAATCATTCACATTCCATTGGCGTGTGTCTGTGACAGGTACTGTTTCCCCGATCCAGGATCTCTCGCCTCTTATTACTGCAGCCTCTCTCAGAAAGACTGTTGCGTACGAGTTCTCGGTCCTTGATGTGTCGAATCTGACTATTGCTGATACCATGTGTGAGATTGTTGTTTCCGTGATTGGGCCCAGATTCCCCTCCTTATTATTGTCAGCATTGATACTAAGGCGCCAGGATCGGGGGAAAATCTCTCAAGCACACAGACGCACGCATACATCTGCATAAAGCACTTTGCATGACATGCATTTTGTGGCTTTTCCTAACCTTTAATTTTGACAGGTTTTTCAGGTACACAGGTTCCGAGCTGCTTTCGATCTCCAGGATTGATCAAAGACTCATCCACCGCTACTCAACTCGCGCTAATCAGACAAGGATAATGGACCAGGTGCAGTCAGATGTTCAAGAGCTCCGTGAACGGATGGATCGTTTTATGGAGCTGATGCAGGTGGTCGCGAATGGGCAGGACCAGCTTCGTACTTTGGTTCAACCTCTGATCTCCAGGGTTGACAGTAATGGAATACTTCACCGCGGGGCCGTGCCCACTCCTCCTCCAGGGGATACTCCACAGAACGTTGTTCCTGCTGCCGGGGGCAACGACAGTGCTAACGGCAATCTGATGACTAATATCGGGCTCAACGCGGCTGGCGTCGGCAATGGTAGTTTGGGAGCCAATGTTAACATAGGGCCGGTCAACGGCAATGCTGGTGCAGGAAATCTGTTGGGGCCTCAACCGTGGCTGGAGGACCATCAGGATGACATATTCTCTCAGAGAGGTGTAGGAACAGAGTTGAATGCTGAAGCTCGACTCAGGTTCAAGGCGCTGGAAGACAAGATGAGAGACATAGAAAATCAGAACACATTGGGCGTTGACATGTCCAAACTCGGGTTGATTGCTGACTTTAAAGTACCTCACAAGTTCAAGGTGCCTACCTTTGAGAAGTATAAGGGTACTACTTGCCCCCGGGTCCACCTCCGATCTTATTATAGAAAGATGTCTGCTTATTCTGACGATGAGAAGCTGCTGATGCACTTCTTTCAGGATAGTCTTTCTGGTCCATCGCTCGAATGGTATATGGGTTTGGAGCCCGCTACTGCGCGCACCTGGAAAGATCTTGCAGAAGCGTTTGTTCTCCACTATCAATACAATAGCGACTTGGCTCCCAACCGAGTTCAGCTTCAGAATCTCTCACAGCGGAACAATGAAAGCTTCAAAGAGTACGCCCAGCGGTGGCGTGAATTGGCTGCTCGGGTTCAACCGCCTACGGTTGAGCGTGAGCTAGTGCAAATGTTCGTGGCTACCCTTCCTGGAATCTACTATGAAAAGCTGGTCAGTGGCATGACTGGAACATTCTCGGCTCTCATCACTCTGGGCGAGCATGTTGAGAACGGTATAAAGATTGGAAAAATTCAGGGCGAAGCATCCTCAGTTGGGGGAGCTAGTAAGAAACCTTACGCTGGCAAGCGTCGAGAGGGAGATGCCAGTGCTGTCACTAATGCTAGGAGAAAGGGCAAGGGCCCTCAGCCTCAGATTGCCAGCATAAACATTCCAGCTGCTCCACCGCAGCAGCAGCAGCCCCAGCAGCAGAATAATCAGGGGTATAAAAGATATCAGAATCGGGGTCCTATGGCAAGCCGTCATTTTGATACCCTACCTATGTCGTATGCACAGCTTTTGCAAACGTTGCTTCAGCTCCAACTAGTTCAAAAGAGGACGTTGGCTCCCTTAACAGGGGCACCACCACCGGGGTATGATGCCAATGCTACTTGTGAATTCCACACCGGGGCACCTGGCCATACGATTGAGAATTGTAAAGCTTTTAAGCACAAGGTCCAGGACTTGGTGGACGCCAAGGTTATCAACTTTTCTGACAACGTGCCCAACGTCACCAAAAACCCAATGCCTCATCATAAGGGGGGCGGAGTGAATGCCGTTATCACTGAGGAGAGTTCGGACTTGCTGACCGATGTCAAAGATTTGAAGACGCCGCTGAGTTTTGTCAAGGCTAAATTGCTGAAGAAGGGCTTCTTCCCTGGATGTGGAGAGTTATGTATGGCTTGTGCTACACTTCCTGATGGGTGTGAGCAGCTGATCGAAGGTATCCAGAGTCTGATGTCTGAGGGTATTTTGCAGTTCAGCCGGAGCGCTGAGGGTGCATCAGGGGAGGTCGTGCTAAAGCAGGCAGATGAAGTTGCCACCATTACTATCCCTCGTCACCCTATTACTATTTCCGCGCCCCGTCCGCCTACTATCACCATCACCAGGGCCGGACCAATCCCATTCGAGAGTACTAATGCCGTTCCATGGCATTATGGCGCCGAAGTTTATTGTAATGGTCAGAAGATAGAGCTTGAGCCATTCGGATCGACTGTGCAGGATCTTATCGAAGTCAGTGGTATCACTAGAAGCGGTAGAGTGTTTGCACCAGCGGAGGTTGTAGCAGAGAAAGTGGTCCGGGCTGACGCTGTGGATAAGGGTAAAGGTAAAGCTGTTGAAGAAAGCCCTGCAGGGGCAGAGAAGGACTTGCTGGTTAAAAATGCTGAAGAGTTCATGCGACTAATCAAGAAGAGTGACTACAAAATTGTAGATCATCTTCATCAGACTCCGTCAAAGATCTCGATTCTTAACTTGTTGCTGTGTTCTGAGGCGCACCGCAATGCCTTGCTGAAGGTATTGAATGCTGCATACGTGCCGCAGGAGATATCAGTAAATCAACTCGAGGAGGTAGTGGCCCATGTCAATGCTGGTAATGGGCTAGGATTTACAGATCTAGAGCTGACTCCTAAAGGAAGAGATCACAATAACGCCTTGCACGTCTCAATAGAATGCAGAGGCACTATTATGTCACATGTCCTGGTGGATACGGGTTTCTCGCTTAATGTGCTTCCGAAAAAAGCACTGATGAAGTTGGATACCCGTGGGTTGCTTTGCACGCCCAGTGACCTGGTGGTGAAAGCCTTTGACGGAACCAAGCGCCACGTCTTCGGAGAGTTGACCCTGCCAATTCAAGTTGGTCCAGAGACGTTCAATACGGTTTTCTATATCATGGATATCATGCCCGCCTATAGTTGCCTCTTAGGTCGGCCATGGATCCATTCTGCTGGTGCCGTGACGTCCACGCTGCATCAGAAGCTCAAATATGCTGTTGGGGGCAGCATAGTGACCGTCTGTGGTGAAGAGGACATCATGGTGAGCCACCTGTCGTCCTTTAAATATGTCGAAATGGATGGCGAGATCCATGAAACGCTCTGCCAAGCATTTGAAACCGTCAAGGTGAAGGAGGTAGCTCCCGTCGGCGCAGAGAAGCAAGAGTTGAACCTCTCCTCGTTTAAGGAAGCGCGGACCGTGGTCGAAGCCGGTTCCACCTCAGGCTGGGGGCACGTCTTGGATATACCAATCAAACAGGATAAGTTTGGATTGGGGTATTCTCCTGGAGCTGAAGCTTCATCTTCTTCTGGCAGCTCGTCTCGTGGGAAAGGGCCGATCCTATTCACCAAGAGGGGAGTAATTTTCGAGAGCATCAACGCTGCGTCGGAGGACAGCGGGGACAGTGATTGCGACCTTGACGCCTGGATTCAACCGAGCAAGCCGGGCGAGCACCTCCACAATTGGACCATCAAGGAGATTATCAAGCTGACAAGTGAAGAGTAATGATTTGCTTTTTACAATCTTTGTACAACCCTATGTCCTGCCCGGGGCATAGTGGTTTTACTGTCAGGGCCTTGTTGGATTATGTGTATGCATTTTGTTAATAAATAAAAGGCGTTTTCTTCGTAATCAAATATTGTGTTCTCTGTTATTCCTGTTTTATGTTTATTTCGAAAAACAGTAAAATGGCAACGGGGTTCGTGCTAACCTGCATATTCTTGCTTTAAACTTAACCCTTGTTATTGCAGGATCCACGTAACAGATGACATCGACTCTGGACCCTCTACGGCTCACTACGACTTTGATTGCCCGATCTATCAAGCCGAGGATGAGATTGATGAAGACGAAGACCTTCCGGAAGAGTTGGCCCGCTTGTTGAGACAAGAGGAGAAGGTTATTCTGCCTCACGAGGAGGATATTGAGATTATAAATCTGGGTTCTGAGGAGCTCGTCAGGAATGTCAGAGTAGGGGCTGCGCTGCAGAATGATGTCAAGCATAGACTGGTCGAGATGCTTCGAGAGTATAATGACGTCTTTGCTTGGTCATATGAGGATATGCCCGGACTTGACACTGATATCGTGGTTCATCGCTTGCCGTTGCGAGAAGATTGCCCTCCAGTCAAGCAGAAGCTCAGGAGGACGAGACCAGACATGGCTGTAAAAATCAAAGAGGAAGTCCAGAAGCAGTTGGACGCAGGATTTCTAGCCGTTACCACTTACCCTCCGTGGGTCGCCAACATAGTGCTTGTACCGAAGAAAGACGGTAAGGTACGCATGTGCGTCGATTATTGGGATTTGAATAGGGCGAGCCCTAAGGATGATTTCCCGTTGCCTCATATCGATGTGTTGGTCGACAATACAGCCCAATTTTCCGTGTTTTCGTTCATGGATGGCTTCTCCGGTTACAATCAGATTAAGATGGCGCCGGAGGACATGGAGAAAACAACGTTTATTACCCCCTGGGGCACATTCTGCTACAAGGTAATGCCCTTCGGTCTGAAGAACGCAGGGGCCACTTACCAGCGAGCAATGGTAACTTTGTTTCATGATATGATTCATCATGAGATCGAGGTCTATGTTAATGACATGATTGCAAAGTCCCAAACAGAGGAAGAGCATCTGGTCAACTTATTGAAGCTGTTTGAGAGGCTTAGGAAGTTCAGGCTGAGGCTGAATCCTAACAAGTGCACTTTCGGAGTGCGGTCCGGAAAGTTATTGGGGTTTATCGTTAGTGAACGAGGTATTGAAGTTGATCCTGCGAAGATAAAAGCTATCCAAGAAATGCCAGCGCCGAAAACAGAAAAAGAAGTTCGTGGTTTCCTGGGCCGAATAAACTACATTGCAAGGTTTATCTCTCAGCTCACGGCCACTTGTGAACCGATGTTCAGACTGTTAAAGAAAAATCAGGCGATTACTTGGAATGAGGATTGCCAGAAGGCATTCGACAAAATAAAGCAGTATCTTCAAGAGCCTCCAATCTTGATACCCCCAGTGGCTGGACGGTCGTTAATCATGTACCTGACGGTTCTGGAGAATAGTATGGGGTGTGTTCTCGGTCAGCACGACGAGACGGGCAGAAAGGAGCATGCCATTTATTATTTGAGTAAAAAGTTCATTGAGTGTGAATCTCGATACTCGATGCTGGAGAAGACGTGTTGTGCATTAGCTTGGGCCGCCAAACGTCTACGACAGTATATGCTCAACCACACCACTATGCTAATTTCGAAGATGGATCCGATCAAGTACGTCTTCGAGAAGTAGGCTCTTTCGGGCAGGATTGCCAGATGGCAAATGGTGTTAACGGAATATGATATTCAGTACGTCTCTCAAAAAGCCATTAAGGGAAGCGTATTGTCTGATTACCTTGCCGAACAGCCAATCGAAGACTACCAGCCGATGAAGTTCGAGTTCCCTGACGAGGACATTATGTTTCTCAAAGCGAAAGATTGCGATGAGCCATTGCCCGATGAGGGGCCAGATAGGAAGTCTCAGTGGAAGTTGATATTCGACGGAGCGGTTAATTCCTATGGAAGTGGTATCGGGGCTATCATCACGACTCCTCACGGATCCCACATCCCGTTTACTGCGAGACTGACGTTTCCAGTTACCAACAATGAAGCAGAGTATGAAGCATGTATTATGGGTCTAGAAGAGGCAATTGATTTGAGAATCAAGAATCTAGACATATATGGTGACTCAGCGCTTGTAATCAATCAGATTAAAGGGGAGTGGGAAACTCGTCAAGCGAATCTAGTGCCGTACATGAATTATGCCAGGAGGCTGCTTCCGTTCTTCGATCGAGTGGAACTTCATCATGTACCCAGGGCTGAAAATCAAATGGCTAATGCCTTAGCCACGTTGGCTTCGATGTATAAGGTCAATCTTTGGAATGAAGCTCCAAGCATTGTTCTTTCGCGTCTTGACAGACCAGCATTTGTCTTTGCAATAGAGGATGCCAATGACGGCAAGCCATGGTTCCACGACATCCAGACCTTCCTCATGACTAAGGAGTATCCTGCGGGAGCGTCAACCCAGGATAAGAAGACTCTGAGGAGGCTGTCTGGAAACTTTTATCTCAATCCTGATGGAGTGCTGTATAAGAGAAACCACGATCTCGTGCTACTCAGATGTGTAGATGAGAAAGAGGCAAATATGCTCATGGAAGAAGTCCATGAGGGCACATTTGGTACGCACTCCGGCGGGCATGCCATGACGAGAAAGATCCTGAGAGCAGGGTATTACTGGCTGACTATGGAGTCGGATTGCTTCAGATTCGCGAAGAGATGTCACAAATGCCAGATTTATGCTGATAAAGTTCATGTGCCGCCGTGCCCATTGAATGTCATGTCCTCCCCTTGGCCGTTCTCCATGTGGGGCATCGACATGATAGGCAAGATCGAGCCCACTGCGTCCAATGGTCATCGTTTCATTCTGGTAGCTATCGACTACTTCACCAAATGGGTGGAGGCAGCCTCGTACGCTAATGTGACCAAGCAGGTGGTAGCTAAATTCATAAAGAGGGACATCATCTGTCGCTATGGAATTCCCGAGCGGATCATTACTGATAATGGTTCGAATTTGAATAATAAGATGATGAAGGAGCTGTGCCAGAGCTTCAGGATTGAACACCACAACTCATCTCCTTACCGGCCGAAGATGAATGACGCTGTTGAAGCGGCCAACAAGAACATCAAGAAGATTGTTCAGAAGATGGTTGTGACGTTAAAGATTGGCACGAGATGCTGCCGTTTGCCTTGCACGGTTATCGTACGACGGTGCGAACGTCGACCGGGGCAACTCCTTTCTCCTTGGTGTACGGTATGGAAGCTGTCCTACCGTTAGAAGTGGAGATTCCCTCTTTGCGAGTTTTGGTTGATGTAAAACTCGACGAGGCAGAATGGATCACGAATCGCTTGAACCAACTCAGCCTGATGGACGAGAAGAGGTTAGCATCGATTGCATTTGGTCGTCTGTACCAAAGTCGAATGAAGAAAGCTTATGATAAGAAGGTGCGTCCTAGAAGCTTTCAGACGGGTGATCTCGTCCTGAAGAAGATTCTTCCGCCACACTCCGATCACCGGGGCAAGTGGACTCCGAATTACGAAGGGCCGTATGTCGTCAGCAAGGTCTTCTCAGGAGGAGCTTTGTTGTTATCCACGATGGATGGTGAAGATTTTGCATCCCCGGTGAACGCGGACGCAGTTAAAAAATACTTTGCTTAAAAGAGACCCGCTGGACAAAAAAGAAAGAGTCCAGGCAAAAAAGGGCATCCCGGCGAACCAGAAACAGAATAAAAGGTTCGGGCAGAAATTAGGGATATATTGAAAAAATGTACACTCGCGAAGTCGAAAACCTACACTGGGCGGCTTCGGCAAAAAAGGGTATCCCGGTGAACTGAAAACCCGTAAAGGGCGGTTCACGCAAAAGTTAGGGATTTGAATAAGCAAATGACTGCGTTCCGCGTATGGACTTTCATTGTTTAGTGGTTTGGAGAACCTGAGGGCCGTTTATCTGAATCAATCTCTTCCGAAGCTGAAGCGTCGGAGAAGTATCGAAGTCGAGTGGGTCTTAGAGGGATCAACTTATGGTGTTCGTCTACGCCTCGTTGCCAACATTTGTATATACTGATGTATATTTATGTTTTATTTTTGTGCGGCTTCCTCATTCCAGGAGCTCGCCTCTGTTGTAAAACATTTTTGCCCGTTCAGGGGTTCATCATCAATAAAATGCACATTATTCAGCAATTCTGCTTGTCTGTTTAGCATTTATCTGTTTTGTTTGCGAATGAAAACGCCGATGTTTTTTAATAAAATGCGCATACATAAACTTGCGGGCCTAGGCCCATTGATTGTCGAAACAATTAATTAACTGAATATTGTCACGAGATAATAACCTGGATAGGCCCCTTTGAGGAGGGTATCTTGTCTGTTTGTTTGTGTTGTTGCAGGGGTAGCACCTTCCAAAGGATATGCCGTGCGCATCCCCGAAGCAGGGCGAGCCCTCCTTCTCCAGCAGAGTTCGGTAGTCTCTCATAGAATCAGAATCAGAATGGTGAGCATTGATATGTCTCCCCCAGGCAGAGAGGATTCTCGTCCCCAAGCAGATGCATCCAGAAGGAATGTCGCCTCATCAGCTGCGCCAAGCACCGAAGAATGATGTCGTCTTTCCCCAGCACCGGGTCACAAGTGCAGATTTCGTAGAAGCGTTCAGGTACCGAAGCTCGTGTTTTCCCCCAGTAAAGTTGCCGGAGCAGATGTCTTCCCCAGCACTGGGTCGCAAATGTAAGTCTCACAGGAAGCTCTTCTCATGCCGAAGTATGCAGTAACTGATGGTGCCAGACTGAAGTCTTCAGCGGAATTGAGATTCCCCGCCAGAGTTATGCTCTCTCCTGAAGTTGGATGATTCCCTCTTCCCAGTAGAGTATTGGAACAACTGAAGTTGTTTTCCCACAGAGTTGTTATCCCCAGAAGAGTAGCCGATGCGGCCACGCAGTTTATTCTCGCGATTGATATCAGCAGGTCCAGGTTCCCGTGGAGCTTCGTTCCCCTGCAGCAGTCAACTGAAGTTGTTTGCCCTGCAGCAGTCAGCCGGAAGATCAATTCCCCAGACAGAGTCCAATTGGTATCGGCGTGCCCACGTTCTCCTCAGCAGGATGACTCCTCTATTTGAGCAGTTCTTTCTCCTTGACAGGAGGATCTCCCCCCAGCATTTAGTTTGCTGACGGGATGGCATTGTGCGTGACTGCATAGCATTTAACACTGCATAGCATTTAACACTGCATAGCATTTAACGCTGCATAGCATTGTGCAGGATTGCACAGCATTTAGCATAAACACATATCATTCCCACTGTGTGGGGCATAGCGCAGAAGCATATGCATCATGAGCATGATCTAGGTCATTTTTATTCTTGCCTTACAGGTTTTCAGCCGAAGGATCAGTTGCTCAGGAGGATTCCTGGCATTCTCTCCAACAAGGTCACTCTCTTGAGATGATTCCCAGGACCCCGGTGTAATCTCCACAGTCGCTCGCTCAAGATGATTTTTGAGACCCCCGGCAAAGTCTTCAGTTCGAGATGATTCTCGAATTCCTCAGCAGGGCCGTTTGCTTAAGGTGATTCTTAAGACCTCAGCGCAATTTCCCGAGTTGTTTGCTTAGGATGATTCTTGAGCTCCCCAGTAGCGTCCCATAGCAAGAGTTGCCCAGGAAGATTCCTGGAATACCTAGCAGAGTGAAGTCTCCAGAGAGGTTATCAGTTCAGGATGATTCTTGAAGGTGCCCGACGGATTTGTTTGTTCAAGATGATTCTTGAAGTCCTTAGCAGCGTGATATGTCTGCTCCAATAGTGATGTCTAATCTGAAGATTGACTTCGTAAATGCCTGAGGGCGATATCAGAAGATTCCTGTGAGTTCAGATTTCCTTGTTGATGAATCAACGTGTGGCTGAAGACAAGGTTCCAAAGCTTGTAGATATAGCAAAGTGACCCGTGTTGGCCTGAAGACCAAGTCAGTTATCCTGAGGTGATGATTGATTGCGATCAAGTGAATGATATTTCTTCTGACTGAAGTCGAAGATGCCTCCTGCAGAGTTGCCGACGGGCAAAGTTTACATCCTTGAAGGCCAAGGATGTTGTTTCTAGCTGAAGCTGGAATAGCCGACGGGCAGGGTTTCATCTTTCTTCAGAAGAACTTGAAGATTCTCCAGCGGATCTGGAGTGGCCAGGGGCCAGGGTTTCATTCATATTCAGAAATACTTGAAGATTTTTTCTAGCTGAAGCTGGAAATGGCCAGGGGCCAGGGTTTCATATATCTTTAATGTTGAAGTTCTACGGCGGGCGGTGTGCAGCAGTATCCCGATGCTCGTTATGGTTCTGAGGGTGAACCCCAGATCAGAGTGTGCTCGGTTAAGTCTCTCATTCCCAGCGGAGAGGGTCCAAATACGCAAGTGTACCTTTTGTTCCATTCACCAGGGGTGAACCCCAGGTCAGACCATGTTTGTTCGACGGCGAGGTTGAACGTTTGGATTTGACGGCGAGGTCAGATCATCATTTGTTCGACGGCGATGTTGAATGTGTCCGACGGCGAGGTTGGATGTTTGTTCGACGGCGAGGTTGAACGTTTGGATTTGACGGCGAGGTTAAATCATCATAGTTCTCCGGCGGCGAGGTTGGATGTTTGTTCGACGGCGAGGTTGAACGTTTGAATTTGACGGCGAGGTTAAATCATCATTTGTCCGGCGGCGAGGTTGGATGTTTGTTCGGCGGCGAGGTTGAACGTTTGGATTTGACGGCGAGGTCAGATCATCATTTGTCCGGCGGCGAGGTTGGATGTTTGTTCGACGGCGAGGTTGAACGTTTGGATTTGGCGGCGAGGTCAGATCATCATTTGTTCGACGGCGATGTTGAATGTGTCCGACGGCGAGGTTGGATGTTTGTTCGGCGCCGAGGTTGAACGTTTGGATTTGACGGCGAGGTTAAATCATCATTTGTCCGGCGGCGAGGTTGGATGTTTGTTCGACGGCGAGGTTGAACGGTTGGATTCGACGGCGAGGTCAAAATATGCTTGTTTGACGGCGAGGTCAGACTCTTTAAATCCCCAGTAGAGATGATGTTTGTACGACGGCGATGTCGAGTGTCTCTAAGAGGATGTTGATTGTCCAACGGCGATGTCAGACGTAGTTCTCCAGCGGCGATGCGGGGTATTTTGTCAGACGTAGTTCTCCAGCGGCGATGCGGGGTATTTTGACAGATTTAGTTCTCCAGCGGCGATGCGGGGTATTCTGTCAGATGTGTTTCTCCAGCGGCGAGGCGGGGTACTTTGTTCAGATGTAGTTATCCAGCGGCGATGCGGGGTACTTAATTCAGAGATGTATTTTCTCCAGCGGCGATGCGGGATATTTTGTTCAGTGTTGTATTCTCCCCAGCGGCGATGTTGGGTATTTTGATGATTCAGTTTTAGGTCTCCGGCGGCGATGTTGGATGCTTGTTTCCCAGAGTTATGGTTGTTCTTGACGGCGATATCAGGTGATTTGGTGTTCCAGCGGTGATGTGGGGCGTTCCTCAGAATCTTGTTCTTGACGGCGATGTCAGGCGATTTAGTCTTCCAGCGGCGATGTTGGGTGTTGTGGTTGTCTGAAGGCAACGTCAGAAGAAGTTAACAAGGATAACTGGCGGCGATGTCAGATCAGTATCTCTCCAGCTAGTTGCCGTGCAGCTAGCATTGCAATATTCGAAGGTTTGTTCCCCGCAGAGTACCGTGTGCTCGCGCAGTTGGCAAATTTTCGGGTACCGGTATTCAATCGTCTCGCACCTTGATTGGTTGAGAGTCGTTCGCTTCTCACCCAGTCAAGTTCAAGCCGTTTGAATAAGGGCAGCTGTTGCACCCCAAAATTTGACCAATAATTATTTATCCATCTAGTGTTTGAAAGTTGATACCTTCATCAGACAGTTCAAAAGATCTTTAGAGGAATTGGTTGGAACCAGGGTTGTGTGCTTCATAGCTTGAGAGTTGTGGGTGCTCCTCAGATGATTCTGAGACTTTGAGAATGAACTTGATGTTTTGAGAAAGCCTATGAGATGTCTTGATAGCCTTCATGAAGCCCAGAGGAGTCATTATGCAAGAATTCAGGAGATTCAACCATGAATGGTAGAATTAGGGTTTTGACTGGGTCAACCCTAGATCAGCTGAAGATTTGGAGAAGGTTGAGACCTAATCCAAAGGCCATGAGATCATGGAATGATGCATAGAGATGTTATAAAGAGGATTACTAGACCAACTCATCATGATTGAAGAGTTTGGGAAGTTTTGAGTTAGGGTTTCCAAGGATTGTCAGTGAAAAATCCTAGTTTGATCCCTATCTTCCAGGCAGTTTTAGCTCAAGATGTGATTGATATCTCATCTTCCCCACAACATGAATGTTGTAGAGCTTGTTCTTAGATTTAATTTGAGTGGTGGAAGTCCTTGATAGGAGTTACAGAGCTCAAGTTATGGTTTTGGACAAATTACAGGTCAGCAAAAGTATGTGAATCTGGGTCCTTGAAAGTCACCCAACTTGCAGACAACTTTTGCCCTAGTAGGATGATTCCTATGATTTCTTGGTCAACATGAATGTTGAAGGGCATCTCCTTAGCTTTAATTTGAGTGGTAGAAGTCCTTGATAGGATTTGTGGAACTCAACTTATGGTTTGAACAAGACAGGGGTATTTTGGTCATTTGTCAGTTATAGGTCATTTTATGCAAAGGCCATATCTCCTATTTCCAAGCCTCAAATGGAAAAACTCAAAACATGAAAGTTGTTCAAAATGACATTTTAAGGCTAGATAAGAGGTCTTGAGAGTTTGGAAATGCATGGAGCATGGATATTTTAAAATGGTCAAAATGAACTAAAAATGGCTTATAAGTTGAAAAAGTTGGAATTGGAAATTGGTTTGGAAGATCTAGGAATCCAAAATAGGTCATCCAATATATCATTTTGATTGGAAACATCATTTTAAAAACAATGGTTTAGCCACATTTTTGAGTTTAGGCTTAAAAATTGGAGTTGCTTTGTAAATTTGTTACTTGCACTTTAAGGCATCAAAAGGAAAGGTGGGAAAATGCTACACAAGGACTTGTAAGGCTTTGTTTTCATTTTACCATATCATTTGAGGAGAAATTAAGTGAGATTGCATGATGTATCATGAGATTGCATGGGATTCACTCAAGATGACAAATTCAAATTCTCATTACGTGATACATTCTAGAAACTTCATGGAAGGTTCCCCAAAGTTCTAGACATTTCCATTCTCATCTATATAAGCCCTAGAGTGACTCCATGCATTGGTTAGAGATTTTCAAGCTTGCATACTACACTTTGATTCCTTCACTCCAAAATTGCATTTTCATTCCAAACTCCATTAAAACTCCATCAATCACTACAATTCTGATTATCATCATCATCTACAAGCAACATTGAGTATTTGGCAAGAAAGATTGAAGAGAATTCGTGGCTGGCTCATGTATTCCAAGTGATCACTCCAACTTGCATAAAGGATTGGCCAGGTTGATTCAAGAAGTGTGATCAAGAACCACTGCAAACAGAAGCACATAGGTCCATTGAAGATCACTTGTAGCAAGTACCAAGGCTTGGATTGGAGAAGAAACACCATAGCCATCACCACTTGCAAGGTATGCGTTTTCTCTTGAATCTCATTATTTATGCATAGTCAAGGTTTGTTGTTAGGGTAAACATGATAGAGACCAATTAGGGATGAATTGTGATGAGTATGAGAACATTCCATGGAAGTTTGTTGTATGGCCGTTTCTGTTTAGGGAGCAAGAACTCATGCCTTAGTGTACTATAATCTTAGTTTTGTAGCTTAGAATAATCACCATGGAGTGTAGACCATTCTAGGTTAGTATCAGCCAAAACCATGATCATGCATAACAGAAGAAAGTAATGGTGTCCAAGACTTCCATCGTGCGTATTTCTTTCTAGAGTGAGTGTTAAGAAAATCCACGACCATGGCTGTGTAGAGGGCAGTGAGAGGATCAAGTTTGATGTTTGGATCGTGAGTTTTCATTGAGAGATGAGAGAGCTAGATGGAGTGGAAGATTCGCGTGTGAGGTTGTTCATGAAACCCTAGCTGGCTTGAGGTAGGAGACATAATCCCCACCGTTGATTCGTTTTGGAATATTGGACTTTGTCCCTCAATCTCACGGCCCAGATTCATTCAAAATTGGAGGGAACTTTTAAAAAGCTGAACGCAGCGTTTTGTTAAGTGAGGCGCCTGGGCCTATCTCAGAATTCTATTCGAACCCCACCATGATCTGGCCCAAATGAATTCAACTGGGGCGCCTTGCTTATCACACCCCCTCCCCTTTATTTTGTTTTCTTTTATTTTTTATTCTTTTAATATTTTCTTGCACTTTAAAAATTCATAAAAAATAGGAAACTTAATATTTTTTAATTCTTGTTTTTTTCATGTGTTCATAAATTTGTCTAGAAAAATATAGATAAATAAAATCTCCATTTTATTTTCTTTTCATATTTTTAATAGATTTTTCTTTTAAATAGCTTTAAAATAGGATTAATTTGGTATCCAATTTTGTAGATTTTCTTTTAGGACTTTCCTTTAGTCTTTTTAACTCATTCTTTTTTGTGTAATTAGATATTGAATTATAGTATTCCCTGGATTTAATTCTTGTTTTTTAGATTAAAATTTGATTAGATTAATTAAGTTAGCATTAGGGTATCCTAATTAGGGTTTAGGTTGTGCATAGGTGAAAGAATTCATTTTCTTTAAATAGTTTTTTTTTGATTTTTGGGTAGGGGAATATGTGGATGTTATGGGTAGATGTTGTAGGCCCTTGTGAATAATTTTTATATTTTCCCCCCTTGGTTTAGTATTTTTAGGTATTTTCTGAAGTTAGCTGAGGATTTTGTCTGTTCAGTGGTTATCTGTTCATCTTTGGGGTTTATTTTGGGGAGTTGTTATGGGGTTTGTGTTGTCTTGAAGAGCTTGTTGAGGAGCATGATGAAGAGAAGATTGAAGATCAAGACCCAGAGACCCAGAGCTTGGCTTGTTCCCTGTCTGTTAGGTTGGAGATCCTGAAGTTTGAAGGAAGTTCATGGTACTTTCCTGAGGAAGGCACTATGAATGACTTTCATTCTTTCTTCTCACCTCTTTCTTAAGTATCCAATGATGTTGGAGCCAACTTGTGAGTTTAATTTCTCCTGAGGAGGAATGTAAACTGATCACCTGTTGTTGAGCCACATGGGATACACTTCCTAAGTGGAAGCCCCCTAGTACTTTCCTGAGGAAGGTCCTATGGGTCTATTCACTTAGTTCCCTTAGTTTATCTAGGATTTCTCAAGTATCCAATGATGTTGGAGCCAACTTGTGAGTTTAATTTCTCCTGAGGAGGAATGTAAACTGATCACAGTTGTTGAGCCACATAGGATACAACTCCTAAGTGGAAGCCTCCTAGTACTTTCCTGAGGAAGGTCCAATGGGTCTATTCACTTAGTTCCACTAGTTCAGATAGGGTTTTCTAAATATCCAGTGATGTTGGAGCCTGCTTGTGAGTTTAATTCCTCCTGAGGAGGAATATAAACTGATCACAGTGGTTGAGCTACATAGGGTATGACTCCTGAGTATACACCTCCTAGTGCTTTCCTGAGGAAGACACTATGAGTCTGCTTACTTAGCTCCCTTTCTTTGGTAAGCTTGTTTTGAAGCCTGAAGACTGGGATTGATTTCTTTTGGTTAGGTTTTGCTTTAGGGCTTTGCTTAGATATGATTCAGGATTCTGTGTTAGGGTCAGGATTAGAGAGTAGATGATTCTTTCTCTAGTTTGTGTTTTGTTTGCCTGATGGCACTTCATTTCCCTTATCTGTTATTGCTTGACAGCATGTTGTTTATCTTCAGTATGATTACTGTTATTTCATGACTGGCTTAAGGTCGAGACGAGCTTGTGGAGGCTGAAGCCCCACACACATTTCCTCCCTCACTTGTATTGCATGCATTTTACTGTTAAAGCTGATGCTTTTGTCTGTTTGGTGTATCATTGACATGATCCCTTAGGACTCTCATTTCCTCTGATGAGGATTTGATGATAGACTTTTAGGTTGAAACCTATGCATGACAACATCTAGGAGTTCCCTGTTCAAACCTCAACCATAGGATGAATCCATGGCATGACAACAGTAGGACTTGATAGTCTCCCTCCTAGTTGGGCCTGTTCTCTTCTCATCTCGAAACAGTTTAAAATACAGTAATCATGAATGATTTCTTTCGTACGTTATGAGCCTTAAACTATCTGAGGTGGGATGTTTAGTATGGTACCCTTTGGGTGACATGCGACGTATTCACTCTCAGGTCATAGTCTCTAGTGCGGTAGAGATCGCAAACACAATAAAAAACACTTCTTTCAGGAGATAACCCGTAGTTTCCCGAACTACGTTTGCTCTGATCTTTCATACCAGATGAAAGTACGTAGGCATAGGATGCGACGTCCTAGCAAGCAACCTTCCCCATAATCCCCCGTAGTTAGGCCGAACTACGTTGACTCTGATTTCTCGTTCCAGACGGGAATACGTAGGCATAAAGCGCGATGTTTTGCCGAGTCATTTTCTTTTCTTTTTCAGCCAGCCTTGATAGGTAGATAGATTATAACCAACCCGTCCAAGTAAACAAACAAGCGAGGATCCCGTCGAGTACGACGGACGTGAGGGGTGCTAATACCTTCCCCTTGCGTAACCGACTCCCGAACCCAGACAATGGTTGCGATGACCTTGTCTTACCCTTATTCGTCAGGTTTTTCCGATCGTTTCCTTTCCCGCTCTGAGGGATAAATAACGAAAGGTGGCGACTCTTCTGTCATGCCGGCACCTTATTTTCGCGCAAGCGACAATCGCCACCGGAAACAAACATCCAACATCGCCGCTGGGACAACAAAATCACCTGACATCGCTGCCGGAAACAAACATCCAACATCACCGCTGGAGAACTAAAGAATCTGACATCGCCGTCGGACAGACATAACTCTGAGAAACACCCGACATCGCTGTCAAGTACTCAACATAATCTGACTTCGCCGTCGAAAACAACTATCCAACATCACCGCTGGAGAACTCAAAGTAATCTGACCTCGCCGTCAAAAACATCCTCTGACCTCGCCGTCAGGGTGAAGAAAATCCGTTGGGGAATTGGTCACACGGTATCCGGTAATACATAGTCGATCATGCCATCAGGCACTCAAAGAACACTGTCGGGCATCAGCCGGACTTCAACCATCAGGTTGATCATGCCATCAGGCATTCAAAGAAATTGTCGGGCATCAGCCGGACTTCAACCATCAGGTTGATCATGCCATCAGGCATTCCGCATTACTGTCGGGCATCAGCCGGACATCATCAGCAAGTCGGGAATAGAATTCTTGGTCAATCATGAGCCAACTGGGAACATCTAAATCTCTGCCATCAGGCACTCCGCATCAGCTGAGAGAACTACTTCATTAACACGGTCAGACTTCAATCATGGAGTCTGCAAGGGAGGTTTCAACTTCGCCGTTAGAAAACCTGCTGGGGATGACGCTTCGCCGCTGGGGAATCTGGAGAACTATCAAGTGGTCCAGAAATCATTCTGAATAAATCAACTCTGCTGAGAACTTCAAGAATCATCTTGGACAAATAACCTCCGCCGGGGACTTCAAGAATCATCTTGCACCGGTAACCATTATGGAGATTTCAGGAATCATCCTGAGCGAACACTTTGTTGGGGATTCCAGGAATCATCCTGGGCAACCTTCACTGGGGACTCTGAGTATCAACTCGAGCAACCAACTCTGGAGACTGCACTGGGGTCTTAAGAATCGTCTTAAGCAAACGGCCCTGTTGGGGAATTCAAGAATCATCTTGAACCGAAGACTTCGTTGGGGATCTCAAGAATCATCTTGAGCAAGCGACTTCGTTGGGGAGAATGTCAGGAATCGTCCTGAGCAATCAATTCTGCGGCGGAACACCTGCAAAACAAGAACGGTAGCAACCTAGATCATGTTTATTATGCATATGCTTCGGCAGTGGCACAATGCTCCACACGGTGGGAATGCTATGCGTTTATGATAAATGCTATGCAATCATGCACAATGATGCGATCCCATCAGCAAAATAAATGTCGAGGGGGAGTTCCCCTGTCAAGGAGAAAGAACTGCTCAGATAGAGGAATCATCCTGCTGAGGAGAACATGGTCCCGCCAATATCAATTGGACTCCGCAGGGGACACAACTTCAGTTGACTGCTGCGGGGGAAACAACTTCAGTTGATTGCTGCAGGGGAATGAAGCTCTACGAGAACTTGGACCTGCTGAGGGAAAGCGATGTCAATCGCGGGAATAAACTGTGTGGCCTTCATGGCTACTTCTATGGAGATGACGGCTCTGTGGGGAAACAACTTCAGTTGATCAACACTCCACTGGGGAAGACCAACCATGGCTTGAGCAGCTTCCAAGGATTCGGCTCTCTCGGGGTATCTGCAAACTCGGCTGAGGAAGGAGAAATCATTCTACTTCACTACAGAGAGTACGACTCTGCGGGGGAATCTCAATTCCGCTGGGGAAGAAGGCATCATCCGACTTCGGGGGAGAGTACAACTCTAGTGGGGAATTTCAATTCCGCTGGAGACTTCAGTCTTGCACCATCAGTTGCTGCATACTTCGGCGTACGAATAGTTTCCTACGAAACCTGCACTTGTGACCCGGTGCTGGGGAAAAACACGCGCTTCAGCGCCTGACTCAGCTGAGGAGGTGACGTTCCTTCAGGATACATCTGATTGGGGAAGAGAATCATCTCTGCCTGGGGAGACATATCAATGCTCATTATCTCGCGTTCAGACTCTGCGGGGAGCTGCTACTGAACTCTGCTGGAGAAAGAGGAATCATCCTGCTTCGGGATGCGCACGGCGCACTGTCTGGAATATGCTACACCTGTAACAACACAAACAAACAGACAAGATACCCTTCTCAAAGGGACCTATCGAGATTATTATCTCGTGACAATATTCAAGTACTTAATTGTTTCAACAATCAGTGGCCTAGGCCAGTAAGTTTATGTATGTGCATTTTATCAAAAACATCGGCGTTCTTTTTCGCAAACAAAATAGATAAATGCTAAACAGGCAAAAAGAATTGCTGAATAGTGTGCATTTTATTGATAACGAACCCCTGAATGGGTAAAAATGTTTTATAACAGATGCAAGCTCCTGGAATGAGGAAGCCGCGCAAAAATAAAACATAAATATACATCAGTATATACAAATGTCGACAACGAGGCGTAGACGAACACCATGAGTTGATCCCTCTATGACCCACTCGACTTCGATACTTCTCCGACGCTTCAGCTTCGGGAGAGATTGATTCAGATGAACGACCCTCAGGTCCTCCAAACCACTAAATAATGAAAGTCCACACGCGGAACGCAGTCATTTGCTTTTTCAAATCCCTAACTTTTGCGTGAACCGCCCTTTACGGGTTTTCAGTTCACCGGGATACCCTTTTTTGCCGAAGCCGCCCAGTGTAGGTTTTCGACTTCGCGGGTGTACATTTTTCAATTTATATTCCTAATTTTTGCCCGAACCTTTTTATTCTGTTTTTGGTTCGCCGGGATGCCCCTTTTTTGCTTGGACTCTCTTTTTTTTGTCCAGCGGGTCGCTTTCAAGCAAAGTATTTTTTAACTGCGTCCGTGTTCACCGGGGATGCAAAATCTTCACCATCCATCGTGGATAACAACAAAGCTCCTCCCGAGAAGACCTTGCTGACGACGTACGGACCTTCGTAATTCGGAGTCCACTTGCCCCGGTGATCGGAGTGTGGAGGAAGAATCTTCTTCAGGACGAGATCACCTGTCTGAAAGCTTCTAGGACGCACCTTCTTATCATAAGCTTTCTTCATTCGACTTTGGTATAGACGACCAAATGCAATCGATGCTAACCTCTTCTCGTCCATCAGGCTGAGTTGGTTCAGTCGATTCGTAATCCATTCTGCCTCGTCGAGTTTCACATCAACCAAAACTCGCAAAGAAGGGATCTCCACTTCTAACGGTAGGACAACTTCCATACCGTACACTAAGGAGAAAGGAGTTGCCCCGATTGACGTACGTACCGTCGTACGATAACCGTGCAGCGCAAACGACATCATTTCGTGCCAATCTTTGTGGGTCACAACCATCTTCTGAACAATCTTCTTTATGTTCTTATTGGCCGCTTCAACGGCGCCATTCATCTTTGGCCGGTAAGAAGATGAGTTGTGGTGTTCAATCTTGAAACTCTAGCACAGCTCCTTCATCATCTTGTTATTCAGATTCGAACCATTATCAGTAATGATCCGCTCGGGAATTCCGTAACGACAGATGATGTCCCTCTTTATGAATTTAGCCACCACCTACTTGGTCACATTAGCATACGAGGCTGCCTCCACCCACTTGGTGAAGTAGTCGATAGCTACCAGAATGAAGCGATGACCGTTAGATGCAGTGGGCTCGATCTTGCCTATCATGTTGATGCCCCACATGGAGAACGGCCACGGGGAGGACATGACATTCAACGGGCACGGCGGCACATGAACTTTATCAGCATAAATCTGGCATTTATGACATCTCTTCGCGAATCTGAAGCAATCCGACTCCATCGTCATCCAGTAGTATCATGCTCTCAGGATCTTTCTCGTCATAGCATGTCCGCAGGCGTGCGTACCAAACGCACCTTCATGGACTTCTTCCATGAGCATACTCGCCTCTTTCTCATCTACACATCTGAGTAGCACGAGATCATGGTTTCTCTTATACAGAACTCCATCAGGATTGAGATAAAAATTTCCAGACAGCCTCCTCAGAGTCTTCTTATCCTGGGTTGACGCACCCGCAGGATACTCCTTAGTCATAAGGAAAGTCTGGATGTCATGGAACCATGGCTTGCCGTCGGCGGCTTCCTCGATTGCAAAGACAAATGCCGGTCTATCAAGATGCGAAAGGACAATTCTTGGAGCCTCATTCCAAAAATTAACTTTATACATTGAAGCCAACGTGGCTAAGGCATCAGCCATCTGATTTTCAGCTCTGGGCACATGATGGAGTTCCACTCGATCGAAGAACGGAAGTAGCCTTCTGGCATAATTCATATACGGCACCAAATTTGATTGACGAGTCTCCTACTCCCCTTTAATTTGGTTGATCACAAGCGTTGAGTCACCATATACGTCTAGATTCTTGATTCTCAAATCAATTGCCTCTTCTAGACCCATAATGCATGCTTCGTACTCCGCCTCATTATTGGTGACTGGAAACGTCAGTCTCACAATAAACGGGATATGGGATCCGTGGGGAGTCGTGATGATAGCCCCGGTGCCAGTTCCATAGGAATTAACCGCCCCATCGAATATCAACTTCCACTGGGATTTCCTATCTGGCCCCTCGTCGGGCAACGACTCATCGCAATCCTTCGCTTTGAGAAACATAATATCCTCATCAGGGAATTCAAATTTCATCGGCTGGTAGTCCTTGATCGGCTATTCGGCAAGGTAATCAGACAATACGCTTCCTTTGATGGCCTCTTGGGACACGTACTGAATATCATATTCCGTTAACACCATTTGCCATCTGACAATCCTGCCCGAAAGAGCCTGCTTCTCGAAGACGTACTTGATCGGATCCATCTTCGAAATTAGCATGGTGGTGTGATTGAGCATGTACTGTCGCAGACGTTTGGCAGCCCAAGCTAGTGTGCAACACGTCTTCTCCAGCATTGAGTATCGAGATTCACAATCAGTGAATTTTTTACTCAAGTAGTAAATGGCATGCTCCTTTCTGCCCGTCTCGTCGTGCTGACCGAGAACACACCCCATACTATTCTCAAGAACTGTCAAGTACATGATTAATGGCCGTCCAGCCACTGGGGGTATCAAGATTGGAGGTTCTTGGAGATACTGCTTTATCTTGTCGAATGCCTTCTGGAAATCCTCATTCCAAGTAATCGCCGGATCTTTCTTTAAAAGCTTGAACATCGGTTCACAAGTGGCCGTGAGCTGAGAGATAAACCTTGCAATGTAGTTTATTCTGCCCAAGAAACCACGAACTTCTTTTTCTATTTTCGGCGCTGGCATTTCTTGAATGGCTTTTATTTTCGCAGGATCAACCTCGATGCCTCGTTCACTCACGATAAACCCCAGTAACTTTCCGGACCGTACTCCGAAAGTACATTTGTTAGGATTCAGCCTCAACCTGAATTTCCTAAGCCTCTCAAAAAGCTTCAATAAGTTGACCAGATGCTCTTCCTCCGTTTGGGACTTCGCAATCATGTCATCAACATAGACCTCGATCTCATGATGAATCATATCATGAAACAAAGTTACCATTGCGCGTTGGTAATTGGCCCTTGCGTTCTTCAGACCGAAGGGTATTACCTTATAGCAAAATGTTCCCCAGGGGGTGATAAACGTCGTTTTCTCCATGTCCTCCGACGCCATCTTGATCTGATTGTAACCGGAGAAGCCATCCATGAACGAAAACACGGAGAACTGGGCTGTGTTGTCGACCAACACATCGATATGAGGCAACGGGAAATCATCTTTAGGGCTCGCCCTATTCAAATCCCGATAATCGACGCACATGCGTACCTTACCGTCCTTCTTCGGTACAGGCACTATGTTGGCGACCCACGAAGGGTAAGTGGTGACCGCTAAGAAGCCAGCATCAAGCTGTTTCTGCATTTCTTCTTTGATTTTAACGGCCATGTCTGGTCTCGTCCTCCTAAGCTTCTACTTAACGGGAGGGCAATCTTTTCGCAGCGGCAAGTGGTGGACCACGATGTCCGTGTCAAGTCCGGGCATATCTTCATATGACCAAGCAAAGACGTCACTATACTCTCTTAGCATCTCGACCAGTCTCTGCTTGACATCATTCTGCAATGCGGCCCCTATCCTGACATTTCTGACGAGCTCTTCAGAACCCAGATTCACGATTTTGATCTCCTCCTCATGAGGCAGAATAACCTTTTCCTCTTGTTTCAACAAGCGGGCCAACTCTTCAGGAAGGTCTTCGTCTTCATCAATCTCTTCTTCAGCTTGATAGATCGGGAAATCGAAGTCGAAGTGAGTCGTAGAAGGTCCAGAGTCGATGTCATTTGTTATATGGATCCTGCAATAACAAGGGTTAAGTTTAAAACAAGAATATGCAGGTTAGCACAATCCCCATTGCCATTTTGCTGTTTTTCAAAACAAATATAAAACAGGAATAACAGAGATCACAAAATTTGAATACGAAGGAAACGCCTTTGATTTATTAACAAAATGCATGTACATAATCCAACAAGGCCCTGACAATAAAACTGCTATGGCCCGGGTAGGACATAGGGTTGTACCATGATTGGAAAAAGTAATTCATTACTCTTCACTTGTCAGCTGGATGATATCCTTGATGGTCCAATTGTTGAGGCCCTCGCCTGGCTTGCTTGGCTGAATCCAAGAGTCGAGATCACAATCGCTATCCCCGCTGTCTTCAGACGCCGCGTTGATGCTTTCGAAGATCACTCCGCCACTGGTAAATAGGATCGGCCCCTTACCCCGTGACGTGCTGCTAGACGAAGAAAAAGAAGCTTCAGCTTCAGGAGAATACCCCAACCCAAACTTATCCTGCTTGTTCGGTATCTCCAAAATATGCCCCCAGCCTGGGGTAGATCCAGCTTGGACGAAGGCCCGAGCTTCTTTGAATGAGGAGAGATTCATCTATGGCTTTTCTGTGACTATAGGAGCTACCTCTTTCACTTTGACAGCCTCGAACGCTTGGCAAAGAGTTTCATGGATTTCGCCATCCATTTCAACATACTTAAAGGATGACAAATGACTCACCATTATGTCCTCCTTACCGCACACGGTTACTATGCTTCCCCCGACAGCATATTTGAGCTTTTGGTGCAACGTGGAGGTCACGGCACCAGCAGCATGGATCCATGGCCGGCCCAAGAGGCAACTGTAGGCAGGCATGATGTCCATGATATAAAAGACCGTGTCAAACGTTTCTGGACCGACTTGGATCGGCAGGGTCACCTCCTCGAAAACGTGGCGTTTAGTTCCGTCGAATGCTTTCACCACCAGATCACTGGGCGTGCAAAGCAATCCGCGAGTGTCCAACTTCATTAATGCCTTCTTCGGAAGCACATTAAGCGACGAACCCGTGTCCACCAGGACGTGCGACATGATTGTGCCCCTACACTCTATCGAGATGTGCAGGGCGCTATTGTGATTTCTCCCTTTTGGCGTCAGCTCTAAGTCTGTGAAACCTAGCCCATTGCCAGCATTAACGTGGGCTACCACCTCTTCTAGCTGATTCACCGATGTCTATTGCGGTACGTAGGCAGCGTTCAATACTTTCAGTAGCGCGTTGCGGTGTGCTTCAGAACACAGCAACAAGTTGAGAATAGAAATCTTCGAAGGCGTCTGATGGAGATGATCTACAATCTTGTAGTCGCTCTTTTTGATCAACCGCATAAACTCCTCGGCATCTTTGACCAGCAAATCTGTTTCTGCCCCACACGGGACCTCTTCGACGACTTTGCTTTTACCTTTATCAGTCGCGTCAACTCTGGCCGCTTTCTTTGCCACGACCTCTGGCGGTGCAAACACTCTTCCGCTACGAGTAATACCACTGATTCCTGCGAGGTTCTCTACAGTCGACCCGTACGGCTCTAGCTCCAACCTCTGTCTGTTGCAATAGACTTCAGCCCCATAATGCCACGGAACGACGTTAGTGCTCTCGAATGGTATCGGCCCGGCTTTGGTAATAGTAATTGTGGGCGGTCTGGGCGCATAAATAGTTATTGGTTGGCAAGGGATGGTGATGGTGGCGACTTCATCGGCCTGCTTCAACACTACCTCTCCTGATACACTTTCAGCCCTCCGGCTGAACTGTAGAATCCCCTCAGCCATCAGACTTTGGATTCCTTCTACCAACTGCTCACATCCATCAGAATATGTAGCACAGTCCATGCATAGTTCTCCGCACCCTAGGAAGAACCCTCTCTTCAACAACTTAGCTTTGACGAAGCGAAGCGGCGTCTTTAGGTCTTTGACATCAGTCAACAAATCTGCGCTCTCTTCTTCGATAATGGCGTTCACTCCGTCTCCCCTATGATTTGGCATAGGGTTCTTCGTGACATTGGGCATATTATCGGAGAAGTTAATGATCTTGGCATCTACCAGGTCCTGCACCTTGTGCTTAAAGGCTTTGCAGTTCTCGATTGTGTGACCTGGTGCCCCTGAGTGGAAGTCGCAAGTGGCATTCGCGTCGTACCCTGGTGGAGGTGCCCCTGTCAAGGGAGTCATCGTCCTCTTCTGGACCAACTGAAGCTGAAGTAAAGTCTGCAAGAGTTGCGCGTACGACATGGGCGGTGCTTCGAAGTGACGGTTTGCCAAAGGTGCCCGATTCTGGTATTTTCTATATCCCTGTTGATTCGGTTGCTGCTGCTGCTGCTGTGGAGCCGCTAGGATATTTATACTGGCTATCAACTGCTGAGGGCCCTTGCCCTTCCTTCGAGCGTTGGTCACAGCGCTCGCTTCTCCTTCTCGTCGTTTGCCAGCATAAGGTTTCTTTCCACCTCCTCCAGCTGAGGATGACTCACCTTGAATTTTCCCGATCTTGATTCCATTCTCGACGTGCTCGCCATGATAATGAGAGCTGAGAACGTCCCAGACATACCGCTGACTAACTTTTCATAGTAAACCCCTAGGAGGGTAGCTACAAACATCTGCACGAGCTCGCGTTCAACCATCGGCGGCTGAACCCGAGATGCCAACTCACGCCACCGCTGGGCGTACTCCTTAAACCCTTCATTATTCCTCTGCGACAGGTTCTGTAGCTGGACTCGGTTCGGGGCCAAGTCGCTATTGTACTGGTAATGGTGCACAAACGCTTCAGCGAGATCCTTCCATGTGCGCACACTAGTGGGCTCTAGACCCATGTACCACTCGAGGGATGGCCCGGAAAGACTGTCTTGGAATAAGTGCATCAGCAACTTCTCGTCTTCGGAATAAGCAGACATCTTCCTGTAGTACGATCGCAGGTGGACACGAGGGCAAGTTGTTGCACCCCAATATTTGACCAACAATTATTTATTCATTGAGTGTTTGAAAGTTGATACCTCCATCAGAGAGTTCAAGAGATCCTCATAGGAATTGGGTGAAACCAAGGATGTGTGACTCATAGCTTGAGAGTTGTGGGAGCTCCTCAGATGATTCTGAGACTTTGAGAGTGAACTTGAAGATTTGAGAAAGCCTATGAGATGTCTTGAAAGCCATCATGAAGTCCAGAGAAGTCATTGTGCAAGAGTTCAGAAGATTCAACCATGAATGGTAGAATTAGGGTTTTGACTGGGTCAACCCTAGGATAACTGAAAATTTGGAGAAGGTTGAGACCTAATCCAAGGGCCATGAGATCATGGAATGATGCATAGAGATGTTATATATATGATTCCTAGACCAACTCATCATGATTGAGGAGTTTGAGAAGTTTCAAGCCAGGGTTTCCAAGGATTGTCAGTGAAAAAACCCTAGTTTGATCCCTATCTTCCAGGCAGTTTTAGCTCAGGATGTGATTGATATCTCATCTCCCCCACAACATGAATGTTGTATAGCTTGTTCTTAGCTTTAATTTGAGTGGTGGAAGTCCTTGATAGGAGTTGCAGAGCTCAAGTTATGGTTTTGACAAATTACAGGTCAGCAGAGGTGTGTGAATCTGGGTCCTTGAAAGTCACCCAACTTGCAGACAACTTTTGCCCTAGTAGGATGATTCCTATGATCTCTTGGTCAACATGAATGTTGAATAGAATCTTCTTAGCTTTAATTTTAGTGGTAGAAGTCCTTGATAGGATTTGTAGAACTCAACTTATGGTTTAAACAAGACAGGGGTATTTTGGTCATTTGGCTGTTATAGGTCATTTTAAGCAAAGGCCATATCTCCTATTTCCAAGCCTCAAATGGAAAAACTCAAAACATGAAAGTTGTTCAAAATGGGATTTTAAGCCTAGAAAGAAGGTCATGAATTGTGGGAAAAGCTCATAGCATGGAATGACAAAGTTTGGTAAATTTGAACTAAAAATGGCTTATAAGTTAATTCAAGTCAATTTGGAAATTGGTTTGGAAGATCTATGAATCCAAAATAGGTCATCCAATATATCATTTTGATTGGAAACATCATTTTGAGAACATTGGTTTAAACACAATTTTCATTTGAGGCTTTAAAATGGGACATGCTTTGGAAAATTGTTACTTGCATCTTAAGGTAACTTGAGAAATCTTCACACAAGGCAAATATGAGCTGATTTCTTTGTACATTCCTTCTCAATATCCCACATAAGGAGAATTTGACACAAAATATATAAGGTTTAAGGCATGAGATATGAGATGTAGAACTTATCATTAAAGGAGAAAATCAAGACTTTTCTAGATGATTCTAGAAGGATCTAGTTGTTTCCATCCATCACTATAAGAAGAGTGATCCACAAGGTATTGAGGGTTGGTCAGGAAGAGAGTTTTCAGAGGAGAGAGAGAGAGAGAGAGAGAGAGACATTGCCATTGAAGAGCTTCCTTCAAGATCAAGCAACACACGATTTCTTCCACCACAAGGCTTCTCCTTCAAAACCAGTGCAAACAGAAGCTTATTCATCTTCAAAGGATCACATTGAAGACCTTGCAAGCTCTGAATCAAGCCCTAGCTACACACACCATTGAACTTTGACAGGTTTCTTTCTTTCCACGAATCTCTTTAATTAGGTAGTTTCTATTAGTTCTTTAGGTGTAGAATTAGTGTACTAGGCTAGCTGATCTTACCCCGTGAGTTTGAGAGCTCTGTGTGAGGTTTTACAGCAGGTGCATGAATCTTTAACTTCCAAGAATTGGCTGGATTTTGAGTTTTAGCTGGCATGGATTAGATTAGTATAACTAGGGTAACATAAAGAACGTGAGTGCATCATTGGAATTGAGTTTCAGCAAGGTTGATGTCAGATGAAATTCAAATGGTACCAGAACTTTAGTCCATCGGGTTTCTTTATTGGTTGCATTTTAAGAAAATCTATGGCCACAGTCTTCTAGAGGGTGAGGAGGAGATTCATTTTGGTCTTTAGAGCGTGTCATTTCATGGCGTATCGAGGGAGATATAGGAGATGGAAGGTCTGCGCATGGGCTAGGGTTTCTGAAAACCCTAAGGGCTGGTTGGAGAAGATGATGCTCCTGCCGGTGGATTCGTTGACAATTCCACCCCATCTACGGTCCAGATTAAGCGAGAAAACGGAGGGAAATTCAAATGCCAAAATGCCACCGTTTGGTTTAATGAATAAGTCTGGGCTTAATGAATTCGCGCTATTGGCACCCCCCCTAATTCAGCCCATCTGGAATTTAACTAGCGTGCCTTGCTTTTCTCACCCCCCCTCCCCTTTATTTGATTTCTTTTATTTTTTTTAATTCCATTTATATTTCTTGCATTTATAAAATTCATAAAAAATCCAAAAATGAATATTTTTTAATTCTTGTTTTTTTTCATATGTTCATAGTCATGTATAGAAAATATTAAATAAATAAAATTTCCATTTTATTTTCTTTTAATATTTTTAGAGCATTTTTCTTTTAAATAGGTTTTTAATATGTTTAGTTTGATATCCAATTTTGTAGAATTTCTTTTAAGACTTTCCCTTAGGATTTTTAACTCATTCTTTTTGGTGTGATTAGATATTGAATCATAGTTCCCCATAGGATTTAATTCTTGATTTTTAGATTAAAATTTGATTAGTTTAATCAGGTTAGCATTAGGGTATCATAATTAGGGTTTATGTTATGCATAGGTAAGGAAATTCATTTTCTTTAGATAGTTTTGTCTTGATTTTGGGTAGGGGCATATGTGGATGTTATGGGTAGATGTTGTAGACCCTTGTGAATAATTGTAGAATTTTTCCCCTTTTTTAGTATTTTTAGGCATTTTCTGAAGTTGACTGATGATTTTGTCTGTCCTGTGGTTATCTGTTTATCTCTGGGGGTTTATGTTGGGGAATTTGTTGTGGGGCTTAGTTTGTTTTGAAGATCTTGTTGAAGAGCATGATGGAGGAGAAGATTGTAGATCAAGGCTCAGAGACCCAGAGCTTGGATTATTCCCTGTCTGTGAGGTTCGAGATCCTGAAGTTTGAAGGAAGTTCATGGTACTTTCCTGAGGAAGGCACTATGAATGACTTTCATTCTTTCTTCTCACCTCTTTCTTAAGTATCCAATGATGTTGGAGCCAACTTGTGAGTTTAATTTCTCCTGAGGAGGAACGTGAACTGATCACATGTTGTTGAGCCACATGGGATACAACTCCTAAGTGGAAGCCTCCTAGTACTTTCCTGAGGAAGGTCCTATGGGTCTATTCACTTAGTTCCCTTAGTTTATCTAGGATTTCTCAAGTATCCAATGATGTTGAAGCCAACTTGTGAGTTTAATTTCTCCTGAGGAGGAATGTAAACTGATCACATGATGTTGAGCCACATGGGATATAATTCCTAAGTGGAAGCCTCCTAGTACTTTCCTGAGGAAGGTCCTATGGGTCTATTCACTTAGTTCCACTAGTTCAGATAGGATTTCCTAAGTATCCAGTGATGTTGGAGCCTGCTTGTGAGTTTAATTTCTCCTGAGGAGGAATGTAAACTGATCACAGTGGTTGAGCCACATAGGATATGATTCCTGAGTATACACCTCCTAGTGCTTTCCCGAGGAAGACACTATGAGTCTGCTTACTTAGCCCCCTTTCTTTGGTAAGCTTGTTCTGAAGCTTGAAGACTGGAATTGATTTCTTTTGGTTAGGTTTTGCTTTAGGGCTTTGCTTAGATTTGATCAAGATTCTGTGTTAGGGTTAGGATTAGAGAGTAGATGATTCTTTCTCAAGCATGTGTTTTGTTTGCCTGATGGCACTTCATTTCTTTTATCTGTTGTTTATCTTCAGTATGATTACTGTTATTTCATGATTGGCTTGAGGTCGAGACGAGCTTGTGGAGGCTGAAGCCCCACACACATTTCCTCCCTCACTTGCATTGCATGCATTTTACTGTTAAAGCTGATGCTTTTGTCTGTTTTGGTGTATCATCGACATGATCCCTTAGGACTCTCATTTCTTCTGATAAGGATTTGATGATAGACTTTTAGGTTGAAACCTATGCATGACAACTTCTAGGAGTTCCCTGTTCAAACCTCAACCATAGGATGAATCCATGGCATGACAACAGTAGGACTTGATAGTCTCCCTCCTAGTTGGGCCTGCTCTCTTCTCATCTCGAAGCAGTTTAAAATACAGTAATCATGAATGATTTCTTTCGTACGTTACGAGCCTTAAGCTATCTGAGAAAGGACGCATTCCCTCTCAGGTCATAGTCTCTAGTGCGGTTGAGATCGCAAACACAATAAAAAACACTTCTTCTAGGAGATAACCCGTAGTTTCCCGAACTACGTGAGCTCTGATCTCTCATACCTGTTGAGAGTACGTAGGCACAAGATGGCGAAGTCTTGGCGAGCTACCTTCCCCCATAACCCTTCGTAGGCCGAACTACGTTGACTCTGATTTCTCATTCTCTGATGAGAATACGTAGGCATAAAGTGCGACGCTTTGCCGAGTCATTTTTCTTTTCTTTTTTCAGCCAGCCTTGATAGGTAGATAGATTATAACCAACCCGTCCAAGTAAACAAACAAGCGAGGATCCCGTCGAGTACGACGGACGTGAGGGGATCCCGTCAAGTAAACAAACAAGGGGAAGGTATTAGCACCCCTCACGTCCGTCGTACTCGACGGGATCCTCGCTTGTTTGTTTACTTGGACGGGTTGGTTATAATCTATATACCTATCAAGGCTGGCTGAAAAAAGAAAAGAAAAATGACTCGGCAAAGCGTCGCACTTTATGCCTACGTATTCTCATCAGAGAATGAGAAATCAGAGTCAACGTAGTTCGGCCTACGAAGGGTTATGGGGGAAGGTAGCTCGCCAAGACTTCGCCATCATTTGCCTACGTACTCTCAACAGGTATGAGAGATCAGAGCTCACGTAGTTCGGGAAACTACGGGTTATCTCCTAGAAGAAGTGTTTTTTATTGTGTTTGCGATCTCAACCGCACTAGAGACTATGACCTGAGAGGGAATGCGTCCTTTCTCAGATAGCTTAAGGCTCGTAAAGTACGAAAGAAATCATTCATGATTACTGTATCTTAAACTGTTTTGAGATGAGAAGAGAACAGGCCCAACTAGGAGGGAGACTATCAAGTCCTACTGTTGTCATGCCATGGATTCATCCTATGGTTGAGGTTTGAACAGGGAACTCCTAGAAGTTGTCATGCATAGGTTTCAACCTAAAGTTCTATCATCAATTCCTTATCAAAGGAAATGAAAGTCCTTAGGGATCATGTCAATGATACACCAAAACAGACAAAGCATCAACTTAAACAGTAAAATGCATGCAATGCAAGTGAGGGAGGAAATGTGTGTGGGGCTTCAGCCTCCACAAGCTCATCTCAACCTCAAGCCAGAATGGATAACAGTAATCATACTGAAATATAAACAACATGCTATCAAGCAAGAACAGTAAACTGCAATCATACAGATAAAATGAAATAAAATGCCATCAGGCAAACAAACCACATGGGCAAGGGAGCTGGGCTCTACCGAATACCCGCAAGCAAAGCCACACAGTAACAATACAAGCAGAGGGAGCAGCTCAACCTCTAGTGCAATCATGCTCCTAGATTCTACCTATTCTAGATATGGACTTATTCTAATGCATCTAGCAAGTCAAACAAAACACATCAATACAGCAAAGAAAAAGAAGAGAAACAGATCAACTCCTCTCTCAACTCCAAGCTTCAACTCTTCCAACAGCAATTCAGTCTCCAGACTTCAATCACTCTTGACAAATATCAATTTGCTCTTCCAGGTTTCAACCCTCCAACATAAGTTTCAACTTATCTTCTCCCTTAAGCTTCAGCTTCTTGATCAGCTCCACCTTCAGGCTTCACTATCAATCATAAGTACCAACTTGGCTCCTTCAGGATCTCCAGGTATCAAAGTAAGTATCAACTTCCTTTGTTCTTCAAGCTTCAGCTCTTCAGAATCAATCTCAATCACTTAGAAGTGTCAACTTCATCCTTCAGTCTTTACTTCATCTGCAGGGGTCTTCAAGTATCAACTTGCTCTTCCTGCTCTTCAAGCTTCAGCTGGAATGGCAATACTCAAGAATTCATCCTCTTCTACACTCTTCATTGAAGTCTTCATCTTCAAGCTCAAGCTCAACATCCCTCAAGATAATCAAACCAGAGGAAATCACTTACTGGATAAGCTGGGGGATATTGAACTGCTTATTGACCACCAAAGGTGACCTATAAGGGTTCAACATCAAAGGAATGGTTCCCTCAAAAGTTCTACTTCCTAGGTACATCACTTATCCCTCCAAAGGAGAGAGGTGTATACCATGGAAGGACTTGGAATCATAGGGAGGAATGGAGGTGAAAGATACCATCCATGTTTGAGAAAGAAGCTATCTAAGTCTAAACTCTTCCTAATCCCTAACCCTAAAACAATCAACAAAACAAAAAAGATCAAGCTCTCAAGCTCCTCAATCCATCTCAATCAATCTTCAAGTCTTCTAGCAAGCTCCTCAATTCTCCACAAAGAGATACCAAGCCCACCCAGCCAAGGGAAAACTCCAAAGCAAAGCAACTAAAGCAAAAATGCCCTAAAGGCAACACAAACAATCAACCAATACAAATATCAACTAAAAATAGTATACCACTATATTAAATCCTAATATAATTTCTAAGGGATCCTACATACCTACCCTTAATTCCCTATATGTCCCATAGTCTATTTTGTCCTAAAAACCCAAAATTCTAGTGTTATTATAGACCTATGTTGAAGTTTAACCTAATTCTACACAACCTAAAATCATCTAATCAAAACTATCCTAAAATTCATCACAAAATTATGGAATAAATCCAGGGGGAAGCTAAAACTTATATCTAACTATTCTAAAAAGAATGGTCTAAAAATGTGATAACACGAAATCATATAGATATTTTCATGCATAATTCGACTGAAAGCTAACCGTTTTCGATCCGATTTCGGGTTATTTCCGTGTATTTGTCTGATGTTTTTGCAGGTATTCAACGATCACATCTAAACAAGGCAACATGAAGAAAAGAAGCAATCTCAGATGAAATATGGACGAAAAAGGAGTGAAAATACAATGAAAAGCGCAGCAATCAGTTTTTGCTGATGTGACGACCGTCACAGCTTCATGACGACCGTCACACGGGTGACGACCGTCACACCTTGTGACGACCGTCATGCAGGCAAAAACGCCCCACTCAGATTACACGTCAAAAGAGCAGTTCCAATTCCCATTAAGTGGACCACTACTCCCTAAATTATCTGCCTCAAGGTCCATCATCCTCAGAGATAACCGTTGGGATTCCACTTCTATAAAAAGGGAAGCAGGGAACTTCAGAAAGGGTGCTGCATTCATACCACGAAGTGCTGCCGAATTTAATTTCCAGAGCAAATTTACTTTCCAGTTTTTATTTGTATTCATTTCCCTTTACATTTCCTTATTCCCATTTCCGCTCTTTTGTAATTGCTATTGCACTGTACGATCAAATTGGCACTAAAGACCAGAATCCTGCCAACATCTGTGGAGGATCTGCCCAAAGGCCAATTGGCATATTTACAGGTTTTCATTTTGATCGACTTCTGTTTTATTATAATGCAATTTATTATTTATTATTCTTATTTATATTTTGTTTTTCCCAATTCCATGTCTAGCTAAACTTAGGTAATCGATATGTAGTAATAATTCGAATGGAATTTGATAACTCTTGTTTGAAAACTTTCTTTTCACAAAAGTAATTTATGGTCTGAGTGTTTAAAATTGATTCACTGAATAAACTTCGTCGCGAAAGCGAGAACTTATTTAAAAGTAGTTTTGCCACGAAAGTGGGAAATTAATTAAGATACAAACCAACAAGCGAAAGCTGCGGTAAGGTCAGATAGTAAACACTAGGCATTTTTTTTAATAACAGCGAAAGCACTTTAAAATGAATTAGAACTTAGAGATTTCCAAAAAATGATTTTAACCCCGAACGGGATACGAAAGTGTACGTTTGGCCCTTAGGATTATGATTAGCGTCAACAACCATCGTGAGACGAGAGTCTTCAAATCTCCATTTTTTGCTTAAATAAACTGTGAAAACTATTTCATACACTAGTAATTTATCAAATCCCTGAAGAACACAATTACTACGTATCGATTCAATTAACTAAAATCTAAACAGTAATCTTAGTTCCCTCTTTTAGTGACAATCTTATTTCCTTAAAACATATTCTACCTAGCTAAACATAGTAACTCCCGAGAACACTAGTTTGATTACGAGTCCCTGTGGGATCGATATCTATTATTACTACGCGATAGACTGTGCACTTGCAGTTAGTTGTATTAGACATAGAAAGTCGCGATCAAGTTTTTGGCGCTGTTGCCGGGGACCCGTTTAGTCAATAGTGTAACCTTCTGTTACGCCGTATAGACTAGGTAAACAATTTTCATTTTTCCTTTACTAGTTATGTCGATTGTATGCCAAGAAATCGCCCGCAAAGCGATATCGTAAAACCTTCAGTCGCAGAACTAGAACGCTTCTTACATTTAAGAAGTAGAATCATTGAGTACCAACTCAAATAACTCAAACATAACACTCCCGAACCTCTCACTCCCATTCCCAAATCAGAAGAAGAAGAACCAGAGATGGCTGAAGGACCTCCAAACAAACCGCTGAAGGCATACGCTACACCATCTCAGATGGAGCCTAGAAGTAGCATTGCTGCCCCAGCTATTACCCGAAATGATTTTGAGCTGAAACCATCATTGCTGTCGGCTGTACAACAAAACCAATTCTCAGGAAACGCAACTGAGGATCCGAACGAACATCTAACGAAGTTTGTACGATACGCAGACACAATGAAAGCAAATGGAGTAACTCCAGACGTGATAAGACTTCGTCTTTTCCCATTCTCTCTTAGAGACAGAGCGTGGACATGGTTACAATCGTTACCATCCAACTCCGTTACAACGTGGGAGCAATTGAAGAACGTCTTCTTAGCGAGATATTTTCCACCAAGCAAAACTGCTATGCTTAGAGCTCAAATCAACGGATTTCGACAGAAAGATACTGAATCTCTTTACGAAGCATGGGAACGATTCAAAGATATGATGAGAACATGTCCTCACCACGGTCTAAAAGACTGGGTGACAATCCATACTTTCTATAATGGGCTTCTGTACAATACTAGATTGACAATAGACGCTGCCGCGGGCGGTGCACTTATGGATAAGCCATACGATGAAGCCTATCAATTAATAGAAAACATGTCACAAAACCATTGCCAATGGGGATGTGAATGCACTCCAACTGAGAGAACCACAGCGAAAGGTGGGATGTACGAAATCAGCATCCTTGAAAAGTTCAATGCTAAAGTAGATGCTCTAGCACAGAAGATTGATAGTCTGACCGTTAACCCCACTGCAACTGTCGCTGCAGTAACTCCAAATTGCGAGTTATGTGGGAGCACCACTCATAATGCACCCGAATGCCCATTGCTAGCCGGAATCCCGCCAGACCAGGTAAATTATGCTCAAGGAAATCCCTACGCAAATACCTACAACCCAGGTTGGCGAAATCATCCAAACTTTTCTTACAAAAGCGAAAATGCATTGCAAATGCCTACTGCTCCGCAAGGATATCAAAAACCAGCTACTCAGAATGCACCTAGGAAATCTAACCTCGAATTGATGATGGAAAAGTTCATAGCTACTCAAGCTCAAACGAACAAAGAGTTCCTGAATCAAAACATACACACTAGCGAGCAAATTAAACAGTTGACAGGAAAAGTAGACGCTTTAGCCACCCACAACAAAATGTTAGAAACTTAGATATCACAAGTGGCTCAACAACAAGCATCTGCTGCCGCACCTGCTGGCACATTTCCTGGACAACCCGAACAGAATCCCAAAGGCCAAGCAAATGCTGTGATACTAAGAAGTGGAAAAGAATTGGACGAACCGATCGATCCGAGGACCGAAAACTCAGCCATGCAACAAAAACCAACCGAACAAGCAGAAAAGGGATCTGAGTTAGAGAAGAAGGAGGACAACGAGAAGGAGGATACCGCAAGTGAAAAACCTCAAGCACCTCCAGCGCCATATAAACCACCTATTCCTTATCCGCAAAGACTAATAAACTCTAAAACTTCAGGACAGTTTAAGAAATTTGTAGAGCTCCTTAAACAGCTGAATATTACTATTCCTTTTACAGAAGCGATAACTCAAATGCCGTCATACGCTACATTTCTCAAAGAGATCCTGTCGAATAAGAGAAAGATCGAGGATAACAAAATAGTTACACTTACTGCAGAGTGTAGCGCTATTATTCAGAACCGCATGCCTCCTAAATTAAAAGACCCAGGTAGTTTCTCCATACCCTGCGTCATAGGAAAGTTCGTAATAGACAAAGCTCTATGCGATTTAGGAGCTAGTATCAGTGTTATACCCTTATCTATATGCAAAAAGCTGAATATGGGAGACCTCAGGCCAACCAAAATGTCCGTACAATTAGCTGACAGATCAGTAAAATACCCCGTCGGAATACTGGAAAACGTTCCAGTACGCATAGGACAATTCTACATTCCAACCGACTTCATAATCATGGACATCAAGGAGGACACTATAGCCCCAATTATCTTAGGAAGACCATTCCTAGCTACAGCCGGAGCGATTATAGACGTGAAGAAAGGAAGGCTAACATTCGAAGTAGGAGAAGAAAAGATAGAGTTCATTCTCACCAAGTTCTTACAAGCACCAGCCATAGATGATACCTGCTATTTAGTAGACGAAATTGACGAATGCATAAGAGAACTTGAAAATGAAGAGACCACGTATTCAGAAATAATAAAGATTCAAATACCCGACATTTCTGAAGACGACAATTGGCGTAAACCGTATAAAGACGACAGCCTAAGCGAAAGCTTAGCACTGACCCCAAACCATATGCCAGGTCCGAAGAACCCATCTTTAGAACTTAAAACACTACCCAAAAACCTTAGATATGAATTTCTAGACGATGAACTAAAAAGACCAGTGATAGTCAACGCCGATTTAGGACAACCAGAAATCGAAAAGTTATTAGAAGTCCTAAAGAAGTACCCCACCGCGTTAGGCTATAACATAAGCGATTTAAAAGGTATAAGCCCTTCAATCTGTATGCATCGAATTACAATAGAGGAAGACTCTAAAACCTCTCGAGAGCATCAGAGAAGACTGAACCCCATCCTGAGCACTGTAGTCAGAGATGAAGTAAAGAAATTGCTAGATGCAGGAATCATCTATCCGATCTCCGATAGTGAATGGGTAGCCCAGTTCACGTCGTACCAAAGAAAGGAGGAGTCACAGTAGTTAAAAACGAAAAAGGCGAATCGATAACAAAAAGAGTCGTGACTGGAAGCAGGATGTGTATTGATTATAAGAAGCTTAACAAGGCTACGCGCAAAGATCACTTCCCGTTACCCTTCATAGACCAAATGTTGGAAAGACTAGCCAAACATTCATATTTCTGCTATCTAGATGGTTACTCAGGATTCTTCCAAATTCCCATCCATCCTGATGACCAAGAAAAGACTACATTCACCTGTCCTTATGGTACTTTTGCTTACCGCCGAATGTCGTTCGGACTCTGTAACGCTCCAGCAACCTTCCAAAGATGCATGATGGCAATCTTTGCAGATTTCATAGACGACATTATGGAAGTGTTTATGGACGACTTCTTGGTATGTGGACAAAGTTTCGAAGGATGCTTACACAACTTAGAAATGGTACTACAACGTTGCGTAAAAGTAAACCTCGTCCTAAATTGGGAGAAATGCCATTTTATGGTTCGATAAGGAATAGTTCTAGGACATGTCATATCAGATAGAGGGATTGAGGTAGACAAAGCTAAAATAGAGATTATAAAAGATCTCCAACCTCCAAAATCCGTACGAGAAATACGGAGTTTTCTAGGACATGCCGGTTTCTACAGAAGATTTATAAAAGATTTTTCGAAAATCACAAAACCTCTGACCGGCCTGTTAATGAAAGATGCTGAGTTCGTCTTTGACGACGACTGTTTAAAAGCATTCGAAACATTAAAATCAACCCTTATCACCGCACCAATCATGCAACCACCCGATTGGAGACTACCGTTTGAAATCATGTGCGACGCGAGTGATTACGCTGTAGGCGCAGTTCTAGGACAAAGGAAGGACAAGAAACTCCATGATATCTACTATGCCAGTAGAACCTTAGATCTTGCCCAAATGAACTACGCTACCACAGAAAAGGAACTTCTAGCAGTTATATTTGCGCTTGACAAATTCTGTTCTTACTTAGTAGGAGCAAAAATTATAATATACACAGACCACGCTGCCATAAGGTACCTAATAAGCAAAAAGGATGCCAAACCAAGACTATTGAGATGGATCCTGCTACTACAAAAGTTTGACTTAGAAATCAAAGATAAGAAAGGAACCGAGAATGTTGTTGCAAATCACTTATCCCGAATAGAAGGCATCAGACATGAACCAGTACCGATAAATGACGATTTCCCGTACGAACGTCTGATAGCCAAATTAGAAAGTGACATACCCAACTCAATCTCGGAAGATCCAGAATTCGAAAAAGTCGTAGAAGCCGTCTATGCCCAAGTCACATTACCTTGGTATGCTGACGTCGTTAATTACCTCGCTGCGGGCGTGCTTCCACCAGATCTTACTTATCAGCAAAAGAAGAAATTCTTCCACGATCTGAAACACTATTATTGGGACGAACCCCTACTCTTCAAGAGAGGGGCCGACAACATATATCGTCGCTGTGTCCCAGAGGAAGAAATAGAAAATATTATTTCCCAATGCCACTCAGCACCATATGGTGGTCATGCTAGTACGTCCAAGACGTGCGCTAAGATTCTCCAAGCCGGCCTATTCTGGCCTAATCTCTGGAAAGACGTTCACATCACTGTGCAAAAGTGCGATAGATGCCAACGAACTGGTAACATCTCACGACGCGATGAAATGCCTTAGAAAGGAATCTTAGAGGTAGAAATCTTCGACGTCTGGGGAATAGATTTCATGGGACCATTCCCACCTTCTTTTGGAAATAACTACATACTCGTCGCTGTCGATTACGTGTCTAAATGGATAGAAGCCATAGCTGCTCCAACAAACGACGCACGAGTAGTAATCAAACTCTTCAGGAACATAATCTTTCCTAGATTCGGTGTACCCAGACTCGTCATTAGTGACGGAGGATCTCACTTCATATCACGAATATTCGATAAACTTCTCTCTAGATATGGAGTCCGGCACCGAGTAACTACACCCTATCATCCGCAAACTAGCGGATAAGTAGAGGTATCGAACAGAGAAATAAAACAGATCTTGGAAAAGACTGTCGCTACCTCAAGGAAAGATTGGTCATCGAAGCTACAAGAAGCTTTATGGGCTTATAGGACCGCATTTAAGACACCAATAGGTACTACCCCCTATAAATTAGTTTACGGTAAATCCTGCCATCTCCCTGTAGAATTAGAGCATAAGGCCTTTTGGGCCATTAAGACACTCAACTTCAACTACACCGAGGCAGGAGAAAAGCGAATCTTGAACTTACACGAGTTGGAAGAACTTCGATTAGACGCTTACGAAAATGCCCGTATATACAAAGAACGAACTAAAAAGTGGCATGATAAACGTTCAATCAGGAAACAATTCAGTGTGGGAGACATCGTATTGCTCTTTAATTCACGATTAAAACTCTTCCCAGGTAAACTAAAATCTAGGTGGTCTGGACCCTATGAAGTGACTAAAGTACTTCAGAGTGGAGCTGTTGAAATTACCGATAAGACAAATGCACCATTTATCGTAAACGGGCAACGTCTAAAACATTACAATAAGAACGACAACAGTCCTCAAGTCAGCAATATAACATTGCTTGAGCTTCCGGCTCAGACACCCGAATAGCTTCTCACCAAGCTATCGTCAAGCTTTAGACATTAAAAACAGCGCTTACTGGGAGGCAACCCAAATTTCCCTCGTTATTGCATTTCATTTTTCTTTAAAATTCTACTTTGAAAAATACAACAAAAATTCTAAAATTACTACTACTTTCTACTTTCATTCATTTTCGTACTTTTATTCTTATTTTATTTTTTCTCTTTTGTCCTTTGTTTCTACCACTTTTCGTTTCTAAAAATCCTGACTTCAATTTCCTGTTTCAAACTTTTCAGGATTTTTAAAGTCTTCAAAATATTCCTTCTGTTTTCTCCGAATTACCTGCGAATATGGCCGAGTACGACTTCACAAAGGTTCACTTCAGAGGACTCGCTCAAAAGGCAAGATTTGCAGCACTGACCGAAAGAGAATTTGCCTTAACGCTGTATTATGATAAGGCTACTATGGATAAACTAGGGATCACAGATAGCATTCAATACCTGTTCAATCAACTGGGTTGGGAGAACACTGCTCTGAAAACACGTTTCGCTACCTACAAGGATCTTACCTATGAATTCCTTAGTTCTTTCAGATATACACCCAACTATGGTTTTGGATCCAGCACAGAGTTGATTACCTTCCGATTGTTTGGAATGGACCAAACCCACAGCCGGATGTCACTAGCTAACCTCCTAGGATACCCTAGCGGACCGCATGTGTTCATCAGTGCAGAAGATGACGATATTGATTTGCAACTCGATCACTTCTGGGGTAGAATCACAGGCGACTATCACCCTGAACCAGACAAAATGTACAATGATGACATTCACAACCCAGCCTTCAGATACTTCCATAAGATACTAGCTCACACCTTGTTTGGAAAAGAAGAAAATATTACCACAGTGTCTAAGGAGGAGTTATTCATCATGTTCTGTGCTTCTCAGGGACGGACAGTAAATGCAGTGCCTTTCATGATGAGATCCTTCAAACGCCTCACGCTGGAACCTAAGACACCTATTCTCATAGGAGGCCTAGTAACAATGATTGCCCACGAGCTTGGCCTTAGATTCCATTTAAATGCCAGCACTCGTTTTGGTACCATCAGACCCATGAACATACAATTCTGCTTTAACAGACGCATCTTAGGGACTATGGGACCTGGACCGTATGAGTACCTTATTAACGAAAAACCAGTACAGCTATTCACACTGCCTGATCATCTGATGACAAGCATCCACAACAAGGATAACTGGCTCTACGAATTAGATGAGCCTATGGGACCTCCTTCACCACAGTCAACACCCCAGAACTATATGTATGACAGTGGCCACATCTCTGAGGCACACGACTATATGTACTATGAGGACGCTGCCTCTGAAACTGAAGTAGACCCTATGACTCCTCCACACTACAATACTTATCCTGAGCCTATCCCTGAGGAGACCACCGACAAAATGGATACCGTGTTACTCAGATTGGACGACGTTGATAAAGCTCTGACTAATGTAAAAGCTGATATCATAGGCATGCACAGCGAACTGGTAGGCTTCATGGATCTAGTCTGCGACCAACTCGACTACTATTCACAGAAATTCGATAAGTTGAAGGCACGAAAAGATTAAGTATTAGTTCTTAGCAGTAGTTTCAGTTTAGTCTAGTCTAGTTTAGTTTAATTTAATCATTTAGATTTTTCGCATTGTTCGTTTTCATTATGTACTACATACAATTGTTTCAATTTTATGTTATTTCAATTCTAGTTTTATGAAATTATTCTGTTTTCGCATTATTTGTTGTTTGTTGGCTGTTATACTACATCACCGTATCAATACTAAGCTTTAAAATCACCACGAGTACGCCCTCAGAGCAAAATTCTGCGTTCTGCAGATTTTGCTGCTGTGACGACCGTCACAGCCCCATGACGAGCGTCACGCGGGTGACGACCGTCACACCTTTGTGACGACCGTCACGCAGTCTAGAACTGCTATCTGATAAAACAGGGTTCGTGTTCCCTTCCACTCCCCCCATTATCGCTTTCAAACTTCCTAACTCCTACCCCACTATGAATTTTCGTCCTCCCCACATTGAACTATAAACTTCAACTCCAAATTCAACCTCCAAACCACCGTTCTGTCATTTTTCCCTCTCTGCAGAAAAACCCCAAGACCTCAGAAACCTCTCCATCTTCTAACAATGGCCAGGAATCCAGATGTCAGCAACATTATCTTCCCTGAGGGCGAGTTAGGCGAAAGACAACGAGCCCACTACATTGCATTTCATCAGAGGTCACTCCAGCCGACTCACTACCCGCACCTTCCATCGCTTACGGAGCTCGGACTCCTTGAAGGTGTAACCTGGATGCTTCAACGAGCAGGCATCTGGAACCTCTGCACCAACCCACAGCCAACCTACGAACAACTCACTCTTGAGTTCTTGAGTTCGTTCACTTACGTCACCAGCAGCGGCGAACTCAACCAGCACACAGGTACCGCATGCTTCCGGATGTTTGGCGTCAACTATCAGGTGAATCAGAATCAGATTGCCAGCATCCTACAGCTACCTCGCGGTGACAACGCTCATCGCTGCATCATCGATCAGTTCCAGCACGAAGCCTTCGCGCTGTGGTATCAGTTGACCGGCCTAAATGCCGATGGTTGGGACTCCCTGCACGCCACTCACATCCATAACCCAACCATCAGGTACTTTCACAGAGCGTTGAGTAACACTATCTTCGCCAGAGACAGCAACCATAAAGTGAACTCCAAGGAGCTCTTCTTTCTTCATTGCGTCTTCAACAATGAACCCGTCAACGCTGCCCCGTTTCTGCTGGCTCACATTCAGGCCAACTGCAACCGTGGCTCGAAGCCATTCTACTTTGGCGGGATTGTCACGGCTATTGCACTTGGGCTGAACCTCGGCGACCGCCTCAAGCACCTCCATTCCATCCCCTCGGTGTTCCTTGACACCGACCACTGCAGAGCCTCCCATCTCATCCGCTCCCGAGCTGACGGGAAATACCATCCGGTTGTGCGTGGCAAGACCGTCCGAAGCATCATCCTTCCGTCCCGCACCCGCATCCATCCAGAGGACCGTACCAACTGGTTGTTCGACCTCACTGCCCCTCCTGCTGCCGCCGTTCCTACTCAGGATCCCACCCACGATTCCGAAGATGAAATCCAAGCTGAGTTGGACAGGTCTGAGCAGCCAGAGGCATCGCAGCCTCCTCCTCCAGTAGGTACGTCTTCTCACCGCCGCCGTCACCATCCCGTGCCAGACTACACGGAAGAAGACCTCTGTCGCTCCCTAGACCAGCAGGCACAGATACTCACGATGCTGCAGCAGCAGAACCAGCGAGCTGACCAGTTCGAGGCTTGGCACCGGACTCAAATGCAACAACTTCACACCGGCCAAGCTACGATCACTGAGAGCCTAGCGAATCTGACCCTGCAGGTCGAAGGACTCCGAGACACGGTCTACCACATAGGAGCCATGAGCTATGAGGATAGAGTAGCCCTTGCTAGAGCCAGAGGACGCCAGCGCGGACGTGACAGAGGCCGAGACTAGATTCCCCTTTATTTTTCCTTCATTGTTTACTATATTCTGTATTTTCATTTTCAGTTGTATCTCCCTCTCGCATGCTTCAAGAATCAGTGAGGACACTGATCGAGATAGTGTGGGAGCGGAGCCTTATTTCCATTGTACTCTGAACTTCCTTTATTTCCTTTATTTCCATTTCACTGCACTTTGAATTTTAGTAATATCTATTTTTACACTTTCTATTTCTAGAAAATAAAGCTCGTCTATATATTTTTCACGTTACACAAACAATCCCCACATTATTCAACGTAAACAAAAATTTTAGTTCGTTCCTCAAAAGCAAAAGCACCACGAGAATGCACCTGAGTTCAAACCAAGTTTTGAAACTCCGAGAAAACAACAGTTCTAACAAAACCAGTATCGTCCAGACACCTTAGATCTCTAGTTTATGCGAGTCGGTTTCACCACCTACGTGTACCAAAGTCTCAAGTGTCCACGCAAACTCAACCCCAAGTAGTTTATACTAGCAGTCAGTACCATCCTAAAAACACTTCTAAGCGAGCGACCGATGCAAATAAGTGTATGATCTCCAAAAAGATGAAAAATCATGAAAAGAGAGCTAAAAAGCCCAAGAATATAAGATATGTTTCCTTCTAAGTTAGGTGCTCCTCACCCGAGCATTTAGCCCAACGGCACGAAAAACTCATTGAAAATCAATGACATAAAATTACGATCAATGAAGAAGATCAAAAACAAAAATGAGATCATATTTACTAACAGGTCGACTTGCCATGAAAGTGTGCGGACAACGGGCTTAATGTGATTGTGCTAGAACAAACAGGGTGAACTTGCCACGAGAACCTTGACACCAAGATACAGTAGCATGACTGAGACCGATTTGCATAAAAAGGAGACCTCCGGAGACTCGTAGTCCAGTGTCGTCATGATACTCGTCTTGTTCCTACCAAGAATCCCGGTTTTTCCAAACTCTGAGAACGAAGAAGCAGCCTCGTGCTTGCCGACTTTTCCGTGTTTTACTTGAGGACAAGCAAAGATTCAAGCTTAGGGGAGTTTGATAACACGAAATCATATAGATATTTTCATGCATAATTCGACTAAAAGCTAACCGTTTTCGATCCGATTTCGGGTTATTTCCGTGTATTTGTCTGATGTTTTTGCAGGTCTTCAACGATCACGTCTAAACAAGGCAACATGAAGAAAAGAAGCAATCTCAGATGAAATATGGACGAAAAAGGAGTGAAAATACAATGAAAAGCACAGCAATCAGTTTTTGCTGATGTGACGACCGTCACAGCTTCATGACGACCGTCACACGGGTGACGACCGTCACACCTTGTGACTACCGTCATGCAGGCAAAAACGCCCCACTCAGATTACACGTCAAAAGAGCAGTTCCAATTCCCATTAAGTGGACCACTACTCCCTAAATTATCTGCCTCAAGGTCCATCATCCTCAGAGATAACCGTTGGGATTCCACTTCTATAAAAAGGGAAGCAGGGAACTTCAGAAAGGGTGCTGCATTCATACCACGAAGTGCTGCCGAATTTAATTTCCAGAGCAAATTTACTTTCCAGTTTTTATTTGTATTCATTTCCCTTTACATTTCCTTATTCCCGTTTCCGCTCTTTTGTAATTGCTATTACACTGTACGATCAAATTGGCACTAAAGACCAGAATCCTGCCAACATCTATGGAGGATCTGCCCAAAGGCCAATTGGCATATTTACAGGTTTTCATTTTGATCGACTTCTGTTTTATTATAATGCAATTTATTATTTATTATTCTTATTTATATTTTGTTTTTCCCAATTCCATGTCTAGATAAACTTAGGTAATCGATATGTAGTAATAATTCGAATGGGATTTGATAACTCTTGTTTGAAAACTTTCTTTTCACAAAAGTAATTTATGGTCTGAGTGTTTAAAATTGATTCACTGAATAAACTTCGTCGCGAAAGCGAGAACTTATTTAGAAGTAGTTTTGCCACGAAAGTGGGAAATTAATTAAGATACGAACCAACAAGCGAAAGTTGCGGTAAGGTCAGATAGTAAACACTAGGCATTTGTTTTAATAACAGCGAAAGCACTTTAAAATGAATTAGAACTTAGAGATTTCCAAAAAATGATTTTAACCCCGAACGGGATACGAAAGTGTACGTTTGGCCCTTAGGATTATGATTAGCGTCAACAACCATCGTGAGACGAGAGTCTTTAAATCTCCATTTTCTGCTTAAATAAACTGTGAAAACTATTTCATACACCAGTAATTTATCAAATCCTTGAAGAACACAATTACTACGTATCGATTCAATTAATTAAAATCTAAACAGTAATCTTAGTTCCCTCTTTTAGTGACAATCTTATTCCCTTAAAACATATTCTACCTAGCTAAACATAGTAACTCCCGAGAACACTAGTTTGATTACGAGTCCCTGTGGGATCGATATCTATTATTACTACGCGATAGACTGTGCACTTGCAGTTAGTTGTATTAGACATAGAAAGTCGCGATCAAAATGCTAAGGGAGCTACCTAAAAAAATTCTACAAGTTCATGGATCAGCATAAAAGAATTAAAATGCAATAAAAGAAGAAAATATACAAAAAATATTAAAAATGCATGAAAGGAAAATATTTTTATTTGACAATTTTCTAGGCATGAATATGAAATGGGAGCAAAAATTCCCATTAAAAAATCATTAATTTTCAATTTAATATGATTTTTCTAAGTTTGAAATAAAATGGAAGAAAAATAAAATGAAAATGAAGGGATGGGGTGCAGGAAGCAAACAGATATAGTTCATTATGCGCTTGGGCCCAGACTGGGGGGTACAAAAAGCAAGTAGCGCTAAGCCCAATTAACTCAGAAAAATCAATTAATAAACATAAAGAAAAAGAAAAAACTACGGTGAGAATAGCAATGGGATTCAGTTCAAAATTGGTTGGGCCTCACATGTGGGGTGTGGATATCACAAGATCACTTAAGCCCATGACCAAACTTAAATGGAACGCTGCATTTTGCCTCTCAGATTTCCCTCTCAAATGAAATTAAATCGTGGCCCTCAGATCAAGAAATAGTCAATGGGTCAGCTCTTCATCCAACGGCCCAGACTACGTCCCTAACCTCCAGCTAGGGTTTTGCTGAAACTCCATGAAAATGCAGAGCTCCAAGCTCTTCTTCTTCAAACACGAACTCCCTCAATTCCTCATGGAAAATGGAAATTCAAGACCCTATCCTGCCTAGAATTTCATGTTGAATCCATTTCTACTCTCAAAATCAACTGAAACTTCCTCTAACATGAAACACGATCCAAGATTAAAAATGTGCTCAATCATCCATCTCAACCATTCTTGCAATTAACTATCTCAGATTACTCACCAACTCACCCTGATTAAATATTGATGTCTAACTCATTCTATATCTCAATATAACATGAGTTCTTGGTCATCAAAGAAATGGGGTCCATAGTTCAATCTTCACCAATTGATCCCTAACTCTCCAAAATCCATCTCTTATTGGTCTCTAACAATTCTACACTAACAAATTAACCTAATTATGCCTAGAACATGGTGTAGGAAAGAATTTGCAAACCTGGTTAATCTTGATGAACAGATGATGAAATCCACCACTTCAAGCCTTGAAACTCTTCAGAAAGTTTCCTTGAATGCCAATCTTGGTACTGTTTGCAACAATTTTGATGGAGGAGGCTTCAATCTCAGAATTTGATTCTGACTTGCCACCTTGAAATTTCAATCACCAACTCTTCAATTCTCCATGGATTTGATCTTAATTCAATCTGCACAGCTTCATAATGATGTATGGAATGTGTTTGAGTGAAAAGAATGAATGGAAATGAAGAAGAATGTGAAATGGAAACTTGACTTGCAATGGAAGATTCTTGATCTCACTCTCTCTTCTCTGCACCAATTCTCACCAACCTTGCATCTGAGCAAGTTACATATGTTATATAGAGTGGTTTAGAATCATCTAGAACCATCTAGGATCATCCAATGAGAAATTGAACTTTTCATGTCATGACATTTTGATTTCCATTCTCCTTACATGCTATCTCATGCCAAGCCTCTCATAACCTTTGATTCTAACTTGAAATTCTCCCCATATGAGATTTATGATGAGTTACAATGCATAACCAACTTGCTTGTTGAGTTTTGCTTTGGTACCTTAATATGCAAGTAAACCATTTCCAAGGCAGCCCTATGATCCAAGCCCCAAATCAAAATTGTGGCTGAACCATTGTTCTTAGAATGTCATTTGGAGTCAAAATGACCTATTACATGACATGGTTTGGATTTATAGCTTGTGATTTCCAATTTTCAATTTCAACTTATTTAACTTATGCCTCCATTTTAGGTCATTTTTATCACTTTTTGATACAAGCCTTTTCAACATCTCATGACCTCCCTACTAGCCTGAAAACATCATTCTTAGCAAGTTTGATGTTGAAGATATTTCCATTTGAAGCTTGGAAATAGGATATATGGCCTTATGCTTGAAATGACCTATAACCTCCAAATGACCAAAATGCCCTTGACTTGTCAAAGCCATATGTTGAGTTCTACAAATCCTATCAAGGACTTATAGAACTCTCTAGAAAGCTAAGAAGATGATCTTCAACATTCATGTTGACCAAGAGTTCATAGGAATCATCCTACTAGCGCAAAAGTTGGATGCAAGTTGGGTGACTTTCAAGGACCCAAATTCACATACCTCAGATGACCTGTAACTTGTCAAAGTCATAACTTGAGCTCTACAAATCCTATCAAGGACTTCTAGTACTAAAATTAAAGCTAAGAACAAGCTCTACAAAATTCATGTTGTGGGGAAGATGAGATGACAATCACATCTTGAGCTAAACTACCTTGAAGATAGGGACCAAACTAGGGGATTTTACACTGTTAATCCTTAGAAACCCTAGCTTAAAACTTCTCAAACTCCTTAATCATGATGAGTTGGTCTAGGAATCATCCTTATAGAATCTCAATGCATCATTCCATGATCACATGGCTCTTGGATTAGGTCTCAACCCTCTCCAAATCATCAGTTGACCTAGGGTTGACCCAGTCAAACCCTAATTCCACCACTCATGGCTGAATCTTCTGAATTCTTGTACAATGACCTCTCTAGGCTTCATGATGGCTTTCAAGACATATCATAAGCTTTCTCAAAGATTCAAGTCTACTCTCATAGTCTCAGAATCATCTGAGGAGCTCCCACAACTCTCAAGTTATGAGACACACAACCTTGGTTTCAATCAATCTCTCTGAGGATCTCTTGAGTTCTCTGACAAGGATATCAACCCTTAATCACTTGAACAGCTTTCTTGGCTAGCTTCAAAGTCTCATATAACTCTTTATGGGTACATAAATGTTGGTCAAATTTTGGGGTGCAACACCGGGAGACCACTGATCATGTACTTGAAGGTTCTTGAGAACAGTATGGGTTGTGTTCTCGGTCAACATGACGTGACTGGACGAAAAGAGCATGCGATCTATTACTTGAGTAAAAATTCACGGATTGTGAATCCCGTTACTCCGTGATCGAAAAGATGTGTTGTGCACTTGCTTGGGCAGCCAAACGTCTGAGACAATACATGCTAAATTATACAACCATGATGATTTCAAAGATGGATCCGATCAAATACGTCTTTGAAAAAAAGGCACTTTCCGGAAGGATTGCCCGATGGCAGATGGTACTGACAGAGTACATATATAGTATGTTTCACAAAAGGCTATCAAAGGTAGCGTACTGTCAGAGTACCTGGCTGAGCATCCAATCGATGATTACCAACCGATGAGGTTTGATTTTCCTGACGAGGATATCATGTACTTGAAGATGAAAGATTGCGAGGAATCGTTGCATGGTGAAGGTCCTGAGCGGAGTTCCCAATGGCAATTGATTTTTGACGGTGTTGTTAATTCATATGGAAGTGGAATTGGGGCAATCATTACGACTCCCCATGGGACGCACATCCCGTTCACTGCCAGATTGACATTTCCAGTTACCAACAATAAGGCTGAATATGAGGCGTGTATCATGGATCTCGAGGAGGCTATTGATTTGAGGATTAAAAATCTTGATGTGTATGGAGACTCCGCGCTAGTCGTGAACCAGATCAAGGGAGAATGGGAGACTCGTCAGCCTAATCTGATACCATATGAATTATGCAAGGAGGTTGTTGCCCTTCGTTGACAGAGTAGAGTTTCACCATTTGCCGCGGGCAAAAAATCAGATGGCTGACGCTCTTGCGACATTGTCTTTGTTGTACAAAGTTAATTTCTGGAATGATGCTCCCAGAATAGTTATCCCTCGCACTGATAGGCCCGCCTTCATATTCGCCATTGAGGAAGCTTTCGATGGCAAGCCGTGGTATTTTGATATCCATAATTTCCTAAAGAACCAAGAGTATCCGACTGAGGCATCCGATCGCGATAAGAAGACTCTTAGGAGATTGGCTGGCAACTTCTACTTGAATCCAGATGGTGTTCTGTATAGGAGAAACCATGATTTGGTACTGTTGCAGTGTGTGGATGAGAAAGAGGCTAGTCTGCTCATGGAGGAGGTCCACGAGGAAACCTTTGGCACGCACGCCGGCGGACACACTATGTCTCGAAAGTTATTTCGGGCATGGTATTATTGGCTGACGATGGAAAGAGACTATTTCAAGTTTGCAAAGAAATGCCATAAATTCCAGATTTATGCAGACAAGATTTAGGTGCCGCCAAGCCCTTTGAACATTATGGCATCCCCGTGGCCTTTTTCCATGTAAGGCATAGATATGATTGACAAAATTGAGCCCACCGCATCCAACGGACACCAGTTCATCTTGGTAGCTATCAATTACTTCACAAAATGGGTTGAAGCAGCGTCTTACACTAATGTTACCAAGCAAGTGGTAGCCCGGTTTATCAAAAAGGACATCATCTGTTGTTACGGCATTCCTGAAAGAATCATTACTGACAATGGTTCGAACTTGAATAACAAGATGATGAAGGAATTGTGCCAGAATTTTAAGATTGAGCAGCACAACTCATCTCCCTATCGGCCCAAGATGAACGATGCTGTCGAAGCGGCCAACAAGAACATCAAGAAGATAGTTCAAAAGATGGTTGTGACATACAAAGACTGGCACGAGATGTTGCCCTTCACATTGCACGGTTATCGTACGACGGTACGCACATCAACCGAGGCAATGCCTTTCTCACTGGTGTATGGCATGGAGGCTGTCCTACCATTAGAAGTTGAGATTCCTTCCTTGAGGGTTTTGCTTGATGTCTAACTAAATGAGGCAGAGTGGATAAGGAATAGACTGAATCAGGTCAGTTTAATGGATGAAAAGAGACTTGCATCTATCGCATATGGTCGGTTATACCAGAGCCGGATGAAGAAAGCTTACGACAAGAGGGTGCGCCCTCGAAGCTTTCAGACGGGCGATCTTAAAAAGATTCTCCCACCATAGTCAGACCGCAGGGCAAATGGACTCCCAACTATGAAGGTCCATATATCGTTCGAAAGGTCTTCTCTAGAGGAGCCTTACTGTTGTCTACCATGGATGGCGAGGATTTTGCATCCCCTGTGAACTCGGACGCAGTTAAAAAATACTTTGCTTAAAGAGACCCGCTGGACAGAAAAAAGAAAGTCCAGGCAAAAACGGGGCATCCCGGCGAACCAAAAAGCAAAAGAAAAGGGTTCGAGCAAAAATTAGGGATAAAACTGAAAATATGTACACCCGCGAAGTCGAAAACCTGAAAAGGCGACTTCAGCAAAAAAGGGTATCCCAGTGAATTGAAAACCCGCAAAGGGAGATTCAAGCAAAAGTTAGGGATTGAAAAAGCAAATGACTGCGGTCTGAGTTTGATACTGCATTGCTTTGTGGTTTGGGAGTACCTGAGGGTCGATTATCTAAGTCAATATCTTCTGAGGACAGAGTATCGGGAAAACGTCGGAGTCAGGCGAGTCATAGGAGGATAAGCTCATGGTGTTCGCCTGTACCACATTGCCGACATGTATACAAATTTCTTTGTATCTCTGTGCATATTTGTATTTATTTTTGTAGCTTCCTCTTTTCAGGAGTTACATCCATTGTAAAAACTTTGCCTATTTACAGACCCGTTATCAATAAACGCATACTATTCAATACTTGATGTTTTTTTCTTGTTTTAACTTTTACTGTTTTGTTTGTGGAAAACGCCGATGTTTTTGATAAACTTGCACGTGCATAAACTTGCAGGCCTCGGCCAATAATTGTTAAAACCTTGAATTGACTGAAAAATTGTCACGAATACTGACCTGGATTTCCTTTTGTATAGGATATCTTGTTGTTGCTCATCTTTTGCAGGGTTGTTGCCTTCGCAGCAAACAGCCAAGGGATCGTGTTTCCCCAACCGAAGTCCCTTAACGTAGGAGCAGGATCTAAGTGAACTTATTACTCCTTAGCAGATGAAAGTTGCACTTTTATCCCCAGAAGAGTGGGATGCGAGTCAGCAAGCGGTCAGGCAGTGATGTGCACTCCCAGTGGTGGTCACGTGCACGTCTAATCCCAGTGAAATCTTCACAGGACACAACTAGGTTATCCATGGTTTGAAAAGGTCATCCCCGCGCAGGATTGTTCTTTCTGTTTCTCCAGCTGGTTGTCTTTCCTCCAATGGGTTGATCATCCTCTGTAGAGTTCATAACTACGGATTTGTTAAGCTATCCCCCAACAGGATTGTTTCTTCCCCCAGCGGAGTTGGTTCACTTTTCCAGTATTTATTTTGCTGGAATAATTCTGTGATACTCGGTTATCCCCAGCGGAGTTGGCTTTGTCTTCAGCATTTATTTTGCTGAAGCGGTTATGTATCCAGCTTTTCTTCGGCAGCCCAAGCCTGCATTTGCATCTTGCATATATCATCATATCTGCATCATATTTGCATTTCATCGTCAAACGCGTAGCATTTCCATCCCGTATGGAGCATTACACCGTTTTTTTCAAACATGTACATTTTGAAACATAAGCCAGGTCGGTTACCTCTTTGTGTTCAGGTGTTTTTCCCTACAGGAGATTGGATTTCTTATTCAGGATAGTTTTCGGATATTCAAATTCTTGACATGAGATATGTGATGATAACATTCGTCTCACCATGTGTTCCCTCATCAGAGTTGCTTGATTAAGTTTCTCTTCTTCCCCAGCGGAGTTTTCCTCAGATTTGCAGTTACGTCAGCGTTAGAAGATTTCAGAGATTAGACCTTTGAAGTCGTTACTTGTTGTCAAAGTAAGTACCTGGCAGTTGACGTCAGAATTTCCCGAGTAGAGTTTTCCTCGGATTGCTGTTACGTCAGCGTTAAAGAATCTTGTGGATTAAAATTTTGGAGGGTTTACCTGTGTTGACGGAGATTGTTTACCCCTGTTGACGGAGATTGTTTACCCGTGTTGACGGAGATTGTTTACCCGTGTTGACGGAGACCCTTACCCGTATTGACGAAGATCCTTACCTGTGTTGATGGAGATTGTTTACCCGTGTTGACGGAGACCCTTACCCGTGTTGACGAAGAGTTTACCTATTTTGACCCGTGTTGACGGAGATTTTACATGTTTACCCGTGTTGACGGAGAGTGTTACCCGTGTTGACAAGGTTGTTACCCGTGTTGATGGACTTGTTACCCGTGTTGATAGAGTTGTTACCCAAGTTTGCGCTTTACGTAGCGCAAATATCGGTAGTGTCAGAATTCATCCCCGCAGAGTTGTTCGTTCAGGTCTTCGGGTGCCAGATTAGCACTTTTATTTAGTGTTTCGCCCGTTTCCACGGAATCGAAAGATCCAGGATAGTATGTGGATGACGCGCTTTACGTAGTTCCCGCTTATTGTAGCGTATATTGGAAGATTGATTGTTGATTCAATGCTTGTGGCATTACACAGGTGATTGATGTTGAAATCAGGTTCTGTATCCGATGATTGATCAGTTGTTGCCGTGACGACCAGATTCAGTTTTCTGGATTTTGTTCCCCAAGCAGTTGGCGTAGTTTATTTTTCTGTGGTTGGGAAATTTCCGGGTTCTCTGGTATTCAACCGTCTTTTACCTCGATTGTTCGAAAGTTGTTCGCTTTTCACCCAGTTGGGTCCAAGCCGCTTGAATAGGGGTAGCTGTTGCACCCCAAAATTTGCCTAACCTTTTTCTCACTTGGTTTATGTTTCATTGCATTAGCATTACATTGTTCTAGCATTTGCATAACATAGCATTATTCGTTTAGCAGGGGATCAAGTGTGGTTTATATCAAGAGGAGCCTATCTAGAGGTCTTGTTCAAGCTTGAGAAGTCACCAAAGTCATCAGGAAGAGGGTTGGGTTCTTGAGAGGTTCAATTGTTTGTATGTGGTTAATCTCCTAACGTGGGGACCAGTTGAAGCCCATCAGTGGGTTGTGAAGCCTAGATCATAGATAGAGTATGTGGATAGAGCTCATGGAGTTCCTTGATGGTCATGAGAGAGCCCAGTCAAGTAATTATGCCAAGGGTGAAGAGCCACAGTTGAGGGTGTTGCAATTAGGGTTTTCATCTTAGTAATCCTAAGTCAACTATGCAATTGAATAGGATCAAAGTTCAATTCTAAGTCTTTGTAATCATGGAGAGTTGTGTTGAGGCACATGAAGTGATATCCCAAGATCAATCCAAGAAAAGTTCAAAGTGTGAGGAGTTGCTAAACTAGGATTCTCAAGGTAAAATCCCATATTTAGTGCCTAACTTCAAGACCACTTATCTCAAGAAGAAAGTTTCATATCCACTTTTGGTCAACATGAAACTTGTAGAGCATGCTCTTAGCTTTAATTTGAGTACTAGAAGTCCTCCATTGGATTTATAGAACTCAAGTTATGATCCAGACAAGTATCAGGTCATCAGATGAATGTGAAATTTGTCTGTGAAAGTTCACCAACTTCCATGGAACTTTTGACCTAGAAAAGTGTTTCTCCTTAACTTTTGGCCAACATTAAAGTTGTAGGCCTTGCTCTTATCTTTCGAAATTGTACTAGAAGTCTTCCATCTGATTTGTAGAACTCAAGTTATGAGGTTTACAAGTTAGGGGTATTTTGGGAAAGTAAGATTATAGGTCATTTGGCATTATAGGTCATTTTTACTATCTTGCAAGCTTCAAATAAAATTTTGTTCAACATGAAACTTGTTCAAAATGATGTTTTTAGGTCAACCATGTACTCATTATGAATTAATTTGGCTTAGGGTGAGACTTGGTTTGGAAGAAATTGACAAAAGGGGAATTTAAAGGCATTTAAGTGAAAAATTCAAAATTAATTCATGAGTGTTCAAACAAGGCCAACTGAGTACTCATTTTAATCAGAAAAATCATTCTAAGCACTTTGGCATTATTAGAATTTTCATTTGGGGCTTATTTCATGGTTGTTTGATTTGTTACGTCATGAATAAGCAACACATCAGAGATTGCTCATAAGGTGCAAAAAAGCTTTCCTTTTGATTCCTACACTCTCACCAGACCATAGGCAAGCTAATTGAAATTTCTAGAAGGTTGAAACAACCAGAATTCATGCATTCCATTGTTGAGTTTTTGGAGAAAAATTGAGATGTGGATATTCTGATTTGGGCCTCCAATGGACCTCCAAAGCCCACAAACATCTTCTATATAAGTTCCATGATGAATTCAGATCAATTTTTTGGTGTTCATTTCGTGCCATAGCCAGAGATTGCAGGTTGAGTTTCAAGAGCAAAAGTGAAAATTGTGATTTCTGATTCTGAGCAATTCAAGGCAATTCAAAGCTTCAAGCATCTTCAGCATACTACATTGAGCGTATCTGCACAAGATTGGAGCAAGAGGAGCACCATAACTTCCTCAATTTGAAGCTACAAACCAGGTTTGAACAATTCACGATTGCACTAATTTTAGCATGATCTAAGTAGAATTGACATGTGGTTAGGCTTTAGGGAGATGTTTAGATGGATTCTGGACCAAAAATTGAAGGATTAGAGATAAATTAAGATGCAATGTGATTTCTGTTTGGATGCGAATTGGCTTGCTCTTGAGGTCTTAACATGATCTAAATAGTGTAAAATGATCTGTGAAGCATGAGGAATAGATATGTGGTTTCAATTGAAGTTTTGGTGATGATCAGAACTATGGAGCATTTTGTGTTCGAATTTTAAAATCCATGAGGAATTATGATAATTGAAGGTGAGATTTGAGATCTACATGAAAAATGGAGTGAAACTGTGTAAATTTGGTTGAGGTTTGATGACTTGTACATGATGTCTCGCCGGAGAAGACGACCGACGTTGTTCTCCGGCCACCGCTGCAAGTTCTCCCTCCAACTAGAAATTCAAATGGAGAAGATGACTCCCCACCCTTGGATCAGCCTGAAACCTTGACTCAGTCCCCTCATCCAAAGATCATGACTTAAGCTCAGATTTGAACTTTGACTGAAGCAAACGCATCGTTTCATTTAATGTGTTGGCAGCGTGGAAGCCCATAGATTAGGAGACCAAGTCCACAGATCCTGCGCTCCTCATTTAATCCTGGCATTTTTATTTTCTTAATTGTTTTTTTATTCATTTTCTTTTATTTTAATTGCTTTGTTCTTTCAAAATTCATAATAAATCCATTTCTGGTCAGAAAAATAAAATAAAAATATGTCCATGATCTAGATTTTATTTGTGATTTTTCTGTGCTTTTACATTTGATTGTTGCCTGATTTTCAATTTATTTGGCATTTTCTCATTTTTGCTATTTTCTTTAATTTTGCATTTTTGATCCATCTTCTTTTTGATTTTTGTTATTTCAATTGGTATGGATTCTTGTTGAGATTTTTGGCTAGCTGGTAGATTAGAGATGCATGATCCCTTAGGAATTATCTCATAATTTTAAGATAACATTAGGTTCTATTTTGGATTAGGATCATTAGACCTTCCATTTTAGGGTTTTCATTTGATACCTTGTGATCTAAGATTTTTTAGGTGACCTTCCCATTTGATTTGATCTCGGACCTTTCTACTATAGGTCCTTAACCTTCTTAGGTTCCCCTAGAAAATCTTATAGGATTTTAGAAGTAGTTTTGGTATTTTAATTTGATTTAGTACTTAGGCTAGTTTTAATATGCTTCTAACATGACACTTGCTTTAGAATGACCTCAATGGTGGCCTTTAGTTCATAATAGGTTTGCTAATCTTCTTTGATTGTGCTTTAGACATGTATAGGCTTCTGTTTGTTTGATTGTGGTGTTTGGTTTTTGTGTTTAGACCTTCTTTTAGTAGCTTTCTTTGAGCTTGTTGAATTAGGGTTAGGAAGAGCTTAGTTGCTTTCTCTTTCTTCACATAAACATGGATTCCTTTGTTTGCATTCCATCCTCATCCTATGATTCAAGGTCCCTATGTGGAAGCCTCATCTTTCCTTTGGAAGGATGTGTGCCATTCCTCAAGAGGTAGAACCTTTGAGGATGCCCATCTCAGATGTATGGTTGAGTGCCAGGTTGCATTCCTTTGGTTTCCATCCTGCTTCCCATCATCAACCAATAATCTTGATGTAACCTCTCTTCTCTCTTGGCGGAGCTTGAAGATGAAGACTTCTCTTGAAGATGGCTTAGACTTGGAGTTGTTTGCTGACTGTTTGTTTGTTTTGCTGTTTATCTGCTTTGCTGTTGAGCTGTTTATCTGCTATTTTTGTCTGTTGTATTTCCTGATTGCTTGATTGTTGCTTGTGTGACTGTTTGGTATGTTGCATTAGACTAGGCTCATATAGATATTTCTAGGCCTAAGAGCATCCTAAAGGGTGAGTTTAGCTCCCTTTGCTTGTCTGCATTAGAGGTTGAGTCTGTCTCCCTCTGCTTGACTGTTATTGATTGGCTTTGCTTGCTGGCTTAAGGTTGAGCCAGTCTCTCTTGCCTATGCTTTGTGTGTTTCCTTTGGGATTGCTTGCTTTAGAAGTTGAGCTTGGCTCCTTCTGCTTGTTTGTGCATTGCATGCATTTTATTTACAGTTGTTTCTTTACAGTTATTTCTTTTACTGTTGTTTTCCTTTGCCATGTTCCCCTAGGAACTCTGACTTCTCTTGTTCAAGAGAAGTTATGACAGACATTAGGGTTCTAACCATGCATGATAACATTAGGTAGTTCCCTCCTGACCTCAACCATAGGATCAACTTTGCATGACAACTTTAGGATTGGATCAGTTCCCCTTTAGTGTGTCCTTTCTCTTCTCATCTTCAAACAAATCAAGACACCGTAATAAAGGTTAATTGATGTCGTACGCTACGAGCCTTAAGCTACTTGAGAAAGGGTAGTTGGAGAGTTTCTTTCCAACAGTCTGGATGTTTAGTATGGCACCCTTTGGGTGACATGCGACGCATTCACTCTCAGGTCATAGTCTCTAGTGCGATATCAGTTGCAAACATCCATAAAAGATACTTCTTCTAAAAAACAAAAAACAAAGATCAAACTCTTTTTGTCCTCTTGGACCTTTGATCCCTTGGAACTCCTTTTCAGAAGGAGAGTTTTGTTAACTCCCGGTTCTACCGCAAACGGTAAACGCCTAAGTCTCCATCGAGCGAGCTGCATACACCAACTGCTGGAACCGTCTGTTAACCCTACTCGGATAAAAAAGACAAACCTGTGTCTCGTTGTCCCGAACTATGTTTGCTCTGATCTTTCACGCTGTGTGAAAGTATGTAGGCACGTGATGCGACATCTCGGCGAGCAACCTTTCCCCGTAACCCGTAGTTAGGCGAACTACGTTGACTCTGATTTCTTGTTCCAAATGGGAATATGTAGGCATAGAGCGCGACGCTTTGCCGAGTCATTTTCTTTTCTTTCCATACCAGACTTTCAACGTAGATAGGTATAACCAACCCGTCAGATAAAATTGTTTAACAAAACAAGGAAAGAGCACTATCAAGGGCCTTCTTCCTTAGTCCACCATATGCAGGGATGAGGTTGCTTCTTCGTCAAGCAGAAGGTTTATTTGCACTCGAGGTTCGCATATCTTGAAAGATATGACTCCTGCTTCAATCATCTCTTTCACGTTATTCTTGAGGATGTAGCACTCCTCAATATCATAACCGGGCGCTACATGGTAGAAGGCACAGAAAGCGTCAGCGATGAAATAACTTTGGTGGCCCGGAGGAAGAACGGGTGGAATTTCCTTTTGAACTAAACCATTTTGAAGGAGTATGGGGAACAACCGTGCATAAGGTATAGGAATACCCAGAGACCCACCATATGGCTGATTGGTGGACGAAGCCGATCCTTCTTGTCGTTGGGACAAGATCAAATCTCTGACAAAGTTTGTCAAACTCCTCTTGGCACGCTTTACCCTTTCTAGCTCGTCTCTGAGCTTCTATTTTTCCTATTCTTGAGTATCCATTATATCCCTAACGGCAGTAGCGAAAGCTTCGGTGTTACTCTTCAAACAAGAAACCTCTTCTCGGAGGGCTTGATTTTCCTGCTCAAGATGATCCATTCTTCTGAGTGTTTGCCTTTGTATTATATTCTCTCCCTCATTCTCTCTCTCTTTCTCTGATATCAACAGAACACAGAATGAACCAAAGGACCGACACGATGAAGCATGATATACAAAATGCTGATGCAAGTGCAAAAACGCAACTGGTTTTACAAAACTCAGAAGTTTAATTAGGTTAAAACCCCATTTCGTTCATCATTGGAAAAGTTAAAATCCTTTTTGAAAATACCAGAGATCGGCTGAGCTTTACAAAACTAGTTGCGATATGATATGTTCGTGGTGATATGATGTGATGATGCACGCATAACATAAAGGCAAGTATTCACAAATACAATGCATATACAAAGACCTCCTAGGCTTAAGATCAAATCAAGGAGTCAAAGGTCCACCCATCCCTTAAGGATTTGTACTATGGGTTAATTTGTACCTGCCGAATGGGTTCTTAACAAAGTTCCCAGAGTCATCAACCCATCTTTCGGATATTATCAACTTCCCAAATCACTTGGTAATCGATAACATTCTCAAGAGAATCTCGTCTGAGTGTAGTATCGTGTGTCAACTATTTAGGGAATACTTCCTTATAGTCATCGCACTACGTCTTAATAAGGCCAAAGTGGGGTAGAATGTATTCTAAAAATCCACAGTGTCATGGGCTCCTTCGTCGAAAGTAGCATTGTTTTCACGAATACTCGATCAACAATATTAAACTTTCAAGAGGGCCTACACTGAGCGGTGGTTTCTCAAGTTAGCTTGGTCGGGAATCAACTCCCTATAAGCCTTCTTGAATATACCACCATCCTATCATAAGTGCACTCAAGTCTGGGTAAAGGACCATCTCACCACCCAAAGCACCCAATACCCAACATACAAACAAATATATTGACAAATATACATGTTAAGCAAATATTTACAAATATAGCATGCAATTAAACAAAATAGGCTAAACCCTCAAGTTCTAACATCCCCAATGAAGTCGCCATTTCTGTTGCGGTGAGAATCGTGATACCAAGCTATTGATTAACTTGAATCTTAAATTCTTAAATTCACAACCAGACTTTAATTTATCCAAAGGAAAGGTCTAAAGAAAGAAAAACCTTTTTTGCGATGTAACAACAACGCTAAGAGATTCGGGGATCCGGGGTTGGTTATGCATATGGTAGGTATTTCACATCCTAAACATCTGTAGTACTCTACAGGAACCTTTTGTTTGTTTGCATGCTAAGTTTGCTAAATATTTGCTAAGGTTTGGGATTGGGTAAAAGGTGTAGGTTAAGACCTAAAGATAGTTTCTAAGTTTGCTCGCAAAGACGTCGCGTCCTCTGCCTACGTATCCTAACTAGGATAGAATCAGAGCAATCGTAGTTCACCTCACTAGGGTTAAAGAACACTTGATTATGGTCAAGGTTCAAAGGGGAACAAACATAACAATGTTTGTATAGAGTTTCACAAAACTCTCTAGATCTATGTTAAACACTCAAGAAAGGGGAGTAAGTAATCATTTCCATGATTCATACATAGAGTTAACCAAACTCTACCTAATTCTACGTGTGATACCAATTGGTTCTATCCAGACCAAAAGGTGGGAGAAGGGGGAAGGTTGCTCGTCAAGATATCGCATCTTGTGCCTACGTATTCTCATTGTCCAATGAGAAATCAGAGCGGTCGCAGTTCAGGCACGAACTACAGAATAAGGATCTATTGGTTCTTTCCAGACCAAAAGAGGGGGAAAGTTCTATCCAGACCTATGAGTTTAAATCCTATTGGTTCTATCCAGACCAAAAGGGGGAAAAGGTTCTATCCAGACCTATGAGGTTGTATCCTAATGGTTCTATCCAGATCAAAAAGGGGGGAAAGGTTCTATCCAGACCTATGAGTGTGTTGAGCTATCTATGACCCAAGGGTCAATAGAGAGACTTTCCTTTGGAAGGAGAGAGAAGGCAACTGGGATGAGAACTAAAGAGTTCCATAACTTAGGGAAGAAATACTTAACAAAATAATAAACAATTAAGCATGAAAAATAAGGTTACAACCAAGTAAGCATGCATATCACAATAGGCAAGGATCAAATAATACAAATGGTTACAACCGAGAATCATATATCTTAACAAAGATGAAAGTAACAACCCAAGAGACATATTAACAAATATGAAAACAACAATCATACAAATAAGTCACAACTTAAAAATGATCATGTTATAAATTCAAATGTAACAACATTTAGGCATTGATGACAATCAAATACGCAAGGAATATAAGACATGTTCAAACATAAAGTTTTAGGGGGGAACAACAAAATTATGGCAAACACCAACAAGAAATGAAGTCTCAACATGTTAACAAACATAAAGAAATCCAATATCAATAAATCTCATAAGATAGGTCAAGTATAGTATGAAAGAAATTCAATCAAGACGTGAGGTAACAACCTAAGAATGAACCAACTAACAAGCGGGAAAAAGGGCTTTGTAAATACAAACAAATTTAGATTTTAATCGATTAAGTGAAAATAGACATTACAATGAATCATTTGCAAAAATAACATGTTAAAAACAATGAAGAATGAACAAGTTATGAATTATTGAAGTTTCAAAGATTTTATGACTGAGTTTAAGCAATGATACCAATCAAAACAGTGTTGAATCAAAGAAGGGCACATCAAATTGCAATGATAGGCATGATATTGTTGTTGTCCAGAATTTAACACCAGGGCAAGGCATGGATGAAACTTTCATTTGATCATATCAGAACCAATGCAAGCATGATATAAAAACATATAGAATGCAATGAGAGAACAAGAAGATCACAATCATAATGCCAAGGTCATACACAAAACACAACTATCATGCCAAGTAAAAATGGAATTGAAAGATTCAAATTGAAAGCTAGATCATGGAATAAGCATAAACAGATTGAATAGGCTTCACACACAAACTTAAATCATGATATCAAGTGTGTTCACACTTCAAAAATAGCCACAAACAACATAGAAATGAAAGTCCCCTGCCAACTGCTCACTTAAGCCTAAAAAAGCATAATTTGAAACATAACATGATTGGAACAGATTGAGACTCAAAGGATACCACACACAAGTCTCAAATATGATTATGAATGAGTCTAGCACTTAAGATGATCATGAAATGCACATAACAAAAACATGGCTATCAAATTGCAATTGTATCAAACATGGTAGTAAGCTGTCATGACAGATAAGCAAAGCATACACAAAGTTGTTTGATTCATACACACACAAATCTTAAAACACTATCTAGAGGCACCAATACTCATGGAATGATTCAAATCAACCCAAATAGCAAGATAAAGTGTGCAGCTGTGGTTTTCAAAACAGTTTGGCAGCATAAGGGGTATAAACTGGTCTAGCTATAGATAAGTGGTCTTATGTTAAAAAATAGCACATACACATCAAAAATATGAAGATAAATGAGTTTCAGCTCAGAAAATAAGTATTGTGCATTAGGAACCAAATCTGGTATGGTCATGGTATATTGGCTATGAAAGTGCATTTTGAAAATGAGATGATTAACCAAGTAGGGATAGATCAAACAAACAACATACACACGTCAAAATCATGAGGATGGATGAGTTCATGCTTAGAAATCAGGCTTATGCACATGGGAACAGAATTTGACATGCTAATGGCTATGAAAAAGGCTGTTTTGAAACAGAATTTGGTACAACAGGGCATTTTCAAGGCAATGAGATTTATGACGAAGCAAATGTCATACACATACCATAAATATGCTAATAGATGAGATTATGCTCAAGAAACAGATCAAATCATCACCAAACAGAATATGGCATTTTGAAACTCAAAAATGCAAAAACAACAACACATTAAGGCAGCAGGCAAGTTTATGGCAGTTGGGATGATTTGGCACCACATACAAGTTCCAAACATGTAGAACATTGATTCTATGCACATAGATCAAGTAAAAGCAGGTTGGAACAGAAAATGACATGTGATTGGCATCAATGAGGTTTTGAAAATGCAACATGAGAATGACAAAATAATTTTGAGCAAGTAGGGCCACTTTGAACGTACAAGTACAACATACAATCTCAAAACATATTAACAAATGATTCTACAACTTAAAATCAAGCAAAAACTATTCCAAACCAAAACTGGTGTGCTGATCCAAACTTGTGACAGCAAAACAACAAAATCTCACAACTGGCCCTAACAACCAAACTTCATGCTTTCAAAACTTTCAATGATATAATCATAACCAAAACATAACAAGTCAACATTTTTAAACAGTTGAGACACAATAAGGCAAGCACAAGCATCTTAACACCAAACTCATGGTAATGATAAAGCAATATGGCACAAAATAACATAAGTGGGAAAACAAGAGCCACATTAGATTCAAACATGATCTAGGGCAGGGGGATCTCATGAAACAACCTACAAGTTATACAAATATCACCAATGACTTAAGATTGACAAATCTAGGGCAAGCATACCAACATTTCAATGTTTGGATCCTTAAAACTACCATGTAGACAAAATCTTCAAAACAAGGTATACATAATATCAAAACTCAATATGGTAACATAACAACAACACATCATTTATGAATGAAATACCTTAACAAAGGTAAATATCATAGCCATAAAACATGAGTTCTTGACAAAGAACCAAAATGGGGCTGCAAGACTACATTTTCACAACAAGCAACTTCAAAAAATGGTAAGACATGGCAATGTGTGAACAATAAAGAGTTTGAACATTACATACCTCTTGTAGACAAATCTTGAGCAAGCTAAAAAGCTAAAAAACCCAGAGACCTTCTTCTTTGGCAAGGATTTAGAGCTTTCTTCCTCTTGAAGCAACAAGCTATCTTTCAAGACAGTTTGAGTTGTGTACCTCCCAGCTGGTTTTTGTGAGTTTGGACAGTTGAGGTATGATATATATGAGGTGTTGGGAGTGTTGGAATGGTGGGAAATGCCTCAAGTAAAGATTTGGCTTCCAAAGTGCATGAAAGTCAACATACTAAGGTATGAAGGTTGACTTTTAGGAAAATGATGTTTTTGGGTGGTTTGAGTGTATGGACGCCTTCTACACAATGTTTATGGATTGTGTAAATGGTTTTGAGTGGCTTGGAAGTGGTGGAACTGAGTTTGAGCAGAGTTTTACTCGAGACAGTTTTTTAGTGGAAAACTTAAAGTTTTTGAAAAATGAAGCTTTTGAGAAAATGGTGCAGAGTTGAGAGTTGTGATTTCCCTTGGTTTTTGAGAGTGCTCTGGTGTGTCAACATCATAGAGAGTGCCTCTATTTATAGTGAAAGCAAGGTGAGGGCAGATTTGGATTTTGTCACTTTTGGAGGGAGATTATGAAGTTTTGAAGTGAATCTTGCCAATATCTTTGTGGCAGCTCTACACATCAGCTCCATGGACAAATGCTGAGCCAAAATCAATTGAGATGGGAAGGATGAGATGGCTAGGAAGGTAGGGGACTGCAGCTGCCCAATTTGCTTTGAAAAGTTTCTCTTTCATGGCTTTTAAATGAATATTATAATGTCCACTTGCTCCAAGTTGAACAAACTCTCCAATTATTCATTTTTTCTAGTGTTTGCATCATTCAAGCTTCAAAATATCATAAAGGAACAAGATCCAATGGCTGAGGGTAGCCCAAGTTGATGAATTCTAAATTTTGAAAAGTGTTGGATTGGTAATCTCAAGTGTGGCAGCCCTAACTTTCATGACCCATAACTTTCTGCTCCCACATGCTATTGAGGAGTTCTACCACAATTTAGAAAGCTCTCAAGTAGCTCTATAACTTTCATGTTTTTGAGATTTCCAAATTCTAGGTGGAGTTAGGTTGAAAAACCCTTCCAAGTTGTTGAAAAAATCACTTAAAAGGCTAAATTTTTCTAAGTTATTTCCCTTCTTGAAATGAATTTTGTCATAACTCCAAATCTATGCATTTTTTGATCATGGACCAATTTGAGGCTTTTGTAGGACTTGTCAAGTGCTTTCCAATGAGCCTTGAACCACTTTATTTGGATGTGTGGTTGAGGAGTTATGGTCTTGCCCCTTTTGAAACCACTTCACTTTGAGGCTAAATTTTTCTAAGTTATTTCCCTTCTTGAAATGAGCTTTGCAATTACTTCTTAACCCTTGATCCAATGGTCATGAAATTTTATGGGAAGGTGTAATATGACATAAGGAACATTTTTGATTCACATCTTAAAGTCAAATTCCTTGTTGTTGAAGAGTTGACTTTTCGGTCAACCGTTTGATAAATCGGTGACTACCGATGATCCGGATATTCTGAGGACTTGAAACTATTTGGATAGATTTTACTAAGCCATAGGAGCTTAATGGAACATGATCCCACCATTGAAACACTTTTTAAATCAAAAGTCAAACTAAAGTTGACTTTTCCTGATGGAAAACCCAAATCGGGTATCTTGAACTGCACTGTTCTCAATTCCAGGGTGACCACCTCAAATTGAATTCATACTTGACCAAATGTAGTATTCTTGATCTTGTTTATAGTTGAATCAATCCAAAACATTGATTGATCAAACCATCGAAGCCTCGATTTTGACGATACGGACCCCTAATTCATGTGCATCTTGACAAAGATACACTTGCAATGGGTTAAGGTTAGTTAATCAAATGAATATGATCCTACATCGATTATAAGGATCTAAGGGGTCAAAATATGGGGTGCAACACCGCCTTTCGGGTTCGATGCTTGTTTGTTTAACAGATGCCTGACGGCGAGGTCAAATGTTCCTCTCAACTTCTCGTTGAGCCGGCATTCGGGTTGGATTCCTGTTTATTTACAGATGCCTGACGGCGAGGTCTAATTTTCATATCAAGTTCGGGTTGAGCTGGCCATCAAATTCGATGCCTGTTTGTTTAACAGATGCCTAACAGCGAGGTCAGATGTTCTTCTCAACTTCGGGTTGAGTCGGCCTTCGTGTTCGATGCCTGTTTGTTTAACAGATCCCTGACTGTAAGGTCAGATATTCCTATGAACTTCATGTTGAGTTGGCGTTCGGGTTCGATCCCTGTTTGTTTAATAGATGCCTGACGGTAAGGTCTAATGTTCTTATCAACTTCAGGTTGAGCCGCCCTTCGGGTTCGATGCCTGTTTGTTTAACAGATACTTGACGGCGAGGTCAGATGTTCTTCTTAACTTCAGGTTGAGCCGGCGTTCGGGTTCGATGCCTGTTTGTTTAACAGATTCCTGACGGCGGGGTCACATGTTCTTCTCAACTTCGTATTGAGCCGGCATTGGGGTTCGATGCCTGTTTGTTTTATAGATGCCTGACGGCGAGGTCAAATGTTCCACTCCCCTTCGTGTTGAGCCTGCCTTCGGGTTCGATGCTTGTTTGTTTAATAGATGCCTAACGACAAGGTCTAACATTCTTATAAACTTCTGGTTGAGCCGCCCTTCGGGTTCAATGCATGTTTATTTAGTAGATGCCTCACGACGAGGTCAGATGTTCCTCTCAACTTCGTGTTGAGCCGCCCTTCGTGTTCGATGCCTGTTTGTTTAATAGATACCTGACGGCCAGGTTAGATGTTCTTCTCAACTTCGGGTTGAGTCGGCCTTAGGGTTCGATGCTTGTTTGATTAACAGATGCCTGACGACGAGGTCAGATGTACTTCTCAACTTCGTGTTCAGCCGGCCTTCGAGTTCGATCCCTGTTTGTTTAACAGATGCCTAAGGGCGAGGTCAGATGTTCTTCTCAACTTCGGGTTGAGCCAGCCTTCGGGTTCGATGCCTGTTTGTTTAACATATGCCTAACAACGAGGTCAGCTGTTCCTCTCACCTTCGTGTTGAGCCGGCCTTCGGGTCTGATCCCTGTTTGTTTAATAGATGCCTGAAGAAAAGGTCTAATGTTCTTATCAACTTCTGGTTGAGCCGCCCTTCGGGTTCGATCCCTGTTTGTTTAACAGATACCTGACGACGAGGTAAGATGTTCTTCTCAACATCAGGTTGATCTGGCCTTCATGTTCGATGCCTAGTTGTTTAACAGATGCCTGACGGCGAGGTCAGATGTTCTTCTTAACTTCGTGTTGAGCCGGCCTTGAGGTTCGATGCCTGTTTGTTTAATAGATGCCTGACAGCGAGGACAAATGTTCCTCTCACCTTCGTGTTGAGCCTGCCTTCGGGTTCGATGCTTGTTTGTTTAATAGATGCCTGACGACAAGGTTTAATGTTCTTATCAACTTCTGGTTGAGCCGCCCATCGGGTTCGATGCGTGTTTGTTTAGTAGATGCCTCACGGCGAGGTCAGATGTTCCTCTCAACTTCGTGTTGAGCCGACCTTTGGGTTCGATGCCTGTTTGTTTAACAGATACCTGACGACGAGGTTAGATGTTCTTTTCAACTTCAGGTTGAACCGGTATTCGAGTTCGATGCCTGTTTGCTTAACAAATGCCTGACGACGAGGCCATATGTACTTCTCAACTTCGTGTTCATCCGGCCTTTGGGTTCGATGCCTGTTTGTTTAACAGATGCCTAACGGAGAGGTCAAATGTTCTTCTCAACTTCGGGTTGAGGCGGCCTTCGGGTTCGATGCCTGTTTGTTTAACAGATGCCTGACAGCGAGATCAGATGTTCTTCTCAACTTCAGGTTGAGTCGGCCTTTGGGTTTGATTCCTGTTTGTTTAACTGATGCCTGACAACGAGGTCAGATGTTCTTCTTAACTTCAGGATGAGCCGACCATCAACCGTGTACTGGCGCAATTGGCAAATTTCAGGGTTTATTGGTATTCAACCGTCTTTTACCTTGATTGTTTGAGAGCCGTTCGCTTCTCACCCAGTCAGGTCCAAGCCGTTTGAATAGGGGCAGCTGTTGCACCCCAAAATTTGCCCAACTTTTCTTTACCTAGCTTATGTTTCATTTCATTCACATTAGCATTATCATTTGCATTTCATTGACATGTATGCAGGAGATCAAGAGGTATGATTACCAATCAAGAGCTAAACAAGACTATTAAGCTAGCCAAGAAGGTTATTCAAGTGTTCAAGGGTATATATCTTTGTTAGAGAAGTTAAAAGATCCTCAGAGAGAGTCGTTAAAACCAAGAGGGTGTGTCTCCTAACTTGAGAATTGTGGGAGCTCCTCAGATGATTCTGAAGCCAGGAATATGGACTTGAAGCCTTGAGAGAGCTTATGAGATGTCTTGAAAGCCATCATGAAGCCTAGACAGGTCATTGTGCAAGATTAATAAGACTTAGCCTTGAGTGGTGCAGTTAGGGTTTGACTGGGTCAACCCTAAGTCAACTGATGATTTGCGCAAGGTTGAGACCTAATCCAAGAGCCATGTGATCATGGATTGATACATTGAGATGTCATAAGGATGATTCCAAGGTCAAATCATCATGATTGAAGAGTTTGAGAAGTTTCAGGCTAGGGTTTCTAAGGCTTGACAGTGTAAAATCCCCTAGTTTGACCCCTATCTCTAAGGCAGTTTAGCCTAAGATGTGATTGTCATCTCATCTTGCCCCCAACATGAATGTTATAGATATTGTTCTTAGCTTTAACTTGAGTACTAGAAGTCCTTGATAGGATTTGTAGAACTCAAGTTATGACTTTGACAAGTTACAGGTCATCTGAGGTATGTGAATCTGGGGGCTTGAAAGTTACCCAACTTGCATCAAACCTTTTCCCAAGAAGGATGATTCCTATGGACTTTTGGTCAACATGAATTTTGTTCCTTATCCTCTTAGCTTTCTATAGAGTACTAGAAGTCCTTGATAGGATTTGTAGAGCTCAAGTTATGGCTTTGACAAGTCAAGGGCATTTTGGTCATTTGGAGATTATAGGTCATTTCAAGCATAAGGCCATAACTCCTATTTCCAAGCTTCAAATGGAAAAATGTTCAACATCAAACTTGTTCAAAATGATGTTTTAACGCTAGTAAGGAGGTCATGAGATGATGGAAATTCTTGTAGCTCAAATTTGCAAAAATGACCTAAAATAAGGGTAATAATTAAATGAATCAAAGTTGGAAATTGATATTTTCAACCTACACATCCAAACCATGGCATGTAATATATCATTTTGACTCTAGAAAACATTTTAAGAACATTGGTTTAGCCACATTTTTGAATTGAAATTCAATTGGTGGACTTGCTTTGAAAAGTGATTACTTACATCATAAGTAACATGTGCAAAACATAGAATCAAGGCACGAGCAAGGCCCTTTGCAAGCTAAACACCTTCATAATGTCACTAGGGGAGAAATTGGAAGTGAATGAGGTTGGTTTCAAGCTGAAAACAGAGCTATGCATATCATGATATGTGATTGAAAATCTCATGACATGAGAGATTGAAACTCTCATTAGAAGGGTCTAGAGGGTTCTAGATCACTCATACATCATCTATATATTGAGCAGAGGTGATCCAGTGCAAGGGTTGGTGATGATTGAAGAAGAGAGCATAGATTGAGATTGAGATTTCTTGGCTTGCAATTGAATTCGGTTTCACCAATTTCTTCACTTTCCATCCATTTTCTTGATTGCAACTTCTTCCATGGATGCTAGGGATTGAACCCAGATCATAATCCAAGAGAATTCGTGGCTGAATCGTGTATGAGCAAGTGAATTTTTCCACCTGCAACTCACCATCGGATTTCAAGATTCAGGAGCTTGCAACCGGTTCTTTTGCATACAGAAGCAAGGAAAGGATCCATTGATCGTGCCTGGAAGATTGGGGAGCTTGAATTGAAGGTTTAGTGCATCTGTTCATCCAAGATTTTTAGGTTAGTAACTTTCTTCCTCTAGCATGAATTAGGTAGAATCAAGATGAATTAAGGTGTTAGATGCATTGTAGAACGGTGTAGGAAGGTTTTCAGATAGTTAATTTGAGAATTAGTGACCAATCTAGGATGTTACCATTTTCGGTTGAGAATTGGATATGGTGAATCTTGAGGTTTCAGAGAGAATTAAGGGCATGAATGAGTTCGTGAGGGAATTTGGGACATGTTTCATTAAGGGATCGTGGCCTATGGTGGACTCTATGATGAACTAGGGTTGTGGAGTGGTGACCGGAGTGAAGACGAGGTCAAATGTACTTCTCAACTTTGTGTTATGCCGACCTTCGGGTACATTGCCTGTTTGTTTAACAGATGCCTGGCGGCGAGGTCAGATGTTCTTCTCACCTTTGGTTTGAGCCGGCCTTTGGGTTCGATTCCTATTTGTTTAATTGATGCCTGGCAACAAGGTCAGTTGTTCTTCTCAACTTCGGGATAAGCCGACCATCAATCTCGATGCCTGTTTATTTAACAGATGCCTGACAACGAGGTCAGTTGTTCTTCTCAACTTTTGGTTGAGCCGGCCACCGGGTTCGATGCCTGTTTGTTTTACAGATACCTGACGGCGAGGTCAGATGTACTTCTCAACTTCGTGTTAAGCCGCCCTTCTGGTTCGATGCCTGTTTGTTTAACAGATGCCTGACGGCGAGGTCAAATGTTCCTCTCGACTTCTTGTTGAGCTGGCCTTCGGGTTCGATGCCTGTTTGTTTAACAGATGCCTGACGGTGAGGTCTAATGTTCTTATCAAGCTTGGGTTGAGATGGCCATCAAATTCGATGCCTGTTTGTTTAAAAGATGCCTGACAGTGAGGTCATATGTTCTTCTCAACTTCGGGTTGAGCCGGCCTTTGTGTTCGATGCCTGTTTGTTTAAGAGATCCCTGACTGTAAGGTCTGATATTCCTATGAACTTCGTGTTGAGCCGGCCTTCGGGTTCGAAGCCTGTTTGTTTAATAGATGCCTAAAGGTGAGGTCTGATATTCCAGTCAACTTCGTGTTGTGCCAGCCTTCGGGTTTGATGCCTGTTTATTTAACAAATGCCTGGCGGCTAGGTCGAATGTTTTTCTCAACTACGGGTTGAGCCAGCCTTCGGGTTTGAGGCATGTTTGTTTATCAGAAGCTTGACGGAAAGGTCTAATGTTCTTATCAACATCTGGTTGAGCCTCCCTTCGGGTTTGATATCTGTTTATTTAGTAGATACCTCACGGCGAGGTCAGATGTTCCTCTCAACTTTGTGTTGAGCCGGCCTTCGGGTTCGATGCCTGTTTGTTTAACAGATACCAGATGACGAGTTCAGATGTTCTTCTCAACTTCAGGTTGAGTCGGCCTTCGGGTTTGATGTCTGTTTGTTTAACAAATGCCTGACGGCGAGGTCAGATGTTTATCCTCAACATCGAGTTGAGCCGGGCTCCGGGTTCGATGCCTGTTTGTTTAACAGATGCGTGACGACGAGGTCAAATGAACTTCTCAACTTCGTGTTCAGCCGGCCTTCGGGTTCGATGCCTGTTTTTGGAACAGATGCCTCACGGCGAGGTCAAATGTTCCTCTCAACTTCTTGTTGAGCCGGCATTCGGGTTTGATGCCTGTATGTTTAACAGATGTATGACGGCGAGGTCTAATTTTATTATCAAGTTTGGGTTGAGCTGGCCATCAAATTCGATGCCTGTTTGTTTAACAGATGCCTGGCAGCGAGGTCAGATGTTCTTCTCAACTTCGGGTTGAGCCGACATTCGTGTTCGATGTCTATTTTTTTAATAGATCCCTGACTGCGAGGTTAGATATTCTTATGAACTTCGTGTTGAGCCGGCCTTCGGGTTCGATGCCTGTTTGTTTAATAAATGTCTGACGGCGAGGTCAGATGTTTCTCACAACTTCGTGTTGTGCCAGCCTTCCGGTTCGATGCCTCTTTGTTAAACAGATGCCTGATGACTAGGTCGACTGTTTTTCTCAACTACGGGTTGAGACGGCCTAAGGGTTCGATGCCTGTTTGTTTAACAGATGCCTCACGGTGAGTTTAGATGTTCTTCTCAACTTTGGGTTGAGTCAGCCTTCGAGTTTTATGCATGTTTGTTTAACAAATGCTTGACAGTGAGGTCAGATGTTCCTCTCAACTTCGTGTTGAGCCAGCCTTCGGGTTCGATGCCCCTTTGTTTAACAAATGCCTGGCGGTGAGGTCAGATGTTGCTCTCAACTTCGTGTTGAGCGGGACTTCGTGTTCGATACCTATTTGTTTAACAGATGCCTTACGTCGATGTCTGATATTCCTATGAACTTCGTGTTGAACCCACCTTTGGGTTCGATGCCTGTTTGTTTAACAGATGCCTGGCGGCGAGGTCAGATGTTCTTCTCAACTTCGGGTTGAGGCGACCTTGGGGTTCAATGCATGTTTGTTTAACAGATGCCTTACGGCGAGGTCTGATATTCCTATGAACTTCGTGTTGAGCCGACCTTTGGGTTCGATGCCTGTTTGTTTAGTAGATGCCTCAGGGCGAGGTCACATGTTCCTCTCAACTTCGTTTTGAGCCGGCCTTCGGGTTCGATACCTGTTTGTTTACCAGATACCTGACGGTGAGGTCAGATGTTCTTCTCAATTTCAGGTTGAGCCGGCCTTCGGGTTCGATGCCTGTTTGTTTAACAGATGCCTGACGGCGAGGTCAGATGTTCTTATTAACATCGTGTTGAGCCGGGCTCCGGGTTCGATGCCTAGTTGTTTAACAGATGCCTGACGATGAGATCAGAAGTACTTCTCAACTTCGTGTTTAGCCGGTCTTCGGGTTTGATGCCGGTTTTTTAAACAGATGCCTAACGGAGAGGTCAAATGTTCCTCTCAACTTCTTGCTGAGCTGGCATTCGGGTTCGATGCCTGTTTATTTAACAGATGCCTTACGGCGAGGTCTAATTTTCTTATCAAGTTCGGGTTGAGCTGGCCATCAGATTCGATGCCTGTTTGTTTAACAGATGCCTGCCAGTGAGGTCAGATGTTCTTCTCAACTTTGGGTTGAGCCGGCCTTCGTGTTCGATGCCTGTTTATTTAACAGATCCTTGACTGCGAGGTCAGATATTCCTATGAACTTTGTGTTGAGCCGACCTTCGGCTTCGATGCCTGTTTGTTTAATCAATGCCTGACGGAGAGTTTAGATGTTCTTCTCAGCTTCGTGTTGTGCCAGCCTTCAGGTTCGATGCCTGTTTGTTTAACAGATGACTGACGGCTAGGTCGAATGTTTTTCTCAACTACGGGTTGAGACGGCCTTCGGGTTCGATGCCTGTTTGTTTAACAGATGCATGACGGGGACGTCAAATGTTCCTCTCAACTTCATGTTTAGTCGGCCTTCGGGTTCGATGCCTGTTTGTTTAACAGATACGTGATGGCGAGGACAGATGTTCTTCTCAACTTCAGGTTGAGCCGACCTTCTGGTTCGATGCCTGTTTGTTTAACAGATGCTTGACGGTGAAGTCAAATGTTCTTCTCAACGTTTGGTTGAGCTGGCCTTTGGGTTCAATGCCTGTTTAGTTAACATATGCTTGACGGCGAGGTCAGATGTTCCTCTCAACTTCATGTTGAGCGGGACTTCGTGTTCGATGCCTATTTTTTAATAGATGCCTTACAGCGAGGTCATATGCTTGACGACTAGGTCAAATGTTCCTCTCAACTTCGTGTTTAGCCGGCCTTCGGGTTCGATGCCTATTTGTTTAACGGTAATGTGACGGCGAGGTCAGATGTTCTTCTAAACTTAGGGTTGAGTTGACCTTCGGGTTCGATGCCTGTTTATTTAACATATGCTTGACGATGAGGTCAGATGTTCCTCTCAAATTCGTGTTGAGCCTATTTGTTTAACAAATGCCTTATGGCGAGGTCTGATATTCCTATGAACTTCATGTTGAACCGGCCTACGGGTTCGATGTCTGTTTGTTTAACAGATGCCTGACAGCGAGGTCAAATGCTCTTCACAACTTCGGGTTGAGCCGGCCTTCGGGTTCGATGCCTGTTTGTTTAACAGATGTCTGACAGCGAGGTAAAATGTTCCTCTCAACTTCGTGTTGAACCGGCCTTGGGGTTCGATGGCTGTTTGTTTAACAGATGCTTGACGACTAGGTCAAATGTTCCTCTCAAGTTCGTGTTTAGCCGGCCTTAGGGTTCGATGCCTGTTTGTTTAACGGTAACGTGACGGCGAGGTCAGATGTTCTTCTAAACTTCGGGTTGAGCTGACCTTCGGGTTCGATGCCTGTTTATTTAACATATGCTTGACGATGAGGTTAGATGTTCCTCTCAACTTCGTGTTGAGCCGGCCTTCGGGTTTGATGCCCTTTTGTTTAACAAATGCCGGGCAGCGAGGTCAGATGTTGCTCTTAACTTCGTGTTCAGCGGGACTTTGTCTTCGATGCCTATTTGTTTAACAGATGCCTTACGGCGAGGCCAGATATTCCTATGAACTTCCTATTGAACCGTCCTACGGGTTCGATGCCTATTTGTTTAACAGATACCTGACGGCGAGGTCTGATGTTCTTCTCAACTTAGGGTTGAGCCGACCTTCGGGTTCGATGCCTATTTAGTTAACAGATGCCTGACGGCGAGGTAAAATGTTCCTCTCAACTTCGTGTTGAACCGGCCTTCGGGTTTGATGCCTGTTTGTTTAACAGATGCTTAACGGCTAGGTCAAATGTTCCTCTCAAATTTGTGTTTAGCCGGCCTTCGGGTTCAATGCCTATTTGTTTAATAGATGCCTGACGGCAAGGTCTAATGTTCTTATCAACTTATGGTTGAGCCGGCCTCCGGGTTCGATGCCTGTTTTTTAACAGATCCCTGACGGTGAGGTCAAATGTACTTGTCAATTTCATGTTGAGCCGCCCTTCAGGTTCGATGTCTGACGGCGAGGTCAAATGTTCCTCTCAACTTCTTGTTGAGCCGGCCTTCAGGTTCGATGTCTGTTTGTTTATTAGATGTCTGACGGCGAGGTCTAATGTTCTTATAATCTTCGGGTTGAACTGGCCATCAAATTCGATGCATGTTTGTTTATCAGATGCCTGATATCGAGGTCATATGTTCTTCTCAACATCGGGTTGAGCCAACCTTCGTGTTCGATGCTTGTTTGTTTAACAGATCCCTGATGGCGAAGTCAAATATTCCTATGAACTTCTTGTTGAGCCGGCCTTCGGGTTCGATGCCTGTTTGTTTAATAGATACCTGACGGCGAGGTCAGATGTTCCTCTCAACTTCGTGTTGTGCCGGCCTTCGGGTTCGATGCCTGTTTGTTTAACAGATCCCTGACAGCTAGGGCAAATGTTTTTCTCAACTACGGGTTGAGACGACCTTCGGGTTCGATGCCTGTTTGTTTAACAGATGCCTCACGGTGAGGTTAGATGTTCTTCTCAAATTCGAGTTGAGCCAGCCTTCGGGTTTGATGCATGTTTGTTTAACAGATACCTAACAGCGAGGTCAGAAGTTCTACTCAACTTCGGGTTGAGCCGCCCTTCTTGTTCGATGCCTGTTTGTTTAACAGATGTCTGACGGGGACATCAAATGTTCCTCTCAACTTCGTGTTGAGCCGACCTTCGGGTTCGATGCCTGTTTGTTTAACAGATACCTGACAGTGAGGTCAGATGTTCTTCTCAACTTCGGGTTAAGCCGAACTTCAGGTTCGAGGCCTGTTTGTTTAACAGATGCCTGACGGCGAGGTCAAATGTTTTTCTTAACTTTTGGTTGAGCCGGCCTTCGGGTTCGATGCCTGTTTATTTAACATATGCTTGACGGCGAGGTCAGATGTTCCACTCAACTTCGTGTTGAGTCGGCCTTCGGGTTCGATGCCTGTTTGTTTAACAGATGCCTGACTGCGAGGTCATATGTTTCTCTCAACTTTGTGTTGAGCGGGACTTCGTGTTCGATGCCTATTTGTTTAACGGATGCCTTATGGAGAGGTCAGATATTCCTACGAACTTCGTGTTGAGCCGGCCTTCTGCTTCGATGTCTGCTTATTTAACAGATGCCTGACAGCGAGGTCAGATTTTCTTCTCAACTTCGGGTTGAGCTGCCCTTCGGGTCTGATGCCTGTTTGCTTAACAGATGCCTGACGGTGAGGTCAAATGTTCCTCTCAATTTCAATGCCTGTTTGTTTAACAAATGCCTGACGGCTAGGTCAAATGTTTTTCTCAACTACGGGTTGAGACGGCCTTCGAGTTCGATGCCTATTTGTTTAACAGATGCCTGACGGCGAGGTCAGATATTCCTATGAACTTCGTGTTGAACCGGCCTTCGGGTTCGATGCCTGTTTGTTTAACATATGCCTGACAGCAAGGTCATATTTTCTTCTAAACTTTGGGTTGAGCCACCCTTCGGGTTCGATGCCTGTTTGTTTAACAGATGCTTGACGGTGAAGTCAAATGTTCCTCTCAACTTCGTGTTTAGCCGGCCTTCGGTATCAATGGTTGTTTCTTTAACAGATTCTTGACGGCAAGGTCTAATGTTCTTATCAACTTCTGGTTGAGCCTCCCTTCAGGTTCGATGCCTGTTTGTTTAGTAGATGCCTCATGGCGAGGTCAAATGTTCCTCTCAACTACATGTTGAGCCGACCTTCGGGTTCGATGCCTGTTTGTTTAACAGATACCCGACGACGAGGTCAAATTTTCTTCTCAACTTCAGGTTGAGCCGGCATTCGGGTTCGATGTCTGTTTGTTTAACAGATGCCTGACGGTGAGGTCAGATGCTCTTCTCAACTTCGTGTTGAGCCGGCCATCAAATCCGATGCCTGTTTGTTTAACAGATGCCTAACAGCGAGGTCAGATGTTCTTATGAACATCGTGTTGAACCGGCCTTTGGGTTCGATGCCTGTTTGTTTAAGAGATGCCTAACTGCAAAGCCAGATGTTCCTCTTAACTTCGTGTTATGCCGACCTTCGGGTTCAATGTCTGTTTCTATAACAGATGCTTCACGGCGAGGTTAGATGTTCTTCTCAACTTTGGGTTGAGTTGGCCTTCAGGTTTGATGCATGTTTGTTTAACAGATGCCTGACGACGAGGTCAGATGTTCTTCTCAATTTGGGGTTGAGCCGCCCTTCTGGTTCGATGCCTGTTTGATTAACAGATGCCAGATGGCGACGTAAAATGTTCCTCTCAACTTCGTATTGAGCCGGCCTTCGGGTTCGATGCCTGTTTATTTAACAGATGCCTGACGGCGAGGTCAAATGTTCTTCTCAACTTTTGGTTGAGCCGGCCTTCGGGTTCGATGCCTGTTTGTTTAACATATGCGTGACGGTGACGTCAGATGTTCCTCTCAACTTCGTGTTGAGCCGGCCACCGGGTTCGATGCGTGTTTGTTTAACAGATGCCTTCACGACGAGGTCAAATGTTCCTCTCAACTTCGTGTTAAGCCGACCTTCGGGTTCAATGCCTGTTTGTTTAACAGATTCCTGACGGCAAGGTCTAATGTTCTTGGCAACTTCTGCTTGAGCCGTCCTTCGGGTTCGATGCCTGTTTTTTTATTAGATGCGTCACGACGAGGTCAAATGTTCCTCTCAACTTCGTGTTGAGCCGGCCATCAAATCCGATGCCTGTTTGTTTAACAGATGCCTAACAGCGAGGTCAGATGTTCTTATTAACATTGTGTTGAGCTGGCTGTCGCTTCCGCGAAAATAAGGTGCTGGCAAAATAGAAGAGTCGCCACCTTTCGTTATTTATCCCTCAGAACGGGAAAGGAAACGATCGGAAAAACCTGACGAAAAGGTATAAGACAAGGTCATCGCAACCGTTGTCTGGATTCGGGAGTCGGTTACGCAAGGGTAAGGTATTAGCACCCCTCACGTCCGTCGTACTCGACGGGATCCACGCTTGCTGTGTTTACTGGACGAGTTGGTTTTATTTATCTACCTATCAAGGATGGCTTAAAAAAGAAAAGTGACTCGGCAAAGCGTCGCACTTTATGCCTATGTATTCTCATCAGAGAATGAGAAATCAGAGTCAACGTAGTTCGACCTACTACGGGTTATGGGGAAGGTGGCTCGCCAATATATCAGTATTGTGCCTACGTACTCTCAACAGGTATGAGAGATCAGAGCTTACGTAGTTCGGGATGATACGGATTACGGGAATTCAGATTCATCTGTTTTATCGAGTAGGGTTAACAAACAGTTCCAGCAGTTGGATGTACGCAGCTCGACCCTTGGAGACTTAAGCGTTACCGTTTGCGATAGAACTGGGAGTTAACGACACCCTTTTCTTCAGAAAAGCTTCCTTTGGATTACGGGCCCACGGGGCAAAAAAGGGTTTGAAGTTTGTTTTCTATCTTTTACGAAAGAACTGTTTTTTATTGTGTTTTCAATTTCAATCGCACTAAAGACTATGACCTGAGAGTGAATGCGTCGCATGTCACCCAAAGGGTGCCATACTAAACATCCAGACTGTTGAAAAGAAGCTCTCCAACAATCCTTTCTCAGATAGCTTAAGGCTCATAGCGTACGAAAGAAATCATTCATGATTACTGTATTTTAAGCTGTTTTGAGATGAGAAGAGAGAGGGACAACTAAGGGGAAGACTATCAAGTTCTACTGTTGTCATGCCAAGGATTCATCCTATAGTTGAAGTTTGAAACAAGGAACTCCTAGAAGTTATCATGCATAGGTTTCAACCTAAAGTTGTATCATCACTTCCTTATCAAAGATAATGAGATTCCTAGGGGATCATGTTAATGGTAAACAGAAACAGATAAAGCATCAGCTTAAACAGTAAACAGTAAACGACTGTAAAATGCATGCAGTGCGAGTGAGGGAGGAAATGTGTGTGGGGCATCAGCCTCCACAAGCTCATCTCAACCTCAAGCCAGATATGAGTAACTGCAATCCTACAGCAAAAATAAAATGAAAATGCTATCAAGAAAGATATGAGTGACTGTAGTCATACAGAAGAAATAACATGCCATCAAGCAAAATAAACCACATGGGCAAGGGAGCTGGGCTCTACCGAATACCCGCAAGCAAAGCCATACAGTAAAAATACAAGCAGAGGGAGCAACTCAATCTCTAGTGCAATCATGCTCCTAGTCCAAGTTAATCTAAACATGAACTTATTCTAATGCATCAAGCAAATCAAGCAAGCCACACCAATACAGAAGAGAAAACAGACAAGAGAGAAAGCAGATCAACAACTCCTACAACTAAACCAACTTAACAGCAGTCCAGTCATCAATCTTCAGCAGCTCTTCAGGGCTACCATCTTCAATAGCAAGCATCAACTTGCTCCTCCAAGGTTTTAACACATCAAACATAAGTATCAACTTGTTCTCTCTTCTCCAAGCTTCAACTTTCCAGTCAATTCCACCTTCAGGCTTCACTCTACAAGTATCAACTTGATTCCTTCAGGCTCTCAGTGCATCAATGTAAGTGTCAACTTATCCTTTATTCCTCAGGCCTCAGCTCTTCACTCAATCTCAATTGAATCCTCTTCATAAGTATCAACTTGTTCTTCTTGCTTCAGCCCCCTTTGCTTCACCAGTATCAACTGGGTCCTCTTCATCTATAAGCTTCAGCCTCTCAGAGTAATCTTCAATCACATGGAAGTGTCAACTTCATCCTTCAATCTTCTTCAAGTAAGTAACTCCATCCTCTAATCAAGGGAGAAAGATGCATCTATCAAGAGCAAAGTTAGGATGATTGGTAGCAGAGTGAAGACCAAAGGTCACCACTAAGCCTCCTATCATCAAAGAAAGGGACCCTCAAAGGTTCTACCATCTTGCCAAGAGCCACACATCCTACCAAAGGAGGGGTGAGGCCTTTACAAGGGGACCTTAAATCATAGGGAAGAATGGAATTGGTCAACATATTCCATGTTTATGAAGAAAGAGAACTATCTAGAAGCTCTGCCTACAAAACCCTAATCTTAACCTAATCAAAACTACACCACCAGAAGGAAAGATCCTCACATCCAAGCCTCTTCAAGCAATCCAATGCATCTTCAACTTGCCTTCATCATCATCCAAGAACAAGCAAAGCAACACCCTAATCTAAGGGAACTAAAGATGTTAGTCTAGTTGAATTAGTGCCTTAGAATCATCTAAAACTAGCACCTAAACTAAAATCAATCAAAAATAGCAAACTATCTTATAAATTTCTACAAAAATTCCTAAGGGATCCTAATTCAGTTAAGAATGCCTCATACAAAAACCAGGGACTAAATCATCTATTAAGTCCTAAATCCAAAGGTATCAATCATAAACCCTAAAAATGGAGCTTCTAAAGGTTTCAACCTAAACTACCACCTATGTTCATCACAAAAATGTGATAAAAATCTATGGGGAGCATGCACATCTATGCTAACTACTCACAAAAAATCAGGATCAAAATCATCACCACATGATCACACAAAATTCCACAAAATCAAGTATCAAACATAACTATTTTAATATCAATTAAAATGTGAAAATTCCCCTAAAATCAGAAAATGCATGAAATAAAAATATTTTTTATCTAAAAAAATACTAGATTCAATCATGAATATAATGCAAAAATAATGGGATTAATTGGATCATTTTTCAATTTTATATGATTTAATCAAGAACCATGAATAAAATGATAAATTAAAAGAAAATAATGGAAATTAATAGGCGTGTGTGGCAAATAGCAAGAAAACCCAGTTCACTTCAATGCTGGGCCCAAAAGGGGGGTGTTGGTATCAACCAGTCCAAGGCCCACGCTCCAATTCTCAATTCAGTTCACAAATTGATCAAAGGAAAAAGAAGCCAAGCGAAGTCTCGAACCCACGTTTCCTTGGATGCACGCCTCTCATAAGTGAAACGCAGCGTTGAGGGGAAGGGGGTACGTGGCGCCACACACACGCTTGGATTGATGCATGAGTCAAAGTCCTCACCACACACGAACGGAGGAGATTTCATCTTCTTTGTTTTGAATTCTCTGCAAGCTGGGAAACTCGCGTGCGACCATGCCATCTCCGACGACTTCTCCGTCCAACCCTGCTCAACCCTAACTCACTCTACGCTCCACCATTTCACACGATGTCTTGATGAAAATTGACCAGAATTTCTTCATGAACTCAATCATGCCATTAGTTTACGCTAAAAACGCAAGATTCACCAAAACAAGATCTCAACCGAAAATGGAAGGAACCCTAACTTGTCTCTAACCATCAAATTAACCACCCAGAATTCATCTACATGCTAAGGGGAACCTAACCACATGCTTCTAATGGATTAAAAGTGCATAATCAAAGATATATTTCAAGAACTTAGAACCGACCTTGAAGATTGGATTGCAGTAGTTATGCGCCTCAATTCTCTTCCAAACTATGCAGAATCCTTCAAGGAGCAATGGTGGACAATTCTTGATGCTCAGTTCTTGCTGCAACCTCTTGATTCTCCAAAACGCATTGCCAATTTTCAAGCTTTTTCTTCACTTCACATCAATGTATTCTCAACAGAATTCTGCTCCAGAACCTTCCAAATTCGTTCTAATTCTTATTTATAGTGTGTTCAGATGGATATCAAGCCCAAACTAGGCCCAATTATGGATTTTGGATGTTCACCTTTCCTTCCAAATTTCAACATAGAAGTGTGCCTTCAAGCCTTACTCATGCTCTAAACTCAATCCAAACCATTCACTTAACCATTAAGGAGTGTGATGTAATGGTTTTCTTCCTTTGGTTTTAACATATGGAGTGTATATGATATGTTTCTTAATTGTGAAGTAACCATCCAAATGACCATGCTATAGACCTCAAATCGAAAATGTGGAAATGCCAATCTTTCTAAAACATTAATTCCATTCAAAATGACCACAAATTTGACTTGGAAACATGTTAATCTCATTTATTTTGAATTTTCTCATTTTAATTCATTAAAATGGCTTTCATGTGAAGTTTCTTCAACCAATGCTTGATATAACCCATATCAATGGACACTTGATGTTTAGGCAAGCTAAAAACATCATTTTGAACAACTTTCATGTTGAACAAAAATCCATTTGGAGCTTGGAAATAGGAGTTATGGCCTTATGCTTGAAATGACTTGTAATCTCCAAATAACCAAAATGCAGACAATACGCTCCCCTTGATGGCCTTCTGGGAAACGTACTGAATGTCATATTCCGCCAACACCATTTGCCATCTGGCAATCCTACCTGAAAGCGCTTGCTTCTCGAAGACGTACTTGACCGGATCCATCTTCGAAATTAGCATGGTCGTGTGGTTGAGCATGTACTGTCGTAAACGTTTGGCAGCCCAGGCTAGTGCACAACACGTTTTCTGCAGCATCGAGTAACAAGATTCACAGTCTGTGAACTTTTTACTCAAGTAGTAAATGGCATGCTCCTTTCTGCCCGTCTCGTCGTGCTGACCGAGAACACACCCCATACTATTCTCAAGAACTGTCAAGTACATGATTAAGGGTCGTCCGGCCACTGGGGGTATCAAGATCGGAGGTTCCTGTAGATACTGTTTTATCTTATCAAATGCCTTCTGGCAATCCTCTTTCCAGATAATCGCCTGATCTTTCTTTAGTAGTTTGAACATCGGTTCACACGTGGCCGTGAGCTGAGAAATAAACCTTGCAATGTAGTTTATTCTGCCCAGGAAACCACGAACTTCTTTTTCTGTTTTTGGCGCTGGCATTTCTTGTATTGCTCTTATCTTCGCAGGATCAACCTCAATGCCTCTTTCGCTCACGATAAACCCCAGTAGTTTTCCGGACCGTACTCCGAAAGTATACTTGTTAGGATTCAGCCTCAACCTGAACTTCCTAAGCCACTCAAAAAGCTTCAGCAAATTGACCAGATGTCCCTCCTCCGTTTGGGACTTCGCAATCATGTCATCAACGTAGACTTCAATCTCATGATGAATCATGTCATGAAACAAAGTAACCATTGCTCGTTGGTAAGTGGCCCCTGCGTTCTTCAGACCGAAAGGCATTACCTTGTAGCAAAACGTTCCCCAAGGTGTAATAAACGTAGTTTTCTCCATGTCCTCTGGTGCCATCTTGATCTGATTGTTGCCGGAGAAGCCATCCATGAACGAAAATACGGAGAACTGAGCTGTATTGTCGACCAACACATCAATATGAGGCAGCGGGAAATCATCTTTAGAGCTCGCCCTATTCAAATCCCGGTAATCGACGCACATTTGTACCTTACCGTCCTTCTTCGGTACAGACACTATGTTGGCGACCCACGGAGGGTAAGTAGTGACCGCTAAGAAGCCAGCATCAAGCTGCTTCTGCACTTCTTCTTTGATCTTAACGGCTATATCTGGTCGCGTCCTTCTAAGCTTCTGCTTAACGAGAGGACAATCTTCTCGCAGCGGCAAGTGGTGGACCAAGATGTCAGTATCAAGCCCGGGCATATCTTCGTATGACCAAGCAAAGACGTCACTATACTCTCTTAGCATCTCGACCAGTCTCTGCTTGACATCACTCTGCAATGTAGCCCCCATCCTGACGTTCCTGACAAGTTCTTCAGAACCCAGATTCACGATCTCAATTTCTTCTTCGTGAGGCAGAATCACTTTCTCTTCTTGTTTCAACAAGCGGGCCAACTCTTCGGGAAGGTCTTCATCTTCATCAATCTCTTCTTCGGCTTGATAGATCGGGCAATCGAAGTCGTAGTGAGTCGTAGAAGGTCCAGAGTCAATGTCATCTGTTATGTGGATCCTGCAATAACAAGGGTTAAGCTTAAAACAAGGATATGCAGGTTAGCACAAACCTCATTGCCATTTTATTGTTTTTCAAAACAAATATAAAACCGAAATAACAGAGATCACAATATTTGAATACGAAGAAAAACTCCTTTTGATTTATTGATAAAATGCATGTACATAATCAAACGAGGCCCTGACAATAAAACCACCATGCCCCGGGTAGGACATAGGGTTGTACAATGATTGGAAAAAAGTAAATCATTACTCTTCGCTTGTCATCTGGATGATATCCTTGACGGACCAGTTGTTAAGGCTCTCGCCTGGCTTGCTTGGCTAGATCCAAGAGTCTAGGTCACAGTCGCTATCTCCGCTGTCTTCAGACACTGCGTTGACGCTTTCAAATATCACCCCGCCACTGGTAAACTGGATCGGCCCTTTACCTCGCGACGCATTACTAGAAGAGGAGGCTTCAGCCGCATGAGAATATCCCAACCCAAACTTGTCTTGCTTGCTAGGTATCTCCAAAATTCGCCCCCAGCCTGGGGTAGATCCGGCTTGGACAACGTCCCGGGCTTCCTTGAAGGAAGAGAGAGTCATCTCTGGCTTCCCAGTGATCGCAGGAGCTACATTCTTGACTTTAACAGCTTCGAACGCTTGGCATAGGGTTTCGTGGATTTCCCCATCCATCTCAACATACTTGAAGGACGACAAATGGCTCACCATTATGTCTTCCTCGCCACATACGGTCACGATGCTACCTCCGACAGCGTACTTGAGTTTCTGGTGCAACGTGGAGGTCACGACACCTGCCAAATGGATCCATGGCCGGCCCAAAAGACAGCTGTAGGCAGGCATGATGTCCATAATGTAAAAGATCGCGTCAAACGTTTCCGGCCCAACTTGGATTGGCAACGTCACCTCCCCAAAAACATGGCGTTTGGTTCCATCGAACGCTTTCACGACCAGATCACTGGGTGTGCAAATCACTCCATGAGTATCCAACTTCATCAATGCCTTCTTCGGAAGAACATTGAGCGATGACCCTGTGTCGACCAACACGTGAGACATAATCGTTCCCCTACACTCTATCGAGATGTGCAGGGCGCTATTGTGGTTCCTCCCCTTCGGCGTCAGCTCTACGTCAGTGAACCCTAACCCATTTCCAGCATTCACGTGGGCTACAACCTCCTCTAACTGGTTTACCAATATTTCCTGCGGTACATATACGGTGTTCAACACCTTCAGCAGCACGTTGCGGTGTGCCTCAGAACACAGCAACAAATTTAGGATGGAAATCTTCGAGGGTGTCTGATGGAGATGATCCACGATCTTGTAGTCACTCTTTTTAATCAACCTCATAAATTCCTCGGCGTCTTTAACGAGTAAGTCTTTTTCTACCCCGCAAGGGATCTCTTCAACGACTTTACTTTTACCTTTATTAGTTGCATCAGCTCTGTCCGCTTTGTCCGCCACGACCTCAGGTGGTGCAAACACTCTCCCGCTGCGAGTAATTCCTCTAACGCCCGCTAGGTTCTCCACAGGCGACCCAAACGGTTCTAGTTCCAACTTCTGTCCGTTGCAGTAGACCTCTGCCCCATAATGCCATGGGACAGCGTTAGTGCTTTCGAACGGTATCGGCCCAGCTTTGGTGATAGTAATTGTGGGCGGCCTTGGTGCAGAAATAGTGATCGTCCGGCGAGGGATAGTGATGGTGGCAACCTCATCACCTTGCTTCAGCATTACCTCACCTGATCCGCTTTCGGCCCTTTGGCTAAATTGCAGGATTCCTTCGGTCATCATACTTTGAATCCCCTCGATCAACTGTTCACATCCATCAGGACTTGTCGCACAGCCCATACACAGCTCTCCACAACCTGGAAAGAAACCTCTTTTCATCAGCTTAGCTTTAGCGAAGCTAAGTGGTGTCTTCAGATCTCTGACGTCAGTCAACAAATCCAAACTCTCGTCCTCAATAATGGCATTTACTCCACCTCCCCTATGATTCGGCATAGGGTTCTTCGTGACGTTTGGCACATTATCTGAGAAGTTGATGATCTTAGCGTCCACCATGTCCTGCACCTTAAGCTTGAAGGCTTTGCAACTCTCTATTGTGTGGCCTGGTGCCCCTGAGTGAAACTCACAAGTTGCATTCGCGTCATAACCTGGCGGAGGTGCCCCTGTCAAGGGAGCCAAGGTTCTCTTCTAGATCAACTGTAGCTGGAGCAGAGTCTGCAATAGTTGAGCGTACGACATGGGCGGTGTCTCGAGGTGACGGCTCAACAGAGGTGCCCTGTTCTGATACTTTCTGTACCCTTGTTGATTCGGCTACTGCTGCTGCTGTGGCTGTTGAACGACCGGGATAGTTATGCTGGCCACCTGTTGGTAAGGGCCTTTACCCTTCCTTCGAGCGTTGGTCACGACGCTCGTTTCTCCTTCCCGTCTTTTTCCACCATAAGGTTTCTTGCCTCCTCCAGTTGAGGATGAATCACCTTGAATTTTCCCCGGTTTGATCCCATTTTCAATGTGCTCACCCGTGATAATGAGATCTGAGAAGGTTCCGGACATACCGCTGACCAATTTCTCATAATAAACCCCTGGGAGGGTGGCCACGAACATTTGCACAAGCTCACATTCAACCATCGGCGGCTGAACCCTGGCTGCCAACTCACGCCATCGCTGGGCGTATTCCTTGAACCCTTCATTGTTCCTTTGCGACAGATTCTGTAGTTGGACTCGGTTCGGGGCCAAGTCACTGTTATATTGGTAGTGGTGCACGAATGCTTCAGCAAGGTCCTTCCACGTGCGCACACTGGTAGGTTCCAGACTCATGTACCATTCCAGGGAGGGCCCGGACAGACTGTCTTAAAAGAAGTGCATCAGCAACTTCTCGTCCTCAGAATGAGCGGACATTTTCCAGTAGTATGATCTCAGATGGACGCGAGGGCAAGTGGTGCCCTTGAACTTGGGAGGCACCTTGAAATCAGCAATCAGTCCCAACTTGGACATATCAACGCCTAGGGTGTTCTGGTTCTCGATATTTCTCATCTTATCCTCGAGTGCCTTGAACCTTAGACGTGCTTCAGCAGTCAACTCACCTTCGGCACCTCTCTGAGAGAACACATCGTCTTGACGATCTTCTAACCACGGATGAGGCCCAAGCAGATTTCCAACACCCGCATTGCTGTTGCCCAGCCCAACATTGACGTTAGCTTCGAAATTCCCATTACCGACGCCCGTCGTATTACCGTTGAGTCCCATGTTAGCTATCACATTGTCGTTGGCACTACCATTCCCCCCGGTCACGGGGACGCCATTCTGAGGAGTTTAAACTGGTGGAGGGGTAGGCACGGTCCCACCATGGAGTACGCCATTGCTATCAACCCTTGAAATTAGAGGTTGAACCAAGGTTCTGAGCTGATCCTGGCCATTGGCGACCGCTTACATGAGCTCCATGAAGCGGTCCATTCTTTCGCGGAGTTCCTGAACATCAGTTTGCACTTGCTCCATGATTCTGGTTTGATTTGCTCTGGTCGGATAGCGGTGGATAGGTCTCTGATCAATCCTGGAACAACCTGAAACAACCTTGAAAACACAAAAGGGTTAGGAAAAACGACAAAGTGCTCGTCATGAAAATGCTTCATGCAAATGCAAACGTGTGTCTGTGCGTTAGGGAGATTTCCCCCGATCCTAGTGCCTGAGTGCCAGTGCTGATAATAAGAAGTCCGAGTCCAGTCATGGAAATAACATCTCATATATAAAGAAAGCCCATCAAGGCAGTACACAACGTCAGTGAGTACAAGATGAATCAATAGCATGACCTCAACCAACAAGCCTGGTGATGGTCAGCATCCAACAATGATCAACACAAAAGGATTACAAATATTGTCAAGTACGGCCACGGGCGCGAAACTCTTCTAACAAATTCCTCGTTTCTGGATGATCAGGCCGAGTGAGTAACCCTTTGACGAGTAACTCTTTCTGCATAATGGTGTATTGAAGACCTTCGACCAAATCTTCCCATGCTCCTTTGCCGAAACAATCTTCTAGCTTCCGCTTCTTGGATTCAAACATCAGTTTGCGCTCCTTCAGGTTAGCAAGAGCTTTGTTGAGCTGGCCTTCGGCGGCATATCGGCGAGCGGTTTCTTCATCAAACCTCTTCTCACTAGCCTTCACCTGGGCTTTCAGCTTGGAGATCTGTTGCATCAGCTTATCCTCCCGCTCTTTCCTGTTGGCTAGGGAGGCCTTCCAGTGCTGGTTAAACTTGGATATCCTCTGATACGCTTCATCCAAGTGTTGCTTCTTCGTGGCCAGTACATCGTTGAAAGCTTTGAGGTCTCGACCCATGCGCTCGCGCTCAGCTATCTGCTTAGTCAGATCTGTCCCTAGCTGGTTCACCAGCTCTGTTTGCCTCTTGAAGGAATGAACGACTTCGTTTATCTCGCTTCTGAGTTGAATAAATTCTTTCTCCAATTCCTCATTTGCCTGCTTTAGCTCATCTCTCTCAGCTAACACCTGATTATGCTGCTGAATAGGCACAGTGGTAGGCTCTTAAATCACTGGAGGGCTTTCTGGCTTGGTAGGAGGAAACGGCATCCCTATAGTATCTGCTCTGGCTCTGACCCAAGTCACATACGGAGTGTAGGCTTGGATATTGCTTTTCCCCAGCAATGGTTTTCCCCTCTTACTGATACCATTCCAAGCGCGCTGAAGCTTAGATAATGTATCCCCCTCTAGAAGACCAGTGAGGTACAGAGATTCCTGTACCTCTTCATCCTTCGGCGGAGCTCTGATCGCGACTTTCTATGTCTAATACAACTTAACTGCAAGTGCACAGTCTATCGCGTAGTAATAAAAGATATCGATCCCACAGGGACTCGTAATCAAACTAGTGTTCTCGGGAGTTACTATGTTTAGCTAGGTAGATAATGCTTAAGGGAATAAGATTGTCACTAAAGGGAACTAAAAATGTTATTTAAATTATAATTGCGTGAATCGATATGCAGTAATTATGTTCTTCGGGGATTTGACAAGTTACCGGTATATGAAATATTTTTCAGAGTATATTTAAGCAGAAAATAGTGATCTGAAGACTCTCGTATCACGATGGTTATTGACGCTAATCATAATTCTAAGGGCCAAACGTACACTTTCGCGTCCCATTCGGGGTTAAAACTATTTTTTGGAAATCTCTAAGTTCTAATTCATTTTAAAGTGCTTTCGCTGTTATTAAAATAAATGACTAGTGTTTACTATCTGGTCTTGCCGCAACTTTCTCTTGTTGGTTCGTACCTTAATTAATTTCCCACTTTCGTGGCAAAACTACTTTTAAATAAGTTCTCGCTTTCGCAACGAAGTTTATTCAGTAAATAAATTTAAACACTCAGACCATAAACAACTTTGGAAAAGAAAGTTTTCAACCGGTTATTATCAAATCCCTTCCGAATTATTATTACATATCGATTACTTAGATTTAGCTAGACATGGATTTGGGAAAGGCAAAACATGAATGAAAACAATGAATAATAACATGCATCATAATGAAAATGGAAATTACGATTAAAATTAGAAACTTGTAAATATTCCAATTGACCTTTGGGCAGATCCTCCACAAATGTTGGCAGGATTCTGGTCTTTATGCCAATTGATCGTACAAGGGAAATAAGAATTACAGAATATCAAAGGGAATGCAGAAAAAGAAAAGAGAAACAAATAAGAATAGAAAAACTGGAAAGGTTGCTCTGAAAATAAATTGGCAGCACTTCGTTGTCTGAATGCGGCTCCTTTTCTCAGCTCCCCTTCTTCCCTTTTTATAGAAATAGAATTCTAACGGTTATAACTTGAAGAAGGTGGACTTTGAGGCAGAATTATCAGGGAGTAGTGGTCCACTATTTGGGACTTGGAACTGCTTCTTGCACGTGCATTTGAAGTGGGGCGTTTTTGCCTACTTGACGGTCATCACGGTGTGTGACGGTTGTCACCCGTGTGACGGTCGTCATGGAGCTGTGACGGTCGTCACAGCAGCAAAATATGCATTCTGCATTTTTTATGTTGTTTTCATCCGGTTTTCGTCCATATTTCATCTGTGATTGCTTCTTTTCTTCATATTGCCTTGTTTAGACATGATCATCAAATACTTGCAAAGTATCAGACAAATAACACAGAAATAACCCGAAATCGGATCGAAAACAGTTAAACATCAGTTGAATTATGCATCAATATATATATATATATATATATATATATATATATATATATATATATATATATATATATATATATATATATATATATATATATATATATATATATATATATATATATATATATATATATATATATATATATATATATATATATATATATACGATTTCGTGTTACCAAACTCCCCTAAGCTTGAATCTTTGCTTGTCCTCAAGTAAAACAGGAAAAAGTCGGCAAGCACGAGGCAGCTTCTTCGTTCACAAAGTTGGGAAAAACCGGGATTCTTAGTAAGAACAAAATGAGTACGGTGACGACACTGGACTATAAGTCTTCGGAGGTCTCCTTCTTATGCAAATCGGTCCCAGTCATGCTACTGTAGCTTGGTGTCAAGGTTCTCGCGGCAAGTTCACCCTGTTTGTTCTAGCGCAATCACATTAAGCCCGTTGTCCATACACTTTCATGGGAAGTCGACCTGTTAGTGAATATGATCTCATTTCTGTTTTGATTTTTTTCATTGATCATAAGCTTATATCATTGATTTTTCAATGAGTTTTCGTGCCGTTGGGCTAAATGCTCGGGTGAGGAGCACCTAACTTAGAGGGAAACGCGTCTTTATATTTTGGCTAAATGGCTTTCTTTTCATGATTTTTCATCTTTTTGGAGATCATACACTTATTTGCATTGGTCGCTCGCTTAGAAGTGTTTTAGGATGGTGCTGACTGCTAGTATAAACTACTTGGGGCTGAGTTTGCGTAGACACTTGAAACTTTGGTACACGTAGGTAGTGAAACCGACTCGCATAAACCGGAGATCTAAGGTGTCAAGACGGTACTGGTTTTGTTAGAATTTTCGTCTCCTCGGAGTTTCAAAACTTAGTTTGAACTTGGGTGCATTCTCGTGATGCTTTTGCTTTTGAGGAACGAACGAAAAATTTTTGTTTACGTCGAATAACATGGGGATGTTTGCGTAACGGAAAAAGAATATATAAACGAGCTTTTATTTGCTAAAACGTGAAAATGTTTGAATAGAAATTACGAAAATAAAAGTACACAGGAATGGGAAATAAACGCTCCGCTCCCACACTATCTCAATCAGTGTCCCTACTGATTTGAAAGAATGCGAGAGGGAGATACAACGAAAATGAAAGTACAAAGAAACTGAAAATATAGTAAACAAATAAGGAAAATGATAACTAATCACGGCCTCTGCCTCGGTCACGTCCGCGCTCGCGTCCTCTGGCTCTGACTTGGTCAATTCGGTCCTCAAAGCTCATTGCTCCGATATGATAGACATAGTCGCGGAGTCCTTCGAACTGCAAGGTCAGATTCGCCAAGTTCTCAGTAATGGTTTCTTGGCCAGTTTGTAGTTGTTGCATTTGGGTCCGATGCCAAGCTTCGAACTGCTCTGCTCGCTGATTCTGCTGCTGTATCATAGCGAGTATCTGGGCCTGCTGGTCGAGAGAGCGGCGGAGGTCCTCTTCTGAGTAGTCGGGCTCTGGACGATGGCGGCGGCAGCGGTAGGATGTACCTTCGGACGGAAGTGGTTGCGATGCCTCCGGTTGCTCTGATCTGTCCAACTCAGCTTAGATTTCTTCATCAGAACCTTGGGTGTGGTCCTGAGTTGGAGCAGCGGCAGCAGGAGGGGTAGTGAGGTCAAATAGCCAGTTGGTACGATCCTCTGGGTGCATCCGGGTGCGTGATAGAAGGATGATGCTTCGGACGATTTTGCCACGCACTACCGGGTGGTACTTGCCATCGGCTCTGGAACGGATGAGGTGAGAGGCTCTGCAGTGGTCGGTGTCAAGGAACACCGAGGGAATGGCATGGAGGTGCTGGAGGCGGTCACCGAGGTTCAGCCCAAGTGCAATGGCAGTGACAATCCCGCAAAAGTAAAATGGCTTGGAGCCACGGTTACAGTTGGCCTGAATGTGGGCCAGGAGGAACGGAGCGGCGTTGATAGGCTCGTTGTTGAAGACACAGCGGAGAAAGAGAAGCTCTTTCGAGTTCACCTTATGGTTGCTATCCCGGGCGAAGATGGTGTTGCTCAATGCTTGGTGGAAATACCGGATGGTCGGGTTGTGGATATGCGTTGCGTGCAGAGAATCCCAACCATCGGCATTGATGCCGGTTAACTGGTACCAGAGCGCGAAGGCTTCGTGCTGAAACTGATCGGTGAGGCGGCGGTGAGCATTGTCGCCGCGAGGGAATTGTAAGATGGCGGCAATTTGGTTCTGGTTCACTTGATAGTTCGTGCCGAACATCCGGAAGCATGCGGCACCGGAGTGTTGGCTGAGGTCGCCGCTGGAAGTGATGTAGGTGAACGAACTAAGGAACTCGAGGGTGAGTTGTTCGTATGTCGGTAGCAGATTGGTGCAGAGGTTCCAGATGCCGGCTCTTTGAAGCATCCAAGTGACGTCGTCAAGGAGTCCGAGCTCCGTGAGCGATGGGATATGTGGATAATGGGTCGACTGTAGCGACTGTTGATGGAATGCGATGTAGTTGGCCCGCTGTCTCTCTCCGGAGTCACCGTCGCTGAACACAATGTTGTTGAGGTCTGGGGTTTCGTTGTTTCTCGCCATTGTTGGAGGATTGAGTTGGTTCTGTGGAGTGGAAAAATGTAACAGAAGTGTGATAGGAAGTTGAGATGGGAGTTGGAATATATGGTGCAAGGTGGGCAAAACGAAAATTGGGAGTGGGGTGTGAGTTTTTGATGATTGGAAGTTGAAAGGAGATGAGTGGGAGAGAAAACGCAACCCCTGTTATATCAGATAACAGTTTTGGGCTCGTGACGGTCGTCAGGCTCCTGTGACGGTCGTCACACTAGCAAAATCTGCAGAACGCAGAATTTTGCTTTGAGGGTGTTCTTGCAATGATTTTTAGGCCTATAAATGATATGGCGATGTATTATATCGGCCAATAAACAAACAATAACGTAAAGACGGAATGAATAAATAAAGACTATAATTAAAATAACAATTAATTAGAATGATTGTAATGTAATACATAAAGAAATTAACAATGCAAAAATCAAAATAATTGAAAACGGACGGAAAGTAGAAAAACTAAACTAAACTAAACTAAAGCTAATATCTAGTCTTTTCGTGCCTTCAACTCATCAAACTTCCGTGCGTAGTAGTCGAGCTGGTCACAGACTAAGTCCATGAAGACTACGAGTTCGCTGTGTATGCCTGCGATGTCGTCTTTTACAGTAGTCAGAGCTGCGTCAACACTGTCCAATCGGAGCAGAACAGTATCCATTTTGTCAGTGCTCTCCTCAGGAATGGGCTCAGGATAAGTGTTGTAATGCGGAGGAGTCGTAGGGTCTACTTCAGCTTCTGATACAGCATCCTCATAGTACATATAATCGTGTGCTTCAGAGATGTAATCACTATCGTACATGTAGTTCTGTGGTGTTGATTGAGGTGAAGGAGGTCCCATAGGCTCATCCAATTCATAAAGCCAGTTGTCCTTGTTGTGGATACTTGTCATCTGATGATTAGGCAATGTGAATAGCTGGACAGGTTTTTCATTGATGAGGTACTCGTAAGGTCCAGGTCCCATAGTTCTTAAAATGCGCCTATTAAAGCAGAACTGGATATTCATGGGTCGGATGGTGCCAAAACTAGTGCTTGCATTTAAGTGGAATCTAAGGCCAAGCTCGTGGGCAATCATTGTCACGAGGCCTCCTATTAGGATAGGTGATTGTGGGTCCTGAGTGAGGCGTCGGAAAGATCTCATCATGAAAGGTACTGCATTCACTGTACGACCCTGAAGAAGCACAGAACATGATAAATAACTCTTCTTTAGATACTGTTGTAATATTTTCTTCTTTCCCGAAAAGGGTGTGAGCTAGTATCTTATGAAAGTATCTGAAAGCTGGGTTATGAATCTCATCATTATACATTCTGTCTGGTTCAGGGTGATAGTCGCATGTGATTCTACCCCTGAATTGATTGAGTTCAAAATCAAGATCATCATCTTCTGCGCTAATGAACACATGCGGTCCGCTAGGAAATCCTAGGAGGTTAGCTAATGACATCCGGCTATGGGTTTGGTCCATCCCAAAAATCCTAAAGGTGATCAGCTCTGTGTTGGATCCAAAACCATAGTTGGGTAGGTACCTGAAGGAACTAAGGAATTCGTAGGTGAGGTCCTTATAGGTAGCAAAACGGGTTTTTAAAGCAGTGTTCTCCCAACCTAGTTGATTGAACAGGTATTGGATGCTATCAGTGATTCCGAGTTTCTCCATGGTAGACTTATCATAATACAGCGTTAAGGCTATTTCTCTTTCGGTTAATGCTTCAAATCTTGCCTTTTGAGCTAGTCCTCGAAAATGAACCTTTGTGAAGTCGTACGCGGCCATACTCGCAGGTAAGTCGGCGAAAAACAGGAGAAAGGTTTGAAGACTTTTAAAATCCTGAAAAGTTTAAAACAGAAATTTGAAGTCAGGATTTTAAGAAAAGCGAAAGGCGGTAAAAACAAAAGATAAAAGAAGAATATAAAATAAAAATATGAAAATAAAAGAAAGTAAAAATAGTGGCAATTTTTAGTTTAGAATTTTTGTTAAAATTTCAAAGTAGGATTTTAAATAAAAATGAAATACAGTAACGAGGAAAAATGCGGGAAAATTGGGTTGCCTCCCAGTAAGCGTTGTTTTTAACGTCTAAAGCCTGACGATAGCTTGTGACAAGCTATTCGGGTGTTTGAGCTGGAAGCTCAAGCAATGCTATACTGCAGACTTGAGGGCTGTTTTTGTTCTTATTATAATGTTTTAGACGTTGCCCGTTTACGATAAACGGTGCATTCGTCTTATCGGTAATTTCAACAGCTCCACTCTGAAGTACTTTAGTCACTTCATAAGGTCCGGACCATCTAGATTTTAGTTTACCTGGGAAGAGTTTTAATCTTGAATTAAATAGCAGTACGATGTCTCCCACACTGAATTGTTTCTTGACTGAACGTTTATCATGCCACTTTTTAGTTCGTTCTTTGTAGATACGGGCATTTTCGTAAGCGTCTAATCGAAGTTCTTCCAATTCGTGTAAGTTCAAGATTCGCTTTTCTCCTGCCTCAGTGTAGTTGAAATTAAGTGTTTTAATGGCCCAGAAGGCCTTATGCTCTAATTCTACAAGGAGGTGACAGGATTTACCGTAAACTAATTTGTAGGGTGTAGTACCTATTGGTGTCTTAAAAGCGGTCATATAAGCCCATAAAGCTTCATGTAGCTTTGATGACCAATCTTTCCTTGAGGTAGCGACAGTCTTTTCCAATATCTGTTTTATTTCCCTGTTCGAGACCTCTACTTGTCCGCTAGTTTGCGGATGATAGGGTGTAGCCACTCAGTGTCGGACTCCATATTTAGAAAGAAGTTTATCAAATATTCGCGATATGAAGTGAGATCCGCCGTCACTAATGACGAGTCTGGGTACATCGAATCTAGGAAAGATTGTGTTTTTGAAGAGTTTGATTACTACTCGTGCGTCATTTGTTGAAGCAGCAATGGCTTCTATCCATTTAGACACATAGTCTACAGCGACGAGTATGTAGTTATTACCAAAAGAAGGTGGGAATGGTCCCATGAAATCTATTCCCCATACGTCAAAGATTTCTACCTCTAAGATTCCTTTCTGAGGCATTTCATCGCGTCGTGAGATGTTGCCAGTTCGTTGGCATCGATCACATTTTAGCACAGCGATGTGGACGTCTTTCCAGAGGTTAGGCCAGAATAAACCGGCTTGGAGAATCTTAGCGCACGTCTTGGATGTACTAGCATGACCACCATATGGTGCTGAATGGCATTGGGAAATGATATTTTCTATTTCTTCCTCTGGGACACAGCGACGGTATATGTTGTCGGCCCCTCTCTTGAAGAGTAGAGGTTCGTCCCAATAATAGTGTTTCAGATCGTGGAAGAATTTCTTCTTTTGCTGATAAGTGAGATCTGGTGGAAGCACGCCTGCAGCGAGGTAATTAACGATGTCAGCATACCAAGGTAATGTGACTTGGGCATAGACGGCTTCTACAGCTTTTTCGAATTATGGATCTTCTGAGATTGAGTTAGGCGTGTCACTTTCTAATTTGGCTATCAGATGTTCGTACGAGAAATCGTCATTTATCGGTACTGGTTCATGTTTGATGCCTTCTATTCGGGATAAGTGATCTGCAACAACGTTCTCGGTTCCTTTCTTATCTTTGACTTCTAAGTCAAACTCTTGTAATAACAGGATCCATCTCAATAATCTTAGTTTGGCATCCTTTTTGCTTATTAGGTACCTAATGGCAGCGTGGTCTGTGTATATGGTAATTTTTGCTCCTACTAGGTAAGAACGGAATTTGTCAAGCGCAAATATAACTGCTAGAATTCCTTTTCTGTTGTAGCGTAGTTCATTTGGGCAGGATCTAAGGTTCTACTGGCATAGTAGATGGCATGGAGTTTCTTGTCCTTCCTTTGTCCTAGAACTGCGCCTACGGCATAATCACTCGCATCGCACATGATTTTGAACGGTAGTCGCCAATCGGTGCGGTGATAAGGGCTGATTTTAATGTTTCGAATGCTTTTAGACAGTCTTCGTCGAAGACGAACTCATCATCTTTCATCAACAGGCCGGTCAAAGGTTTTGGGATTTTTGAAAAATCTTTTATAAATCTTCGGTAGAAACTGGCATGTCCTAGAAAACTCTGTATTTCTCGTACGGATTTTGGAGGTTGGAGATCTTTTATAATCTCTATTTTAGCTTTGTCGACCTCAATTCCTTTATTTGATATGACATGTCCTAGAACTATTCCTTGTCGGACCATAAAATGGCATTTTTCCCAATTTAGGACGAGGTTCACTTTTACACAACGTTCTAATACCATTTCTAAGTTTTGTAGGCATCCTTCGAAAGTTTGTCCACATACCGAGAAATCGTCCATAAATACTTCCATGATATCGTCTATGAAATCTGCGAAGATTGCCATCATGCATCTTTGGAAGGTTGCTGGAGCATTACAGAGTCCGAACGGCATTCGGCGGTAAGCAAAAGTACCATAAGGACAGGTGAATGTAGTCTTTTCTTGGTTGTCAGGATGAATGGAAATTTGGAAAAATCCTGAATAGCCATCTAGATAGCAGAAGTATGAATGTTTGGCTAATCTTTCCAACATTTGGTCTATGAATGGTAACGGGAAGTGATCTTTTCGTGTGGCCTTGTTAAGCTTTTTATAATCAATGCACATCCTGCTTCCAGTCACGACTCTTTTTGTTATTGATTCGCCTTTTTTGTTTTTAACTACTGTGACTCCTCCTTTCTTTGGTACGACATGAACTGGGTTAACCCACTCACTATCGGAGATTGGATAGATGATTCCTGCATCTAGCAATTTCTTTACTTCATCTCTGACTACAGTGCTTAGGATGGGGTTCAGTCTTCTCTGATGCTCTCTAGAGGTTTTAGAGTCTTCCTCTATTGTAATTCGATGCATACAGATCGAAGGGCTTATACCTTTTAGATCGCTTATGTTATAGCCTAACGCAGTGGGGTACTTCTTTAGGACTTCTAATAGCTTTTCGGTTTCTGGTTGTCCTAAGTCGGCGTTGACTATCACTGGTCTTTTTAGTTCATCGTCTAGGAATTCATATCTAAGGTTTTTGGGTAGTGTTTTAAGTTCTAAAGATGGGTTCTTCGGACCTGGCATATGGTTTGGGGTCAGTGCTAAGCTTTCGCTTAGGCTGTCGTCTTTATACGGTCTACGCCAATCATCGTCTTCAGAAATATCGGGTATTTGAATCTTTATTATTTCTGAATACGTGGTCTCTTCATTTTCAAGTTCTCTTATACATTCGTCAATTTCATCTACTAAATAGCAGGTATCGTCTATGGCTGGTGCTTGTAAGAACTTGGTGAGAATGAACTCTATCTTTTCTTCTCCTACTTCGAATGTTAGCCTTCCTTTCTTCACGTCTATAATAGCTTCGGCTGTAGCTAGGAACGGTCTTCCTAGGATAATTAGGGTAACAGTGTCCTCTTTGAAGTCCATGATTATGAAGTCGGTTGGGATGTAGAATTGTCATATGCGTACTGGAACGTTTTCCAGTATTCCGACGGGGTATTTTATTGATCGGTCAGCTAATTGTACGGACATTTTGGTTGGTCTGAGGTCTCCCATATTCAGCTTTTTGCATATAGATAAAGGCATAACACTGATACTGGCTCCTAAATCGCATAGAGCTTTGTCTATCACGAACTTTCCTATGACGCAGGGTATGGAGAAACTACCTGGGTCTTTTAATTTAGGAGGCATGCGGTTTTGAATAATAGCGCTACACTCTGCAGTAAGTGTAACTGTCTCGTTATCCTCGATCTTTATCTTATTTGACAGGATTTCTTTGAGAAATTTAGCGTATGACGGCATTTGAGTTATCGCTTCTGTAAAAGGAATAGTGATATTCAACTGTTTAAGGAGCTCTACAAATTTCTTAAACTGTCCTGAAGTTTTGGAGTTTATTAATCTTTGAGGATAAGGGATAGGTGGTTTATATGGCGCTGGAGGTGCTTGAGTTTTTTCACCTGCGGTATCCTCCTTCTCGTTGTCTTCCTTCTTCTCTAACTCGGATTCCTTTTCTGCTTGTTCAGTTGGTTTTTGTTGCATGGCTGAGGTTTCGGTCCTCGGATCGATCGGTTCGTCCAATTCTTTTCCACTTCTTAATATGACAGCATTTGCTTGACCTTTTGGATTCTGTTCGGGTGCGGCAGCAGAGGCTTGTTGTTGAGCCACTTGTGATATCTGTGTTTCTAACATTTTGTTGTGGGTGGCTAAAGCGTCTACTTTTCCGGTCAACTGTTTAATTTGCTCGCTAGTGTGTATGTTTTGATTCAGGAATTCTTTGTTTGTTTGAGCTTGAGTAGCTATGAATTTTTCCATCATCAACTCGAGGTTTGATTTCCTAGGTGCAGTCTGAGCAGCAGCTGGTTTCTGATATCCTGGTGGAGCAGTAGGCATTTGCAATGCATTATCGCTTTTGTAAGAAAAGTTTGGATGATTTCGCCAACCTGGGTTGTAAGTATTTGCGTAAGGATTTCCTTGAGCATAATTTACTTGGTCTGGTGGGATTCCGGCTAGCAATGGGCATTCGGGCGCATTATGAGTGGTGCTTCCGCATAACTCGCAGTTTGGAGTTACGGCAGCGACAGTTGCAGTGGGGTTAACGGTCAGACTGTCAATCTTCTGTGCTAGAGCATCTACTTTAGCGTTGAACTTTTCAAGGCTGCTGATCTCGTACATCTCACCTTTCGCTGTGGTTTTCTCTGTTGGAGTGCGTTCACCTCCCCATTGGCAGTGGTTCTGAGACATGTTTTCGATTAGTTGGTAGGCTTCGTCGTATGGCTTATCCATAAGTGCACCGCCCGCGGCAGCGTCTATTGTCAATCTGGTATTGTATAAAACCCCATTATAGAAAGTATGGATTGTCACCCAGTCTTCTAGACCATGGTGAGGACATGTTCTCATCATATCTTTGAATCGTTCCCATGCTTCGTAAAGAGATTCAGTATCTTTTTGTCGAAATCTGTTGATTTGAGCTCTAAGCATATCAGTTTTGCTTGGCGGAAAATATCTCGCTAAGAAGACGTTCTTCAATTGTTCCCACGTTGTAACAGAGTTGGATGGTAAAGATTGTAACCATGTCCATGCTCTGTCTCTAAGAGAGAATGGGAAAAGACGAAGTCTTATCGCGTCTGGAGTTACTCCATTTGCTTTCACTGTGTCTGCGTATTGTACAAACTTCGTTAAGTGTTCGTTTGGATCCTCAATTGTGTTTTCTGAGAATTGGTTTTGTTGTACCGCTGACAGCAATGATGGTTTCAGCTCAAAATCGTTTCGAGTAATAGCTGGGGCAGCAATGCTACTTCTAGGCTCCATCTGAGAGGGTGTAGCGTATGCCTTCAGCGGTTTGTTTGGAGGTCCTTCAGCCATGTTTGATTCTTCTTCGAATTTGGGAATGGGAGTGAGAGGATCGAGAATGTTATGTTTGAGTTGGTACTCAATGATTCGGCCTCTTAGATGTAAGAAGCGTTCTAGTTCTGCGACTGAAGGTTTTAAGATATCGCCTTGTGGGCGATCACTTGGCATACAATCGACAGCACTAGTAAAGGAAAAATGAAATTGTTAACCTAGTCTATACGGCGTAACAGAAGGTTACACTATTGACTAAACGGGTCCCTGGAAACGGCGCCAAAAACTTGATCGCGACTTTCTATGTCTAATACAACTTAACTGTAAGTGCACAGTCTATCGCGTAGTAATAAAAGATATCGATCCCACAGGGACTCGTAATCAAACTAGTGTTCTCGGGAGTTACTATTTTTAGCTAGGTAGATAATGCTTAAGGGAATAAGATTGTCACTAAAGGGAACTAAAAATGTTATTTAAATTATAATTGTGTAAATCGATATGCAGTAATTATGTTCTTCGGGGATTTGACAAGTTACCGGTATATGAAATATTTTTCAGAGTTTATTTAAGACGAAAATAGTGATATGAAGACTCTTGTCTCACGATGGTTATTGACGCTAATCATAATTCTAAGGGCCAAACGTACACTTTCGCGTCCCATTCGGGGTTAAAACTATTTTTTGGAAATCTCTAAGTTCTAATTCATTTTAAAGTGCTTTCGCTGTTATTAAAATAAATGACTAGTGTTTACTATCTAGTCTTGCCGCAGCTTTCGCTTGTTGGTTCGTACCTTAATTAATTTCCCACTTTCGTGGCAAAACTACTTTTAAATAAGTTCTCGCTTTCGCGACGAAGTTTATTCAGTAAATAAATTTAAACACTCAGACCATAAACAACTTTTGAAAAGGAAAGTTTTCAACCGGTTATTATCAAATCCCTTCCGAATTATTATTACATACCGATTACTTAGATTTAGCTAGACATGGATTTGGGAAAGGCAAAACATGAATCAAAACAATGAATAATAACATGCATCATAATGAAAATGGAAATTACGATTAAAATTAGAAACTTGTAAATATTCCAATTGACCTTTGGGCAGATCCTCCATAAATGTTGGCAGGATTCTGGTCTTTATGCCAATTGATCGTACAAGGGAAATAGGAATTACATAATATCAAAGGAATGCAGAAAAAGAAAAGAGAAACAAATAAGAATAGAAAAACTGGAAAGGTTGCTCTGAAAATAAATTGACAGCACTTCGTTGTCTGAATGCGGCTCCTTTTCTCAGCACCCCTTCTTCCCTTTTTATAGAAATAGAATTCTAACGGTTATAACTTGAAGAAGGTGGACTTTGAGGCAGAATTATCAGGGAGTAGTGGTCCACTATTTGGGACTTGGAACTGCTTCTTGCACGTGTATTTGAAGTGGGGCGTTTTTGCCTGCATGACGGTCGTCACGGTGTGTGACGGTCGTCATGGAGCTGTGACGGTCGTCACATCAGCAAAATATGCATTCTGCGTTTTTCATGTTGTTTTCATCCGGTTTTCGTCCATATTTCATCTGTGATTCCTTCTTTTCTTCATATTGCCTTATTTAGACATGATCATCAAATACCTGCAAAGTATCAGACAAATAACACGGAAATAACCCGAAATCGGATCGAAAACAGTTAAACATCAGTTGAATTATGCATCAATATATATATATATATATATATATATATATATATATATATATATATATATATATATATATATATATATATATATATATATATATATATACGATTTCGTGTTATCAAGCTCTCAAAGCATGAGCAAACTGTCGGACCAGCAAAGACGAATTATAGTTTATACAACCCTTCCTGCCTATCAAAGGCACGTTCGGAAACCCGCTGCAGCTGAAGATGATCTCAGTGCCCAACCTATCTCAGTCAAACCAGGCAATATCCTCTGCAGATAGACTCATCAAACGCTCAGACCACTCAGCTGTGGCTGCAAACGAAACAAAGGGACCCCTCTTGGGTAGATGACTATCAAGCCATTTATAAAGCAAGGGCACACAGCACGAGACATTCTTACCCCTCCTGTTCTCGTTTTTGTAGTGGATGGAATGGTAGACGTCTTCTATCAAGGTAGGGACTGGATTCCCTGAAGCAAAGATGCAGAAGGTGTCGAAGTCCACAAAGTCGGGCATATTGGGGAACAAAATGATGCCGTATATGCACAGAGCGAGAATGGCGTTGAACACGACCCAACATCCGTCTTTGGCGCACTGCTGATCCTTTCCCACTAAGAACTGCAAGGAGAAACCGGGAACCTTGTTCCAACTAGACAATACCAACTCGGAGGCATCCAGATGAAGTGAAGGAGCTAGACTAGCCAGATTAGGCTCAGCATCCATATGAACAAAGGGCATCTGACTCTTGATAGGCACACCTAACAAATCAACATACTCCTCTAGTGTGGGTGCGAGGACGAAGTCCTGGAAAGTAAAGCATCTCAACGGAGGATCGTAAAATTGCAGCAAGGCGTGTAACCCATTCAACTCAAACGCAGAAGGTTTACGAACCAAACTGAGTAATTTGCCGTAGGATTTTCTGAACTCATCTCTCACAGAATCATCTGCTAAAGCAATCAAACCATTCAACTGAACAACATCAGGGGCAGGGAGCTTGTAAGCCACGGTCTTCCTCAGAGAACCCATAACAATACAACAGAAGGCCGGAAATCCTGAATCGGGGGGAAACGGTACCTGCAACACAGACACATGTTAATGAAATGCAAATGGGTATGCAAAGCAATGTAAAATGCAGTCATGCAGCAGGAGATCAAGGCAACTATGCTGTGGAGATTCTGTATCAACAAAACCATGATGCTGCTCTATCAAGAACAACCACCATATCTGATAATAAGAAAACCCTGGCATCGGACCATAAGTCTGCTCTATCAAGAACACACACACATAGGACCATAAATCTGCTCTGTCAAGAACAAACATCTGATACAGGACCTCTGATACAGGACCAAAACTCAGCTCTGTCAAGAACAAACGCACATCTGATAATAAGGCCCTCTGATACAGGACCAAAACTCTGCACTGTCAAGAACAAACATACATCTGCAGATGAGATCCTCCGATCCCAACAAAACTGATTCACTATCAAGAAAACCAGGTAGTCTGAAGGTTAGGGTTTCCTGCAACAAACCCAACCCTGCTCACAGGTATGGACCTAAACTGACTCAAGTTCGGCATCCTATGCGGTCATCAGCGTCACAAACATTCACGAGGGGTGATACGATACCCAGAAGGTGTGGCATCACCAGCTCATGAAGCGGCCTGACTCGGCTAAATCCCAAATGATCGGTCCCCAGAGTCGACAATCCTCCAAACCAACAACCCCCTCAACCCAAAGGGTTGAAAAAGAAGTCAACCGGGAGAACCTCGTCTGAGCATGGATTTCATGAGACACTAGTGCCTGCCAAGCAAGCACGCGCCCACTAATTTCCACAACTAATGCTAGGTTCACTCAAGCTTGGGTCTGGCTTCTCACTCATCAGAATGCCCCTCCCACAATAGCACAAATAATCATATCATACTGAAAATAACATGCGGGAAATAAAAATACGATAAATAAACACAACCCAACAAGTAAACATACAAGCGCTAGGATTGACTCTCGCAGGGGACGTCGGATCCCCAAACTGACTCGCATTCGGGACGTTGGATCCCAAGAAACTATCAAGTCCCCAGCAGAGTCGCCAGCTGTCGCTTCCGTGAAAATGAGGTGCCGACAAAACAGAAGAGTCGGCACCTTTCGTTATTTATCCCTCAGAACGGGAAAGGAAACGATCGGAAAAACATGACGAAAAGGTATAGACAAGGTCATCGCAACCGTTGTCTGGGTTCGGGAGTCGGTTACGCAAGGGGAAGGTATTAGCACCCCTCACGTCCGTCGTACTCGACGGGATCCACGCTTGCTGTGTTTACTAGACGAGTTGGTTTTATCTATCTACCTATCAAGGCTGGCTTAAAAAAGAAAAGTGACTTGGCAAAGCGTCGCACTTTATGCCTACGTATTCTCATCAGAGAATGAGAAATCAGAGTCAACGTAGTTCGACCTACTACGGGTTATGGGGAAGGTGGCTCGCCAACACATCAGTATTGTGCCTACGTACTCTCAACAGGTATGAGAGATCAGAGCTTACGTAGTTCAGGATAATACGGATTACGGGAATTCAGATTCATCTGTTTTATCGAGTAGGGTTAACAAACAGTTCCAGCAGTTGGATATACGCAGCTCGACCCTTGGAGACTTAAGCGTTACCGTTTGCGCTAGAACTGGGAGTTAACGACACCCTTTTCTTCAGGAAAGCTTCCTTTGGATTACGGGTCCACGGGGCAAAAAAGGGTTTGAAGTTTGTTTTCTATCTTTTACGAAAGAACTGTTTTTTATTGTGTTTTCAATTTCAATCGCACTAAAGACTATGACCTGAGAGTGAATGCGTCGCATGTCACCCAAAGGGTGCCATACTAAACATCCAGACTGTTGAAAAGAAGCTCTCCAACAATCCTTTCTCAGATAACTTAAGGCTCGTAGCGTACGAAAGAAATCATTCATGATTACTGTATTTTAAGCTATTTTGAGATGAGAAGAGAGAGGGACAACTAAGGGGAAGACTATCAAGTCCTACTGTTGTCATGCCAAGGATTCATCCTATAGTTGAAGTTTGAAACAGGGAACTCCTAGAAGTTATCATGCATAGGATTCAAGCTAAAGTTCTATCATCACTTCCTTATCAAAGGAAATGAGATTCCTAGGGGATCATGTCAATGGTAAACAGAAACAGATAAAGCATCAGCTTAAACAGTAAACAGTAAACGACTGTAAAATGCATGCAGTGCAAGTGAGGGAGGAAATGTGTGTGGGGCATCAGCCTCCACAAGCTCATCTCAACCTCAAGCCAGATATGAGTAACTGCAATCATATAGCAAAAATAAAATGAAAATGCTATCAAGCAAGATATGAGTGACTGTAGTCATACAGAAGAAATAACATGCCATCAAGCAAGGGACCCTCAAAGGTTATACCATCTTTCCAAGAGCCACACATCCTACCAAAGGAGGGATGAGGCCTTTACAAGGGGACCTTACATCATAGGGAAGAATGGAATTGGTCAACATATTCCATGTTTATGAAGAAAGAGAACTATCTAGAAGCTCTACCTACAAAACCCTAATCTTAACCTAATCAAAACTACACCACCAGAAGGGAAGATCCTCACATCCAAGCCTCTTCAAGCAATCCAATGCATCTTCAACTTGCCTTCATCATCATCCAAGAACAAGCAAAGCAACACCTTAATCTAAGGGAACTAAATATGTTAGTCTAGTTGAATTAGTGCCTTAGAATCATCTAAAACTAGCACCTAAACTAAAATCAATCAAAAATAGCAAACTATCTTATAAATTTCTACAAAAATTCCTAAGGGATCTTAATTCAATTAAGAATGCCTCATACAAAAACCAGGGACTAAATCATCTATTAAGTCCTAAAATTAAGTCCTAAATCCAAAGGTATCAATCATAAACCCTAAAAATGGAGCTTCTAAAGGTTTCAACCTAAACTACCACCTATGTTCATCACAAAAATGTGAGAAAAATCTATGGGGAAAATTCAGGATCAAAATCATCACCACATGATCACACAAAATTCCACAAAATCAAGTATCAAACATAACTATTTTAATATCAATTAAAATGTGAAAATTCCCCTAAAATCAGAAAATGCATGAAATAAAAATATTTTTTATCTAAAAAAATACTAGATTCAATCATGAATATAATGCAAAAAGAATGGGATTAATTGGATCATTTTTCAATTTTATATGATTTAATCAAGAACCATGAATAAAATGATAAATTAAAAGAAAATAATGGAAATTAATAGGCGTGTGTGGCAAATAGCAAGAAAACCCAGTTCATTTCAATGCTGTGCCCAAAAGAGGGGTGTTGGTATCAACCAGTCCAAGGCCCACGCTCCAATTCTCAATTCAGTTCACAAATTGATCAAAGGAAAAAGAAGCCAAGCGAAGTCTCGAACCCACGTTTCCTTGGATGCACGCCTCTCATAAGTGAAACGCAACGTTGAGAGGAAGGGGGTACGTGGCGCCACACACACGCTTGGATTGATGCCTGAGTCAAAGTCCTCACCACACACGAACGGAGGAGATTTCATCTTCTTCGTTTTGAATTCTCTGAAAGCTGGGAAACTCGCGCGCGGCCATGCCATCTCCGACGACTTCTCCGTCCAACCCTGCTCAACCCTAACTCACTCTACGCTCCACCATTTCACACGATGTCTTGATGAAAATTGACCAGAATTTCCTCATGAACTCAATCATGCCATTAGTTTACGCTAAAAACGCAAGATTCGCCAAAACAAGATCTCAACCGAAAATGGAAGGAACCCTAACTTGTCTCTAACCATCAAATTAACCACCCAGAATTCATCTACATGCTAAGGGGAACCTAACCACATGCTTCTAATGGATTAAAATTGCATAATCAAAGAGATATTTCAAGAACTTAGAACCGACCTTGATGATTGGATTGCAATAGTTATGCGCCTCAATTCTCTTCCAAACTATGCAGAATCCTTCAAGGAGCAATGGTGGACAATTCTTGATGCTCAGTTCTTGCTGCAACCTCTTGATTCTCCAAAACGCATTTCCAATTTTCAAGCTTTTTCTTCACTTCACATCAATGGATTCTCAACAGAATTCTGCTCCAGAACCTTCCAAATTCGTTCTAATTCTTATTTATAGTGTGTTTAGATGGATATCAAGCCCAAACTAGGCCCAATTATGGATTTTGGATGTTCACCTTTCCTTCCAAATTTCAACATGGAAGTGTGCCTTCAAGCCTTACTCATGCTCTAAACTCAATCCAAACCATTCACTTAATCATTAAGGAGTGTGATGTAATGGTTTTCTTCCTTTGGTTTTAACATATGGAGTGTATATGATATGTTTCTTAATTGTGAAGTAACCATCCAAATGACCATGCTATGGACCTCAAATCCAAAATGTGGCAATGCCAATCTTTCGAAAACATTAATTCCATTCAAAATGACCACAAATTTGACTTGGAAACATGTTAATCTCATTTATTTTGAATTTTCTCATTTTAATTCATTAAAATGGCTTTCATGTGAAGTTTCTTCAACCAATGCTTGATATAACCCATATCAATGGACACTTGATGTTTAGGAAAGCTAAAAAAATCATTTTGAACAACTTTCATGTTGAACAAAAATCCATTTGGAGCTTGGAAATAGGAGTTATGGCCTTATGCTTGAAATGACCTGTAATCTCCAAATGACCAAAATGCCCTTGACTTGTCAAAGCCATAAGTTGAGTTCTACACATCCAATCATGGACTTCTAGTACTCTCTAGAAAGCTAAGAGAATAAGGAACAACATTCATGTTGACCAAAAGTTCATAGGAATCATCCTTCTAGGGCAAAAGTTTCATGCAAGTTGGATAACTTTCAAGCTCCCAAATTCACATACCTCAGATGACCTGCAACTTGTCAAAGTCATAACTTGAGTTCTACAAATCCTATCAAGGACTTCTAGTACTCAAATTAAAGCTAAGATCAAGCTCTACAACATTCATGTTGGGGGCAAGATGAGATGACAATCACATCTTGAGCTAAATTGCCTTGAAGATAGGCGTCAAACTAGGGGATTTTACACTGTCAAGCCTTAGAAACCCTAGCTTGAAACCTCTCAAACCCTTCAATCATGATGAGTTGACCTTGTAATCATCCTTATATCATCTCAATGTATCAATCCATGATAACATGGCCTTTGAATTAGGTTTCAACCTTGTTCAAATCATCAGTTGACCTAGGGTGGACCCAGTCAAACCCTAATTACACCACTCATGGCTGAGTCTTCTTAATCTTGCACAATGACCTGTCTAGGACTCAAAGTGATCTTCAACACTTCTCATGAGCTCTCTCAAGACCTCAAGTCTAACTTCATGGCTTCAGAATCATCTGATGGTCTTCCCCATAACTCTCAAGTTAGGAGACACACACTCCTGGTTTCAACCACTCTCTCTGAAAATCTCTTAACTTCTCTGACAAGGATATCAACCCTTGAACACTTGAATAAGCTTCTTAGATAGATTCAAGGTCTTGTGTAGCTCTTGATTGGTAATCATATCTCTTGATCTCCTGCATACATGTCAATGAAATGCAAATGATAATGCTAATGTGAATGAAATGAAACATAAGCTAGGTAAAGAAGAGTTGGGCAAATTTTGGGGTGCAACACCGGCCTTTGGGTTTGATGCCTGTTTGTTTAATAGATGCCTAACCGTGAGGTCAGATGTTCCTCATAACTTCGTGTTATGTCGGCCTTCGGGTTCGATGCCTGGTTGTTTAACAGATACCTGACGGTGAGGTCAGATGTTTTTCTCAACTACGTGTTGAGACGGCCTTCGGTTCGATGCCTATTTGTTTAACAGATGCCAGAATACGAGGTCAGATGCTCTTCTCATTTTTGGGTTGAGCCGCCCTTCGATGCCTATTTATTAAACAGATGCCTTACGGCGAGGTCAGATATTCCTATGAACTTCGTGTAAAACCAGTCTTTGGGTTCTATGCCTGTTTGTTTAACTGATGCCTAACGGCAAGGTCATATGTACTTCTCAAGTTCGTGTTGAGCCGACCTTCGGGTTCGATGCCTGTTTGTTTAGCAGATACCTGACGGCGAGATCAGATGTTCTTCTCAACTTCGGGTTGACTTGGCCTTCGGGTTCGATTCCTGTTTTTTTAACTGATATCTAACAACATGTTCAGATGTTCTTCTCAACTATGGGTTGAGCCAGCCATCAAATCTGATGCCTGTTTGTTTAACAGATGCTTGATAGCAAGGTCAGATGTTCTTCTCAACTTCGGGTTGAGTCGGCTTACCGAGGTCGATGCCTTTTTGTTTAACAGATCTCTGATGGTGAGGTCAGATGTACTTTTCAACTTCGGGTTGAGCCGGCCTTCGGGTTCAATGCCTGTTTGTTTAACAGATTCCAGACGGCAAGGTCAAATGTTTTTCACAACTTCGGGTTGACCCGACGTTCAGGTTCGATGCATGTTTATTTAACAGATGCCAGACAACGAGGTCAGATATTCTTATCAATTTTGGGTTGAGCCGACCATCAAATTCAATGCCTGTTTGTTTAACAGATGCGTGACAGCGAGGTCAGATGTTCTTCTCAACTTCGGGTTGAGCCGGCCTTCGTGTTTGATGCATGTTTGTTTAACAGATCCCTGACTGCGAGGTCAGATATTCCTATGAACATCGTGTTGAGCCAGCCTTCTGGTTCGATGCCTGTTTGTTTAACAGATGCTTGACGACGAGGTCGGATGTTCTTCTAATCTTCTGGTTGAGCCGACCGTCGGGTTCGATGTCTGTTTATTTAACATATGCCTGACGGCGAGGTCAAATGTTCTTCTCAACTTTTGGGTGAGCCGGCGTTCGGGTTCTATGCCTGTTTATTTAACATATGCTTGATGGCGAGGTCAGATGTTCCTATCAACTTCGTGTTGAACCGGCCTTCGGGTTCGATGCCTGTTTGTTTAACAAATGCCTGGCGGCGAGGTCAGATGTTGCTCTCAAATTCATGTCGAGCGGGACTTAATGTTCGATGCCTATTTGTTTAATAGATGCCTTAAGGCGAGGTCAGATATTCCTATGAACTTCAGGTTGAGCCGGCATTCGGGTTCGATGCCTGTTTGTTTAACAGATGCCTGAAGGTGAGGTCAGATGTTCTTCTCAACTTCGGGTTGAGCCGGCTATCAAATCCGATGCCTGTTTGTTTAACAGATGCCTAACAGCGAGGTCAGATGTTCTTATGAACATCGTGTTAAGCCGGCCTTCGGGTTCGATGTCTGTTTGTTTTGTAGATGCCTCATGGCGAGGTAAAATGTTCCTCTCAACTTCGTGTCAAACCGGCCTTGGGGTTCGATGCCTGTTTGTTTAATAGATGCTTGACGACTAGGTCAAATGTTCCTCTCAACTTTGTGTTTAGCCGGCCTTGGGGTTCGATGCCTATTTGTTTAACAGTAACGTGACGGCGATGTCAGATGTTCTTCTAAACTTCGGGTTGAGCTGACCTTCGGGTTCGATGCCTGTTTATTTAACATATGCTTGACGATGAGGTCAGATGTTCCTCTCAAATTCGTGTTGAGCCGGCCTTCGGGTTCGATGCCCGTTTCTTTAACAAATGTTGGGCAGCGAGGTCAGATGTTTCTCTTAACTTCGTTTTGAGCGGGAGTTCGTGTTCGATGGCTATTTGTGTAACAGATGCCTTACGGCGAAGTCAGATATTCTTATGAACTTCGTGTTGAACCGCCCTACGGGTTCGATGCCTATTTGTTTAACAGATGCCTGACGGCGAGGTCAGATGTTCTTCTCAACTTCGGGTTGAGTCGGTCTTCGGGTTCGATGCCTGTTTGTTTAACAGATGCCTGATGACGAGGTAAAATGTTCCTCTCAACTTCGTGTTGAACCAGCCTTCGGGTTCGATGCCTGTTTGTTTAACAGATGCTTGACGGCTAGGTCAAATATTCCTCTGAACTTCATGTTTAGCCGGCCTTCGGGTTTGATGCTTGTTTGTTTAATAGATGCCTGACGACGAGGTCAGATGTTCCTCTTAACTTCGTGTTGAGCCGGCCTTCGGGTTCGATGCCCGTTTGTTTAACAGATGCCTCACGGCGAGGTTAGATGTTCTTCTCAACTTCGGGTTGAGCCAGCCTTCGGGTTTGATGCATGTTTGTTTAACAGATACCTGGCGGCGAGGTCAGAAGTTCTTCTCAACTTCGGGTTGAGCCGCCCTTCTTGTTCGATGCCTGTTTGTTTAACAGATGTCTGACGGGGACGTCAAATGTTCCTCTCAACTTCGTGTTGAGCCGGCCTTCGGGTTCGACGCCTGTTTGTTTAACAGATACCTGACGGTGAGGTCAGATGTTCTTCTCAACTTCGGGTTGAGCCGACCTTCTGGTTCGATGCCTGTTTGTTTAACAGATGCTTGACGGTGAGGTCAAATATTCTTCTCAACATTTGGTTGAGCTGGCTTTTGGGTTCAATGCCTGTTTAGTTAACATATGCTTGACAGCGAGGTCAGATGTTCCTGTCAACTTCGTGTTGAGCTGGCCTGCGGGTTCGATGCTCGTTGGTTTAACAAAATCCTGGCGGCGAGATCAGATGTTGCTCTCAACTTCGTGTTGAGCGGGATTTCGTGTTTGATGCCTATTTTTTAATAGATGCCTTACAGCGAGGTCATATATTCCTATGTACTTCATGTTAAACCGATATTCGGGTTCGATGCCTGTTTGTTTAACAGATGCCTGACGACGAGGTCAGATGTTCTTCTCAACTTCAGGTTGAGCCGACCTTTTGGTCCGATGCCTGTTTGTTAAACAAATGCTTGACGGGGACGTCAAATGTTCATCTCAACATCGTGTTGAGCCGGCCTTCGAGTTCGATGCCTGTTTGTTTAACAGTAACGTGACGGTGAGGTCAGATGTTGCTCTTCAATGCCTGTTTATTTAACATATGCTTGACGATGAGGTCAGATGTTCCTCTCAAATTCGTGTTGAGCCGGCCTTCGGGTTCGATGCCCGTTTCTTTAACAAATGTCGGGCAGCGAGGTCAGATGTTTCTCTTAACTTCGTTTTGAGCGGGAGTTCGTGTTCGATGGCTATTTGTGTAACAGATGCCTTACGGCGAGGTCAGATATTCCTATGAACTTCGTGTTGAACCGGCCTACGGGTTCGATGCCTGTTTGTTTAACAGATGCCTAACAACGAGTTCAAATGTTCTTCATAACTTCGGGTTGAGCTGGCCTTCGGGTTCGATGCCTGTTTGTTTAACAGATGCCTGACGGCGAGGTAAAATGTTCCTCTCAACTTCGTGTTGAACCGACCTTAGGGTTCGATGCCTGTTTGTTTAACAGATGCTTGACGACTGGGTCAAATGTTCCTCTCAACTTCGTGTTTAGCCGGCCTTCGGGTTCGATGCCTATTTGTTTAACAGTAACGTGACGGCGAGGTCAGATGTTCTTCTAAACTTCGGGTTGAGCTGACCTTCGGGTTCGATGCCTGTTTATTTAACATATGCTTGACGATGAGGTCAGATGTTCCTCTCAACTTCGTGTTGAGCCGACCTTCATGTTCGATGCCCGTTTGTTTAACAAATGTCGGGCAACGAGGTCAGATGTTGCTCTTAACTTCGTCTTGAGCGGGACTTCGTCTTTGATGCCTATTTGTTTAACAGATGCCTTACGGCGAGGTCATATATACCTATGAACTTCGTGTTGAACCGGCCTACGGGTTCGATGCTTGTTTGTTTAACAGATGCTTGACAGCGAGGTCAAATGTTATTCACAACTTCGGGTTGATCCGGCCTTCGGGTTCGATGCCTGTTTGTTTAACAGATGCCTGACGGCGAGGTAAAATGTTCCTCTCAACTTCATGTTGAACCGACCTTCAGGTTCGATGCCTGTTTGTTTAACAGATGCTTGACGGCTAGGTCAAATGTTCCTCTCAAATTTGTGTTTAGCCGGCCTTCGGGTTCGATGCCTGGTTGTTTAATAGATGCCTGACGGCGAGGTCAGATGTTCTTATCATCTTCGGGTTGAACCAGCCATCAAATTCGATGCATGTTTGTTTATCAGATGCCTGATATCGAGGTCAGATGTTCTTCTCAACTTCAGGTTGAGCCGGCCTTCGTGTTCGATGCTTGTTTGTTTAACAGATCCTTGATGGCGATGTCAAATATTCCTATGAACTTCATGTTGAGCCGGCCTTCGGGTTCGATGCTTGTTTGTTTAATAGATGCCTGACAGCGAGGTCAGATGTTCCTCTCAACTTCGTGTTGTGCCGGCCTTCGGGTTCGATGCCTGTTTGTTTAACAGATCCCTGACAGCTAGGGCAAATGTTTTTCTCAACTACGGGTTGAGATGACCTTCGCGTTCGATGCCTGTTTGTTTAACAGATGCCTCACGGTGAGGTTAGATGTTCTTCTCAAATTCGAGTTGAGCCAGCCTTTGGGTTTGATGCATGTTTGTTTAACAGATACCTGACGGCGAGGTCAGAAGTTCTACTCAACTTTGGGTTGAGCCGCCCTTCTTGTTCGATGCCTGTTTATTTAATAGATGTCTGACGAGGACGTCAAATGTTCCTCTCAACTTCGTTTTGAGCCGACCTTCGGGTTCGATGCCTGTTTGTTTAACAGATACCTGACGGTGAGGTCAGATGTTCTTCTCAACTTTGGGTTAAGCCGAACTTCGGGTTCGATGCCTGTTTGTTTAACAGATGCCTGACGGCGAGGTCAAATGTTTTTCTCAACTTTTGGTTGAGCCGGCCTTCGGGTTCGATGCCTGTTTATTTAACATATGCTTGACGGTGAGGTCAAATGTTCCATTCAACTTCGTGTTGAGTCGGCCTTCGGGTTTGATGCCTGTTTGTTTAACAGATGCCTGACTGCGAGGTCATATGTTTCTCTCAAATTCGTGTTGAGCGGAACTTTGTGTTCGATACCTAGTTGTTAAAAGGATACCTTACGGAGAGGTCAGTTATTCCTACGAACTTCGTGTTGAGTCGGCCTTCGGGTTCGATGTCTGCTTGTTTAACAGATGCCTGACAGCGAGGTCAGATTTTCTTCTCAACTTCGGGTTGAGCCGCCATTCGGGTTCGATGCCTGTTTGTTTAACAGATGCCTGACGGTGAGGTCAAATGTTCCTCTCAATTTCGTGTTGTGCCAGCCTTCGAGTTCAATGCCTGTTTGTTTAACAGATGCCTGACGACTAGGTCAAATGTTTTTCTCAACTACGGGTTGAGATGGCCTTCGGGTTTGATGCCTATTTGTTTAACAGATGCCTGACGGCGAGGTCAGATATTCGTATGAAATTCGTGTTGAGCCGGCCTTCGGGTTCGATGCCTCTTTGTTTAAGAGATGCCTGACAGCAAGGTCAAATTTTCTTCTCAACTTTGGGTTGAGCCACCCTTCGGGTTCGATGCCTATTTGTTTAACAGATGTCTGACGACGAAGTCAAATTTTCCTCTCAACTTCGTGTTTAGCCGGCCTTAGGGTTCAATGCCTGTTTGTTTAACAAATTCCTGACGGCGAGGTCTAATGTTCTTATCAACTTCTGGTTGAGCCGCCCTTCGGGTTTGATGCCTGTTTGTTTAGTAGATGTCTCACGACAAGGTCAAATGTTCCTCTCAACTACATGTTGAGCCGACCTTCGGGTTCGATGCCAGTTTGTTTAACAAATACCCGATGGCGACGTCAGATGTTCTTCTCAACTTCGGGTTGAGCCGGCCATCAAATCTGATGCCTGTTTGTTTAACAGCTGCCTAACAGCGAGGTCAGATGTTCTTATGAACATTGTGTTGAGCCAGCCTTTGGGTTCGATGCCTGTTTGTTTAAGAGATGCCTAACCGCGAGGTCAGATGTTCCTCTTAACTTCGTGTTATGCCGGCTTTCGGGTTCGATGCCTGGTTGTTTAACAGATGCCTGACCGTGAGGTCAGATGTTTTTCTCAACTACGTGTTGAGACGACCTTCGGGTTCGATTCCTGTTTGTTTAACAGATGCCTCACGGCGAGGTTAGATGTTCTTCTCAACTTTGTGTTGAGCCGGCCTTCGGGTTTGATGCATGTTTGTTTAACAGATGCTTGACGACGAGGTCAGATGTTCTTCTCAATTTCGGGTTGAGCCGCCCTTCTGGTTCGATGCCTGTTTGTTTAACAGATGCCTGACGGTGATGTCAAATGTTCCACTCAACTTCGTCTTGAGCCGGCCTTCGGGTTTGATGCCTGTTTGTTTAACAGATACCTAACGACGAGGTCAGATGTTCTTCTCAACTTCAGGTTGAGCCGACCCTCGGGTTCGATACCTGTTTGTTTAACAGATGCCTGACGGCGAGGTCAAATGTTCTACTCAACTTTTGGTTGAGCCGGCCTTCGGGTTCGACGCCTGTTTATTTAACATATGCGTGAATGCGACGTTAGATGTTCCTCTCAACTTCGTGTTGAGCCGGCCACCGGGTTCGATGCGTATTTGTTTAACAGATGCCTTGACGACGAGGTCAAATGTTCCTCTCGACTTCGTGTTAAGCCGACCTTCGGGTTCAATGCCTGTTTGTTTAACAGATTCCTGACGGCGAGGTCAGATGTTCTTCTCAACTTCGGGTTGAGCCGACCTTCTAGTTCGATGCCTGTTTATTTAACATATGCTTGACAGCGAGGTCAGATGTTCCTCTCAACTTCGTGTTGAGCCGGCCTTCGGGTTCGATGCTCGTTTGATTAACAAATGCCTGGCGGTGAGGTCAGATGTTGCTCTCAACTTCATGTTGAGCGGGACTTCGTGTTCGATGCCTATTTGTTTAACAGATGCCTTACGGCGAGGTCAGATATTCCTATGAACTTCGTGTTAAACCGGTCTTCGAGTTCTATGCGTGTTTGTTTAACTGATGCCTGACGGAAAAGTCATATGTACTTCTCAACTTCGTGTTGAGCCGGCCTTCGGGTTCGATGCATGTTTGTTTAACAGATACCTGACGGCGAGATCAGATGTTCTTCTCAACTTCGGGTTGACCTGGCCTACGGGTTCGATTCCTGTTTTTTTAACTGATATCTAACTACAAGTTCAGATGTTCTTCTCAACTTTGGGTTGAGCCGGCCATCAAATTCGATGCCTGTTTGTTTAACAGATGCCTAATAGCGAGGTCACATGTTCTTCCCAACTTCGGTTTGAGCCGACCTACCGAGGTCGATGCCTTTTTGTTTAACAGATCTCTAATGGCGAGGTCAGATGTACTTCTCAACTTCGGGTTGAGCCGGCCTTCGGGTTCAATGCCTGTTTGTTTAACAGATTCCAGACAATGAGGTCCGATGTTCTTCGCCACTTCGGGTTAACCCGGCCTTCGGGTTCGATGCGTGTTTATTTAACAGATGCCAGACAGCGAGGTCAAATGTTCTTCTCAGTTTTGGGTTGAGCCGACCATCAAATTCAATGTCTGTTTGTTTAACAGAGGCGTGACAGCGAGGTCAGATGTTCTTCTCAACTTCGGGTTGAGCCGGCCTTCGTGTTTGATGCATGTTTGTTTAACAGATCCCTGACGGCGAGGTCAGATATTCCTATGAACATCGTGTTTAGCCAGCCTTCGTGTCCGATGCCTGTTTCTTTAACAGATGCCTGACGGCAAGGTCAGATGTTCTTCTCAACTTCGGGTTGAGCCGACCATCGGGTTCGATGCCTGTTTGTTTAACATATGCCTGACAGCGAGGTCAAATGTTCTTCTCAACTTTTTGGTGAGCCGGCCTTTGGGTTCTATGCCTGTTTATATAACATATGCTTGATGGCGAGGTCAGATGTTCCTATCAACTTCGTGTTGAACCGGCCTTCGGGTTCGATGCCTGTTTGTTTAACAAATGCCTGGCGGCGAGGTCAGATGTTGCTCTCAACTTCGTGTTGAGCGGGACTTAGTGTTCGATGCCTATTTGTTTAATAGATGTCTTAAGGCGAGGTTAGATATTCCTATGAACTTTAGGTTGAGCCGGCATTCGGGTTCGATGCGTATTTGTTTAACAGATGCCTGACGGTGAGGTCAGATGTTCTTCTCAACTTCGGGTTGAGCCGGCCATCAAATCCGATGCGTGTTTGTTTAAGAGATGCCTAACAGCGAGGTCAGATGTTCTTATGAACATCGTGTTGAGTCGGCCTTTGGGTTCGATGCCTGTTTGTTTAAGAGATGCCTAACCGCGAGGTCAGATGTTCCTCTTAACTTCGTGTTATGCCGGACTTCGGGTTCGATGCCTGGTTGTTTAACAGATGCCTGACGTCGAGGTCAAATGTTTTTCTCAACTACGTGTTGAGACGACCTTCGGGTTCGATGCCTGTTTGTTTAACATATGCCTCACGGCGAGGTTAGATGTTCTTCTCAACTTTGGGTTGAGTTGGCCTTCGGGTTTGATGCATGTTTATTTAACAGATGCCTAACAACGAGGTCAGATGTTCTTCTCAATTTCGGGTTGAGCCGCCCTTCTGGTTCGATGCCTGTTTGTTTAACAGATGCCTGACGGCGATATCAAATGTTCCACTCAACTTCGTCTTGAGCCGGCCTTCGGGTTTCATGCCTGTTTGTTTAATAGATACCTAACGACGAGGTCAGATGTTCTTCTCAACTTAAGGTTGAGCCGACCTTCGGGTTCGATGCCTGTTTGTTTAACAGATGCCTGACGGCGAGGTCAAATGTTCTACTCAACTTTTGGTTGAGCCGGCCTTCGGGTTCGACGCCTGTTTATTTAACATATGTGTGACGATGACGTCAGATATTCATCTCAACTTCGTGTTGAGCCGGCCACCGGGTTCGATGCGTGTTTGTTTAACAGATGTCTTGACGGCGAGGTGAAATGTTCCTCTCAACTTCGTGTTAAGCCGACCTTCGGGTTCAATGCCTGTTTGTTTAACAAATTCCTGACGGCGAGTTCAGATGTTCTTCTCAACTTCGCGTTGAGCTGACCTTCTGGTTCGATGCCTAGTTGTTTAACAGATGCTTGACGGTGAGGTCAAATGTTCTTCTCAACATTTGGTTGAGCCGGCCTTTGGGTTCGATGCCTGTTTATTTAACATATGCTTGACGGTGGGGTCAGATGTTCCTCTCAACTTCGTGTTGAGCCGGCCTTCGGGTTCGATGCTCGTTTGTTTAACAAATGTCTGGCGGCGAGGTCAGATGTTGCTCTCAACTTCATGTTGATCTTCGTGTTAAACCGGTCTTCAGGTTCTTTGCCTGTTTGTTTAACTGATGTGTGACGGCAAAGTCATATGTACTTCTCAACTTCGTATTGAGCCGGCCTTCGGGTTCGATGCATGTTTGTTTAACAGATACCTGACGACGAGATTAGATGTTCTTGTAAACTTCGGGTTGACCTGGCATACGGGTTCGATTCCTGTTTTTTTAACTGATATCTAACCACAAGTTCAGATGTTCTTCTCAACTTTGGGTTGAGCCGGCCATCAAATTCGATGCCTGTTTGTTTAACAGATGCCTGATAGCGAGGTCAGATGTTCTTCCCAACTTCGGTTTGAGCCGGCCTACCGAGGTCGATGCCTTTTTGTTTAACAGATCTCTAATGGCGAGGTCAGATGTACTTCTCAACTTCGGGTTGAGCCGGCCTTCGGGTTCAATGCCTGTTTGTTTAACAGATTCCAGACGGCGAGGTCAGATGTTCTTCTCAACTTCGGGTTGACCCGGCCTTCGGGTTCGATGGGTGTTTATTTAACAGATGCAAAACAGATAGGTCAGATGTTTTCTCAGTTTTGGGTTGAGTCGACCATCAAATTTAATGCCTGTTTGTTTAACAGATGCGTGACAGCGAGGTCATATGTTCTTCTCAACTTCGGGTTGAGCCGGCCTTCGTGTTTGATGCATGTTTGTTTAACAGATCCCTGACGGCGAGGTCAGATATTCCTATGAACATCATGCTTAGCCAGCCTTCGGGTTCGATGCCTGTTTCTTTAACAGATGCCTGGCGGCAAGGTCAGATGTTCTTCTCATCTTCGGGTTGAGCCGACCGTCGGGTTCGATGCCTGTTTGTTTAACATATGCCTGACGGCGAGGTCAGATGTTGCTCTCAACTTCGTGTTGAGTGGGACTTAGTGTTCGATGCCTATTTGTTTAATAAATGCCTTAAGGCGAGGTCAGATATTCCTATGAACTTCAGGTTGAGCCGACACTTGGGTTCGATGCCTGTTTGTTTAACAGATGCCTGACAGTGAGGTCAGATGTTCTTCTCAACTTCGGGTTGAGCCGACCATCAAATTCGATGCCTGTTGTTTAACAGATGCCTAACAGCGATGTCAGATGTTCTTATGAACATCGTGTTGAGCCGGCCTTTGGGTTCGATGCCTATTTGTTTAAGAGATGCTTAACCGCGAGGTCAGATGTTCCTCTTAACTTCGTGTTATGCCGGACTTCGGGTTCGATGCCTGGTTGTTTAACAGATGCCTGACGGCGAGGTCGGATGTTTTTCTCAGTTTTGGGTTGAGCCGACCATCAAATTCAATGCGTGTTTGTTTAACAGATGCGTGACAGCGAGGTCAGATGTTCTTCTCAACTTCGGGTTGAGCCGGCCTTCGTGTTTGATGCATGTTTGTTTAACAGATCCCTGACGGCGAGGTCAGATATTCCTATGAACATCGTGTTTAGCCAGCCTTCGGGTTCGATGCCTGTTTCTTTAACAGATGCCTGACGGCACGGTCATATGTTCTTCTCATCTTCGGGTTGAGCCGACCGTCGGGTTCGATGCTTGTTTGTTTAACATATGCCTGACGGCGAGGTCAAATGTTCTTCTCAACTTTTTGGTGAGCCGGCCTTCGGGTTCTATGCCTGTTTATATAACATATGCTTGATGGCAAGGTCAGATGTTCCTTTCAACTTCGTGTTGAACCGGCCTTCGGTTTCGATGACTGTTTGTTTAACAAATTCCTGGCGGCGAGGTCAGATGTTGCTCTCAACTTCGTGTTGAACGGGACTTAGTGTTCGATGCCTATTTGTTTAATAGTTGCCTTAAGGCGAGGTCAGATATTCCTATGAAATTCAGGTTGAGCCGGCATTCGGGTTCGATGCCTGTTTGTCAAACAGATGCCTGACGGTGAGGTCAGATGTTCTTCTCAACTTCGGGTTGAGCCGGCCATCAAATCCGATGCCTGTTTGTTTAACAGATGCCTAACAGCGAGGTCAGATGTTCTTATGAACATCGTGTTGAGCCGGCCTTTATGTTTGATGCCTGTTTGTTTAAGAGATGCCTAACCGCGAGGTCAGATGTTCCTCTTAACTTCGTGTTATGCCGGACTTCGGGTTCAATGCCTGGTTGTTTAACAGATGCCTGACGGCGAGGTCAGATGTTTTTCTCAACTACGTGTTGAGACGACCTTCGGGTTCGATGCCTGTTTATTTAACAGATGCCTCACGGCGAGGTTAGATGTTCTTCTCAACTTTGGGTTGAGTCGGCCTTCGGGTTTGATGCATGTTTATTTAACAGATGCCTAATGACGATGTCAGATGTTCTTCTCAATTTCGGGTTGAGCCGCCCTTCTGGCTCGATGCCTGTTTGTTTAACAGATGCCTGACGGCGAACTCAGATGTTCCACTCAACTTTGTCTTGAGCCGGCCTTCGGGTTTGATGCCTGTTTGTTTAACAGATACCTAACGACGAGGTCAGATGTTCTTCTCAACTTTAGGTTGAGCCGACCTTCGGGTTCGATGCCTGTTTGTTTAACAGATGCCTAGCGGCGAGGTCAAATGTTCTACTCAACTTTTGGTTGAGCCGACCTTCGGGTTCGACGCCTGTTTATTTAACATATGCGTGACGATGATGTCAGATGTTCCTCTCAACTTCGTGTTGAGCCGGCCACCGGGTTCGATGCGTGTTTATTTAATAGATGCCTTGACGACGAGGTCAAATGTTCCTCTCAACTTCGTGTTAAGCCGACCGTCGGGTTCAATGCCTGTTTGTTTAACTGATTCCTGACGGCGAGGTCAGATGTTCTTCTCAACTTCGGGTTGAGCCGACCTTCTGGTTTGATGCCTAGTTGTTTAACAGATACTTGACGGCGAGGTCAAATGTTCTTCTCAACATTTGGTTGAGCCGGCCTTTGAGTTCGATGCCTGTTTATTTAACATAGGCTTGACGGTGGGGTCAGATGTTCCTCTCAACTTCGTGTTGAGCGGGACTTCGTGTTCGATGCCTATTTGTTTAACAGATGCCTTACGGCGAGGTCAGATATTCCTATGAACTTCGTCTTAAACCGGTCTTCAGGTTCTATGCCTGTTTGTTTAACCGATGCCTGACGGCAAAGTCATATGTACTTCTCAACTTCGTGTTGAGTCGGCCTTCGGGTTCGATGCATGTTTGTTTAACAGATACCTGACGGCGAGATCAGATGTTCTTCAAAACTTTGGGATGACCTGGCCTACGGGTTCGATTCTTGTTTTTTTAACTGATATCTAACAACAAGTTCAGATGTTCTTCTCAACTTTGGGTTGAGCCGGCCATCAAATTCGATGCCTGTTTGTTTAACAGATGCCTGATAGCGAGGTCAGATGTTCTTCCCAACTTCGGTTTGAGCCGGCCTACCGAGGTCGATGCCTTTTTGTTTAACAGATCTCTAATGGCGAGGTCAGATGTACTTCTCAACTTCGGGTTGAGCTGGCCTTCGGGTTCAATGCCTGTTTGTTTAACAGATTCCAGACAGCGAGGTCAGATGTTCTTCTTAACTTCGGGTTGACCCGACATTCGGGTTCGATGCGTGTTTATTTAACAGATGCCAGACAGCGAGGTCAGATGTTCTTCTCAGTTTTGGGTTGAGCCGACCATCAAATTCAATGTCTGTTTGTTTAACAAATGCGTGACAGCAAGGTCAGATGTTCTTCTCAACTTCGGGTTGAGCCAGCCTTCGTGTTTGATGCATATTTGTTTAACAGATCCCTGACGGCGAGGTCAGATATTCCTATGAACATCGTGTTTAGACATCCTTCGGGTTCGATGCCTGTTTCTTTAACAGATTCCTGACGGCAAGGTCAGATGTTCTTTTCATCTTCGGGTTGAGCCGACCGTCTGGTTCGATGCCTGTTTGTTTAACATATGCCTGACGGCGAGGTCAAATGTTCTTCTCAACTTTTTGGTGAGCCGGGCTTCGGGTTCTATGCCTGTTTATATAACATATCCTTGATGGCGAGGTCAGATGTTCCTATCAACTTCGTGTTGAACCGGCCTTCGGGTTCGATGCCTGTTTGTTTAACAAATGCCTGGCGGCGAGGTCAGATGTTGCTCTCAACTTCGTGTTGAGCGGGACTTAGTGTTCGATGCCTATTTGTTTAATAGATGCCTTAAGGCGAGGTCAGATATTCCTATGAACTTCAGGTTGAGCCGGCATTCGTGTTCGATGCCTGTTTGTTTAACAGATGCCTGACAGTGAGGTCAGATGTTCTTCTCAACTTCGGGTTGAGCCGGCCAGCAAATCCGATGCCTGTTTGTTTAACAGATGCCTAACAGCAAGGTCAAATGTTCTTATGAACATCGTGTTGAGCCGGCCTTTGGGTTCGATGCTTGTTTGTTTAAGAGATGCCTAACCGCGAGGTCAGATGTTCCTCTTAACTTCGTGTTATGCCGGACTTCGGGTTCGATGCCTGGTTGTTTAACAGATGCCTGACAGCGAGGTCAGATGTTTTTCTCAACTACGTGTTGAGACGACCTTCGGGTTCGATGCCTGTTTGTTTAACAGATGCCTCACGGCGAGGTTAGATGTTCTTCTCAACTTTGGGTTGAGTCGGCCTTCGAGTTTGATGCATGTTTATTTAACAGATGCCTAACGACGAGGTCGGATGTTCTTCTCAATTTTGGGTTGAGCCGCCCTTCTGGTTCGATGCCTGTTTGTTTAACAGATGCCTGACGGCGACGTCAAATATTCCTCTCAACTTCGTCTTGAGCCGAGCTTCGTGTTTGATGCCTGTTTGTTTAACAGATACCTAACGACGAGGTCAGATGTTCTTCTTAACTTCAGGTTGAGCCGACCTTCGGGTTCGATGCCTGTTTGTTTAACAAATGCCTGACAGCAAGGTCAAATGTTCTTCATAACTTTTGGTTGAGCCGGCTGTCGCTTCCGCGAAAATAAGGTGCCGGCAAAACAGAAGAGTCGCCACCTTTCGTTATTTATCCTTCGGAGCGGGAAAGGAAACGATCGGAAAATCCTGACGAAAAGGGGTAAGACAAGGTTGTCGCAACCGTCGTCTGGGTTCGGGAGTCGGTTACGCAAAGGGAAGGTATTAGCACCCCTCACGTCCGTCGTACTCGACGGGAGCCACGCTTGTTGTGTTTACTGGGCGAGTTGGTTTATCTATCTACCTATCAAGGCTGGCTTAAAAGGAAAAGAAAATGACTCGGCAAAGCGTCGCGCTTTATGCCTACGTATTCTCATCAGAGAATGAGAAATCAGAGTCAACGTAGTTCGACCTACGACGGGTTATGGGGAAGGTGGCTCGCCAATATGTCAGTATTGTGCCTACGTACTCTCAACGGATGTGAGAGATCAGAGCTTACGTAGTTCGGGCTAATACGGATTACGGGAATTCAGATTCATCTGTTTTATCGAGTAGGGTTAAACAGCAGTTCCAGCAGTTAGGGACAAAGCCTGTTTGCGTTGACGCTGAAGTTTAACGACACTCTTTTCTTCAGAAAAGCTTTCCTTTGAATTATGGGCCCACGGGGCAAAAAGGTTTGAAGTTTGTTTTCTGTCTTTTACGAAAGAAATATTTTTTATTGTGTTTGCAATTTCAATCGCACTAAAGACTATGACCTGAGAATGAATGCGTCGCCAGTCACCCAAAGGGTGCCACACTAAACATCCAGACTGTTGGAAAGAAGCCATTCATCCCTCCAAAGGAGAGATGTGATTGTCTTAGAAGTACTTTTAGTCATTGGGAAGAATGGAAGCACAGGATGCTTTCCATGTTTGTGAAAGAAATCATTCTAGTTCTAAGGCTCTCCTTATGTCCTATCTCCTAAACTTTCATCAGATACCCTCAGGAACAAGCAAATCCAAAGCTCCAAGCAACTTCAAGCAACTTCAAGCATCCTCCCCTTGTATTCAACTTGTCTTCAATCTCAACCAAAGGCAAACCAAGCACAAACCCTAATCTAAGGGGACTAAGGAAGTTAAACTAGTTGAATTAGTAAATTAGGATCACCTAAAACCTAGTACTAAAGTTAGTCCTAACTAAAATACTAAAACCAATTGTAAAATCCTACAAAAATATCTATGGGAACCTAGGTCAATCATGACTCTACCACATTAGTTTCAAAGATCAAATTATCAAATTAGACCTAGAACTAAAACCTACATTACAAGGTATCAAACCTAAACCCTAAAAAGGAGGCACCTAAATATCAATCTAGAAAGCACACCTATTTTCATCACAAAAATGTGAGAAAAATACTATGGGAGCATACATGTCTAACCTAATCACACAAAAAATTAGGCTCAAAATCATCACCAAGTGATCACACTAAATTCCACAAAATTGGGTATCAAGCATAATCATTTTAATATCAACTAAAATATAAAATTCCAATTAAATCAGAAAATGCATGAAATTAAAATATTTATTCTCTAAAAAATACTAGACTCAATCATGAGTAGGATGCAAAAAGAATGGGGTTAATTGGATTAATTTTCAATTTATTATGAATTTTTCAAGAACCATGAACAAAATGAAAAAATAATGAAAATCAAATTAAAATAAACAAGCGCACGGTGCAAATAGTAATCAGAATCAGTACAAATCATGGGTTGAGCCATCAGGGGGGTGTGGATAGCACTTAGTTCACTAAGCCCAAAACCAACTAGTAAGTGAAACGCATCGTTTCACTTACTCAGATCCTTCACACCTGAACTTTAAAACGTGGCCATTGGATTATGCTCCCAGTCCAAGTCAAACCCTCATCCAACGGTGCTAACATCATCTTCAACCTTTTGAACATCTGAGCTTCGCGCCCAGCTCCTGCCACCACCGGTGGAGCTCCGGTCACCATCCCCAACCCTAGTTCTCTCTAGGAGCCTCTATTGCAAATGGTCAAAACATGAAACTCATCCCAAATCTTGCCACGAATTCAACCATACACTTAGTTTCCTCTGAAACATCAAGATTCACCATATCCAAATCTCAACTGAAAATGGTGATTCCCCTATTTAACATATGCTTGACGGTGAGGTCAGATGTTCCTCTCAACTTCGTGTTGAGCCGACCTTTGGGTTCGATGCCCGTTTGTTTAACAAATGCCTGGCGGCGAGGTCAGATGTTGCTCTCAACTTCGTGTTCGATGCCTATTTGTTTAACAGATGCCTTACGGCGAGGTCAGATATTCCTATGAACTTCGTGTTAAACCGGTCTTCGGGTTCTATGCCTGTTTGTTTAACTGATGCCTGACGGCAAGGTCATATGTCCTTCTCAACTTCGTGCTGAGCCGGCCTTCAGGTTCGATGCCTGTTTGTTTAGCAGATACCTGACGGCGACATCAGATGTTCCTCTCAACTTCGGGTTGACCTGGCCTTCGGGTTCAATTCCTGTTTTTTTAACAGATACCTGACAGTGAGGTCAGATGTTCTTCTCAACTTTGGGTTGAGCCGACCTCCGGGTTGGATCCCTGTTTGTTTAACAGATCCCTGACGGCAAGGTCAGATGTACTTCTCAACTTTGTGTTGAGCCGCCCTTCGGGTTCGATGCCTGTTTGTTTAACAAATGCCTGGCAGCGAGGTCAAATGTTCCTCTCAACTTCTTGTTGAGCCGGCCTTCGGGTTCGATGCCTGTTTGTTTAACATATGACAGACGGCGAGGTCTAATGTTCTTATCAACTTCGGGTTGAGCTGGCCATCAAATTTGATGCCTGTTTGTTTAACAGTGCCTGACAGCGAGGTCAGATGTTCTTCTCAACTTCGGGTTAAGCCGGCCTTCGTGCTCGATGCCTGTTTGTTTAACAGATCCCTGACAGCGAGGTCAGATATTCCTATGAACTTCGTGTTGAGCCGGCCTTCGGGTTCGATGCCTATTTGTTTAATAGATGCCTAACGGCGAGGTCAAATTTTCCTCTCAACTTCGTTTTGTGCCAGCCTTCGGGTTCGATGCCTGTTTGTTTAACAGATGCCAGACGACAATGTCAAATAGTTTTCTCAACTACGGGTTGAGACGGCGTTCGGGTTCGATTCCTGTTTGTTCAAAAAGATGCCTCACAGTGAGGTAAGATGCTCTTCTCAACTTAGTGTTGAGCCAGCCTTCGGGTTTGATGCATGTTTGTTTAACAGATTCCTGATGAGGATGTCAAATGTTCCTCTCAACTTCGTGTTGTGTCGGCCTTCAGGTTCGATGCCTGTTTGTTTAACAGATGCCTGACGGGGATGTCAAATGTTCCTCTCAACTTCGTGTTGAGCCGGCCTTCGGGTTCGATGCCTGTTTATTTAACATATGCTTGACGGCAAGGTGAAATGTTCCTCTAAACTTCGTGTTGAGCCGGCCTTCGAGTTCGATGCTCGTTTGTTTAATAAATGCCTGGCGGCGAGGTCAGATGTTGCTCTCAACTTCGTGTTGAGCTGGACTTCATGTTCGATGCCTATTTTTTTAACAGATGCCTTACAGCGAGGTCAGATATTCCAAAGAACTTCGTGTTGAGTCGGCCATCGAGTTCGATTCCTGTTTGTTTAACAGATGCCAACAGCGAGGTCAGATGTTCTTCTCAACTTCGGGTTGAGTCGGCCACTGGGTTGGATGCCTATTCGTTTAACATATCCCTGACGGCAAGGTCAGATGTACTTCTCAACTTTGTGTTGAGCCACCCTTCGAGTTCGATGATTGTTTGTTTAACAGATGCCTGACAGCGAGGTCAAATGATCCTCTCAACTTCTCGTTGAGCCGGCCTTTGGGTTCGATGCCTGTTTGTTTAACATATGCAAGACGGCGAGGTCTAATGTTCTTATCAACTTCGGGTTGAGCTGGCCATCAAGTTCGATGCATGTTTGTTTAACAGTGCCTGACAGCGAATTCAAATGTTCTTCTCAACATCGGGTTGAGCCGGCCATCGTGCTCGATGCCTGTTTGTTTAACAGATCCCTGACGGCGAGGTCAGATATTCCTATGAATTTTCGTGCTGAGCCGGCCATCGGGTTCGATGCCTGTTTGTTTAATAGATGCCTGACGGCGAGGTCAGATGTTCCTCTCAACTTTGTGTTGTGCCAGCCTTCGGGTTCGATGCCTGTTTGTTTAACAGATGCCTGACGGCTAAATCAAATGTTTTTCTCAACTACGGGTTGAGACGACGTTCGGGTTCGATGCCTGTTTGTTTAACAGATGCCTGACGGCGAGGTCAAATACTCCTCTCAACTTCGGGTTGAGTCGGCCTTCGGGTTCGATGCTTGTTTGTTTAACAGATGCCTGACGACGAGGTCTAATATTGTTATCAACTTCGGGTTGAGTTGGCCATAAAATTCGATGTCTGTTTGTTTAACAAATGCGTGACACCGAGGTCAGATGTTCTTCTCAACTTTGGGTTGAGCCGGCCTTCGTGTTTGATGCCTGTTCATTTAACAGATCCTTGACGGCGAGGTCAAATATTCCTATGAACTTTGTGTTGAGCCAGCCTTTGGGTTCGATGCCTGTTTGTTTAACAGATGCTTGACGGTGAGGTCAGATGTTCTTCAAAACTTCGGGTTGAGCCGGCCGTTGGGTTCGATGCCTGTTTGTTTAACATATGCTTGACGGCAAGGTCATATGTTGCGTTCAACTTCATTTTCGAAGCATATTTGCTTAACAGATGCCTAACGAAGAGGTCAGATATTCCTATGAACTTTGTGTTGAGTCGGCCTTCGGGTTCGATCCCTGTTTGTTTAACAGATGCCTGACAGCAAGGTCAGATATTCTTCTCAACTTCAGGTTAAGGCGGCCTTCGGGTTGGATCCCTGTTTGTTTAACAGATCCCTGACGGCAAGGTCAGATGTACTTCTCAACTTTGTCTTGAGCCGCCCTTCGGGTTCGATGCCTGTTTGTTTAACAGATGCCTGACAGCGAGGTCAAATGTTCCTCTCAACTTCTTGTTGAGCCGGCCTTCGAGTTCGATGCCTGTTTGTTTAACATATGCCAGACGGCGAGGTTTAATATTCTTATCAACTTCGGGTCAACCTGGCCATCAAATTAGATGCCTGTTTGTTTAACAGTGCCTGACAGCGAGGTCAGATGTTCTTCTCAACTTCAGGTTGAGTCGGCCTTCGTGCTCGATGCCTGTTTGTTTAACAGATCCCTGATGGTGAGGTCAGATATTCCAATGAACTTCGTGTTGAGCCGGCCTTCGGGTTCGATGCCTGTTTGTTTAATAGATGCCTGAGCGCGAGGTCAGATGTTCCTCTCAACTTCATGTTGTGCCAGCCTTCGGGTTCGATGCCTGTTTGTTTAACGGATTCCAGACGGCTAGGTCAAATGTTTTTCTCAACTACGGGTTGAGACGGCGTTCGGGTTCGATTTTTGTTTGTTTAAAAGATGCCTCAAGGTGAGGTAAGATGTTCTTCTCAACTTTGGGTTGAGCCAGCCTTCGGGTTTGATGCATGTTTGTCTAACAGATGCTTGACGGGGACGTCAAATATTCCTCTCAACTTCGTGTTGTGCCGGACTTCAGGTTCGATGCCTGTTTGTTTAACAGATGCCTGACGGCGACGCCAAATGTTCCTCTCAACTTTGTGTTGAGCCGGCCTTCGGGTTCGATGCCTATTTTTTTAACAGATGCCTGACGGCGAGATCAAATGTTCTTCTCAACTTTTGGTTGAGCCGGCCTTCGGGTTCGATGCCTGTTTCTTTAACATATGCTTGACGGAGAGGTCAAATGTTTCTCTCAACTTCGTGTTGAGTCGGCCTTCGGGTTCGATGCCCATTTGTTTAGCAAATGCCTGGCGGCGAGGTTAGATGTTGCTCTCAACTTCGTGTTGAGCGGGACTTCATGTTCGATGCCTATTTGTTTAACAGACGCCTTACGGCGAGGTCAGATATTCCTATGAACTTCGTGTTGAGTCGGCCTTCGAGTTCGATGCCTGTTTGTTTAATAGATGCCGGACAGCGAGGACAGATGTTCTTCTCAATTTCAGGTTGAGCCGCCCTTCGGGTTCGATGTGTGTTTGTTTAACAGATGCCTAATGGAAAGGTCAAATGTTCCTCTCAACTTTGTGTTAAGCCGACATTGGGTTACGATGCTTATTTGTTTAACAGATACCTGGTGGCGAGGTCAGATGTTCTTCTCACCTTCGGTTTGAGCCGGCCTTCAGGTTTGATTCCTGTTTGTTTAACTAATGCTTGACCACGAGGTCAGATGTTCTTATAAACTTCGGGATGAGCCGACCATCAATCTCGATGCCTATTTGTTTAACAGATGCCTGACAGCGAGGTCAGATGTTCTTCTCAACTTCGGGTTGAGCCGGCCTCCGGGTTGGATGCATGTTTGTTTAACAGATCCCTGACGGCAAGGTCAGATGTACTTCTCAACTTTATGTTGAGCCGCCCTTCGGGTTCGATGCCTGTTTGTTTAACAGATGCCTGACGGCGAGGTCAAATGTTCCTCTCAACTTCTTGTTGAGCCGGCCTTCGGGTTTGATGCCTGCTTGTTTAACATATGCCAGACGACGAGGTCTAATGTTCTTATCAACTTCGGGTTGAGTTGGCCATCAAGTTCGATGCATGTTTGTTTAACCGTGCCTGACAGCGAAGTCAGATGTTCTTCTCAACTTCGGGTTGAGCCGGCCTTCGTGCTCGATGCCTGTTTGTTTAATAGATCCCTGAGGGCGAGGTCAGATATTCCGATGAACTTCGTGTTGAGTCGGCCTTCGGGTTCGATGCCTGTTTGTTTAATAGATGCCTGACGGCGAGGTCAGATGTTCCTCTCAACTTTGTGTTGTGCCAGCCTTCGGGTTTGATGCCTGTTTGTTTAACAGATGCCTGACGGCCAGGTCAAATGTTTTTCTCGACTACGGGTTGAGACGACGTTCGGGTTCGATGCCTGTTTGTTTAACAGATGCCTGACGGCGAGGTCAAATATTCCTCTCAACTTCGGGTTGAGTCGGCCTTTGGGTTTGATGCCTGTTTGTTTAACAGATGCCTGACGGCGAGGTCTAATATTCTTATCAACTTCGGGTTGAGTTGGCCATCAAATTCGATGTCTGTTTGTTTAACAGATGCGTGACATCGAGGTCAGATGTTCTTCTCAACTTTGGGTTGAGCCGACCTTCGTGTTTGATGCCTGTTTATTTAATAGATCCTTGACGGCAAGGTCAGATGTTCCTATGAACTTTGTGTTGAGCCAGCCTTCGGGTTCGATTCCTGTTTGTTTAACAGATGCTTGACGGTGAGGTCAGATGTTCTTCTCAACTCTGGGTTGAGCTGGCCGTCGGGTTCGATGCCTTTTTGTTTAACATATGCCTGACGGCGAGGTCAAATGTTCTTTTCAACTTTTGGTTGAGCCGACCTTCGGGTTCGATGCCTGTTTATTTAACATATGCTTGACGGCGAGGTCATATGTTTCTTTCAACTTCGTGTTCAATGCCTATTTGCTTAACAGATGCCTTATAGAGAGGTAAGATATTCCTATGAACTTCGTGTTGAGTCGGCCTTCGGGTTTGATCCCTATTTGTTTAACAGATGCCTGACAGCGAGGTTAGATGTTCTTCTCAACTTTGGGTTAAGCCGGCTTCTGGGTTGGATCCCTGTTTGTTTAACAGATCCCTGACGGCAAGGTCAGATGTACTTCATAACTTTGTGTTGAGCCGCCCTTCGGGTTTGATCCCTGTTTGTTTAACAGATGCCTGACGGCGAGGTCAAATGTTCCTCATAACTTCTTGTTGAGTCGGCGTTCGGGTTCGATGCCTGTTTGTTTAACATATGCTAGACGGCGAGGTCTAATGTTCTTATCAACTTCGGGTCGAGTTGGCCATCAAATTTGATGCCTGTTTGTTTAACAGTGTCTGACAGCGAGGTCAGATGTTCTTCTCAACTTCGGGTTGAGCCAGCCTTCGCGCTCGATGCCTGTTTATTTAACAGATCCCTGACAGCCAGGTCAGATATTCCTATAAACTTCGTGTTGAGCCGGCCTTCAGGTTCGATGCCTGTTTGTTTAATAGATGCCTGACGGCGAGGTCCGATGTTCCTCTCAACTTCGTGTTGTGCCAGCCTTCGGGTTCGATGCATGTTTGTTTAACGGATGCCAGACGGCTAGGTCAAATGTTTTTCTCAACTACGGGTTGAGACGGCGTTCGGGTTCGATTCCTGTTTGTTTAAAAGATGCCTCACAGTGAGGTAAGATGTTCTTCTCAACTTTGGGTTGAGCCAGCCTTCGGGTTTGATGCATGTTTGTTTAACAGATGCCTAACGGGGACGTCAAATGTTCCTTTCAACTTCGTGTTGTGCCGGCCTTCAGGTTCGATGCCTGTTTGTTTAACAGATGCCTGACGGGGACGTCAAATGTTCCTCTCAACTTCGTGTTGAGCCGGCCTTCGGGTTCGATGCCTGTTTGTTTAACAGATGCCTGACGGCGAGATCAAATGTTCTTCTCAACTTTTGGTTGATCCGGCCTTCGGGTTCGATGCCTGTTTTTTAACATATGCTTGACGGAGAGGTCAAATGTTCCTCTCAACTTCGTGTTGAGCGAGCCTTCGGGTTCGATGCCCGTTTGTTTAACAAATGTCTGGCGGCAAGGTCAGATGTTGCTCTCAACTTCGTGTTGAGCGGGACTTCGTGTTCGATGCCTATTTGTTTAACAGATGCTTTACGGCGAGGTAAGATATTCCTATGAACTTCGTGTTGAGTCGGCCTTCGAGTTCAATGCCTGTTTGTTTAATAGATGCCTGGCAGCGAGGTCAGATGTTCTTCTCAACTTCAGGTTCAGCCGCCCTTCGGGTTCGATGCGTGTTTGTTTAACAGATGCCTAATGGCGAGGTCAAATGTTCCTCTCAACTTTCTGTTGAGGCAGCATTGGGGTTCGATGCTTATTTGTTTAACCGATGCCTGGCGGTGAGGTCAGATGATCTTTTCACCTTCAGTTTGAGCCGGCCTTCAGGTTTGATTCCTGTTTGTTTAACTGATGCTTGACCACGAGGTCAGATGTTCTTCTCAACTTCGGGATGAGCCGACCATCAATCTCGATGCCTATTTTTTTAACAGATGCCTGACAGCGAGGTCAGATGTTGTTCTCAACTTCGGGTTGAGCCGGCTTCCGGGTTGGATGCCTGTTTGTTTAACAGATCCCTGACGGCAAGGTCAGATGTACTTCTCAACTTTGTGTTGAGCCGCCTTTCGGGTTCGATGCCTGTTTATTTAACAGATGCCTGACGGCGAGGTCAAATGTTCCTCTCAACTTCTTATTTAGCCGGCCTTCGGGTTCAATGCCTGTTTGTTTAACATATGCCAGACGACAAGGTCTAATGTTCTTATCAACTTCGGGTCGAGCTGGCCATAAACATCGATGCCTGTTTGTTTAACAGTGTCTGACAGCGTGATCAGATGTTCTTCTCAACTTCGGGTTGAGCCGGCCTTCGTGCTCGATGCCTGTTTGTTTAACAGATCCCTGACGGCGAGGTCAGATATTCCTATGAACTTCGTGTTGAGCCGACCTTCGGATTCGATGGCTGTTTGTTTAATAGATGCCTGACGGCGAGGTCAGATGTTCCTCTCAACTTCGTGTTGTGCCAGCCTTCGGGTTCGATGCATGTTTGTTTAACGGATGCCAGACGGCTAGGTCAAATGTTTTTCTCAACTACGGGTTGAGACGGCATTCGGGTTCGATTCCTGTTTGTTTAAAAGATGCCTCACGGTGAGGTAAGATGTTCTTCTCAACTTTGGGTTGAGCCAGCCTTCGGTTTGATGCATGTTTGTTTAACAGATGCCTGACGGGGACGTCAAATGTTCCTCTCAACTTCGTGTTGTGCCGGCTTTCAGGTTCGATGCCTGTTTGTTTAACAGATGCCTGAAGGGGACGTCAAATGTGCCTCTCAACTTCGTGTTGAGCCGGCCTTCGGGTTCGATGCCTGTTTGTTTAACAGATGCCTGACGGCGAGATCAAATGTTCTTATCAACTTTTGCTTGATCCGGCCTTCGGGTTCGATGCCTGTTTATGTAACATATGCTTGACGGAGAGGTCAATTGTTCCTCTCAACTTCGTGTTGAGCCGGCCTTTGGGTTCGATGCCCGTTTGTTTAAAAAATGCCTGGCGGTGAGGTCAGATGTTGCTCTCAACTTCCTGTTGAGCAGGACTTCGTGTTCGATGCCTATTTGTTTAACAGATGCCTTACGGCGAGGTCAGATATTCCTATGAACTTCGTGTTGAGTCGGCCTTTGAGTTCGATGCCTGTTTTTTTAATGGATGCCTGACAGCGAGGTCAGATGTACTTCTCAACTTCTGGTTGAGCCGCCCTTCGGGTTCGATGCGTGTTTGTTTAACAGATGCCTAATGGCAAGGTCAAATGTTCCTCTCAACTTTGTGTTGAGCCAGCATTGGGGTTCGATGCTTATTTGTTTAACAGATGCTTGGCGGCGAGGTCAGATGTTCTTCTCACCTTCAGTTTAAGCCGGCCTTCGGGTTTGATTCCTGTTTGTTTAACTGATGCTTGACCATGAGGTCAGATGTTCTTCTCAACTTCGGGTTGAGCCAGCCTCTGGGTTGGATGCCTGTTTGTTTAACAGATCCCTGACGCCAAGGTCAGATGTACTTCTCAACTTTGTGTTGAGCCGCCCTTCGGGTTCGATGCCTGTTTGTTTAACAGATGCCTGACGGCGAGGTCAAATGTTCCTCTCAACTTCTTGTTGAGCCGGCCTTCGTGTTCGATGCCTGCTTGTTTAACATATCCCAGACGGCGAGGTCTAATGTTCTTATCAACTTCGGGTTGAGCTGGCCATCAAGTTCGATGCCTGTTTGTTTAACAGTGCCTGACAGCGAGGTCAGATGTTCTTCTCAACTTCGGGTTGAGCCGGCCTTCGTGCTCGATGCCTGTTTGTTTAACATATCCCTGATGGCGAGGTCAGATATTCCTATGAACTTCGTGTTGAGCCGGCCTTCGGGTTCGATGCCTGTTTGTTTAATAGATGCCTGACGGCGAGGTCAGATGTTCCTCTCAACTTTGTGTTGTGCAAGCCTTCGAGTTCGATTCCTGTTTGTTTAACAGAAGCCTGACGGCTAGGTCAAATGTTTTTTTTAACTACGGGTTAAGACGACGTTCGGGTTCGATGCCTATTTGTTTAACAGATGCCTGACGGCGAGGTAAAATATTCCTCTCAACTTTGGGTTGAGTCGGCCTTCGGGTTTGATGCCTGTTTGTTTAACAGATGCCTGACGGTGAGGTCTAATATTCTTATCAACTTCGGGTTGAGTTGGCCATCAAATTTGATGTCTGTTTGTTTAATAGATGCGTGACATCGAGGTCAGATGTTCTTCTCAACTTTGGGTTGAGTCGGCCTTCGTGTTTGACGCTTGTTTGTTTAACAGATACTTGACGGCGAGGTCAGATATTCCTATGAAATTTGTGTTGAGCCAGCCTTCGGGTTCGATGCCTGTTTGTTTAACAGATGCTTAACGGTGAGGCCAGATGTTCTTCTCAACTTCGGGTTGAGCCGGCCGTCGGGTTCGATGCCTGTTTGTTTAACATATGCCTGACGGCGAGGTCAAATGTTCTTCTCAACTTTTGGTTGAGCCGACCTTCGGGTTCGATGCATGTTTATTTAACATATGCTTGACGACGAGGTCATATGTTTTTTTCAACTTCGTGTTCGATGCCTATTTGCTTAACAGATGCCTTACGGAGAGGTCAGATATTTCTATGAACTTCGTGTTGAGTCGGCCTTCGGGTTTCATCCCTGTTTGTTTAACAGATGCCTGACAGCGAGGTCAGATGTTCTTCTCAACTTCGGGTTAAGCCAGCCTCCGGGTTGGATCCCTGTTTGTTTAACAGATCCCTGACGGCAAGGTCAGATGTACTTCTCAACTTTGTGTTGAGCCGCCCTTCGGGTTGAATGCCTGTTTGTTTAACAGATGCCTGACGGAGAGGTCAAATGTTCCTCTCAACTTCTTGTTGAGCCGACCTTCGGGTTCGATGCCTGTTTGTTTAACATATGCCAGACGGCGTGGTCTAATGTTCTAATCAACTTTGGGTTGAGCTGGCCATCAACTTCGATGCTTGTTGGTTTAACAGTGTCTGGCAGCAAGGTCAGATGTTCTTCTCAACTTCGGGTAGAGCCGACCTTTGTGCTCGATGTCCTTTGTTTAACAGATCCCTGACGGCGAGGTTAGATATTCCTATGAACTTCGTGTTGAGCCGGCCTTCGGGTTTGATGCATGTTTGTTTAACGGATGCCAGACGGCTAGGTCAAATGTTCCACTCAACTTTGTGTTGTGCCAGCCTTCGGGTTCGATGCCTGTTTGTTTAACAGATGCCAGACGGCTGGGTCAAATGTTCCACTCAACTTTGTGTTGTGCCAGCCTTCGGGTTCGGTGCCTGTTTGTTTAACAGATGCCAGACGGCGTTCGGGTTCGATTCCTGTTTGTTTAAAAGATGCCTCACGGTGAGGTAAGATGTTCTTTTCAACTTTGGGTTGAGCCAGCCTTCGGGTTTGATGCATGTTTGTTTAACAAATGCCTGACAGGGACGTCAAATGTTCCTCTCAACTTCGTGTTGAGTCGGCCTTCGGGTTAGATGTCTGTTTGTTTAATAGATGCCTGACGGCGATATCAAATGTTCTTCTTAACTTTTGGTTAAGCCGGCCTTCGGGTTCGATGCCTGTTTATTTAACATATGCTTGACAGCGAGGTCAAATGTTCCTCTCAACTTCGTGTTGAGCCGGCCTTCGGGTTCGATGCCCGTTTGTTTAACAAATGCTTGGCGGCGAGCTCAGATGTTGCTCTCAACTTTGTGTTGAGCGGGACTTCGTGTTCGATGCCTATTTGTTTAACAGATGCCTTACGGCGAGGTCAGATATTCCTATGAACTTCGTGTTGAGTCGGGCTTCGAGTTCGATGCCTGTTTGTTTAATAGATGCCTGACAGCGAGGTCAGATGTTCTTCTCAACTTAAGGTTGAGCCGCCCTTCGGGTTCGATGCGTGTTTGTTTAACTGATGCCTAATGGCGAGGTCAAATGTTCCTCTATACTTTGTGTTGAGCCGGCATTGGGGTTCGATGCTTATTTGTTTAACAGATGCCTGGCGGCGAGGTCAGATGTTCTTCTCACCTTCGGTTTGAGCCGGCCTTCGGGTTTGATTCCTGTTTGTTTAACTGATGCTTGACCACGAGGTCAGATGTTCTTCTCAACTTCGGGATGAGCCGACCATCAATCTCGATGCCTATTTGTTTAACAGATGCCTGACAGTGAGGTCAGATGTTCTTCTCAACTTCGGGTTGAGCCGGCCTCCGGGTTGGATGCCTGTTTGTTTAACAGATCCCTGACGGCAAGGTCAGATGTACTTCTCAACTTTATGTTGAGCCGCCCTTCGGGTTCGATGCCTGTTTGTTTAACAGATGCCTGACGGCGAGGTCAAATGTTCCTCTCAACTTCTTGTTGAGCCGCCCTTCGGGTTCGATGCCTGTTTCTTTAACAGATGCCTGACGGCAAGGTCAAATGTTCCTCTCAACTTCTTGTTGAGTCGGCCTTTGAGTTCGATGCCTGCTTGTTTAACATATGCCAGACGGCGAGGTCTAATGTTCTTATCAACTTTGGGTTGAGCTGGCCATCATGTTCGATGCCTGTTTGTTTAACAGTGCCTGACAGCGAGGTCAGATGTTCTTCTCAACTTCGGGTTGAGCCGACCTGCGTGCTCGATGCCTGTTTGTTTAACAGATCCCTGACGGCGAGGTCAGATATTCCTATGAACTTCGTGTTGAACCGGCCTTTGGGTTCGATGCCTGTTTGTTTAATAGATGCCTGACGGTGAGGTCAGATGTTCCTCTCAACTTTGTGTTGTGTCAGCCTTCGGGTTCGATGCCTGTTTGTTTAACAGATGCCTGACGGCTAGGTCAAATGTTTTTCTCAACTACGGGTTGAGACGATGTTCGGGTTCGATGCCTGTTTGTTTAACAGATGCCTGACGGCGAGGTCAAATATTCCTCTCAACTTCGGGTTGAATCGGCCTTCGGGTTCGATGCCTGTTTGTTTAACAGATGCCTGACGGCGAGGTCTAATATTCTTGTCAACTTCGGGTTGAGCTGGCCATCAAATTCGATGTCTGTTTATTTAACAGATGTGTGACAGCGAGGTCAGATGTTCTTCATAACTTTGGGTTGAGCCGACCTTCGTGCTCGATGCCGGTTTGTTTGACAGATCCCTGACGGCGAGGTCAGATATTCCTATGAACTTCGTGTTGAGCCGGCCATCGGGTTTGAAGCCTATTTGTTTAATAGATGCCTGACGGCGAGGTCAGATGTTCCTCTCAACTTTGTGTTGTACCAGCCTTCAGGTTCGATGCCTGTTTGTTTAACAGATGCCAGACGGCTAGGTCAAATGTTTTTCTCAACTACGGGTTGAGACAACGTTCGGGTTCGATTCCTGTTTGTTTAAAAGATGCATCACAGGGAGGTAAGATGTTCTTTTCAACTTTGGGTTGAGCCAGCCTTCGGGTTTGATGCATGTTTGTTTAACAGATGCCTGACGGGGACGTCAAATGTTCCTCTCAACTTCTTGTTGAGCCGACCTTCAGGTCCGATGCCTGTTTGTTTAACAGATGCCTGACGGGGACGTCAAATGTTCCTCTCAACTTCGTGTTAAGCCGGCCTTCGAGTTAGATATATGTTTGTTTAACAGATGCCTGACGGCGAGATCAAATGTTTTTCTCAACTTTTGGTTGAGCCGGCCTTCGGGTTCGATGCCTGTTTATTTAACATATGCTTGACGACGAGGTCAAATGTTCCTCTCAAGTTCGTGTTGAGTCGGACTTCGGGTTCGATGCCCGTTTTTGTAACAAATGTCTGGTGGCGAGCTCAGATTTTGCTCTCAACTTCGTGTTTAGCGGGACTTCGTGTTCGATGCCTATATGTTTAACAGATGCCTTACGGTGAGGTCAGATATTCCTATGAACTTCGTGTTTAGTCGGCCTTCGGGTTCGATGCCTGTTTGTTTAACAGATGCCTGACAGCGACGTTAGATGTTCTTCTCAACTTTGGGGTTAGCCGCCCTTCGGGTTTGATGCCTGTTTATTTAACATATGCCTGAAGACGAGGTCAAATGTTCCTCTCAACTTCGTGTTGAGCCGGTCTTGGGGTTCGATGCCTATTTGTTTAACAGATGCCAAGCAGCGAGGTCAGATGTTCTTCTCACCTTCAGTTTGAGCCGGCGTTCGGGTTCGATTCCTGTTTATTTAACTTATGCCTGACCACGAGGTCAGATGTTCTTCTCAACTTCGGGATGAGCCGACCAACAATCTCGATGCCTGACAGCGAGGTCAGATGTTCTTCTCAACTTCGGGTTGGGCCGGCCTCCGGGTTCGATGCCTGTTTGTTTAACAGATCGCTGACGGCAAGGTCAGATGTACTTCTCAACTTTGTGTTGAGCCGCCCTTCAGGTTCAATGCCTGTTTGTTTAACAGATGCCTGACGGCGAGGTCAAATGTTCCTCTTGACTTCTTGTTGAGCCGGCCTTCGGGTTTGATGTCTATTTGTTTAACATATGCGAGATGGCGAGGTCTAATGTTCTTATCAACTTCGGCTTAAGCTGGCCATCAAATTCGATGCCTGTTAATTTAATAGTTCCTGACAGCGATGTCAAATGTTCTTCTCAACTTCGGGTTGAGCCGACCTTCGTGCTCGATGCCTGTTTGTTTAACAGATCCCTGACGCCGAGGTCAGATATTCCTATGAAATTCGTGTTGAGCCGGCCTTCGGGTTCGATGCCTGTTTGTTTAACAGATGCCTGAAAGCGAGGTCAGATGTTCTTCTCAATTTCGGGTTGAGCCAGCCTTCGGATTCGATGCCTGTTTGTTTAACAGATGCCTAACTGTTGCACCCCAAAATTTGCCCAACCTCTTTTCTTACTTGGTTTATGTTTCATTGCATTAACATTTGCATAGTTATATCATTTGCATATCATGATATCATTCATATAGAAGGGGATCAAGTGTGATTTTTATCAAGAGAAGCCTAGCAAGAGGTCTTATTCAAGATTGAGAAGTTATCAAAGTCATCAGGAGGTGGTTTGAGTGCCTAAGGGTTTAGATGCTTGCATGTGGATTTTCTCCTAACTTGAGGATCAATTGAAGACCATCAGAGGGATGTGAGGTTTTTAATATGAGAAGAGTATGTGTATGGAGCTCATAGAATGCCTAGAGGGCCATGGGAGAGTTCAATCAAGTCATTGTGTCAAATGCAAGAGCCACAGTTGAGGTGCAAGCAATTAGGGTTTCATCTGGGTCAATCATAGGTCAACTGTGAAATTGAAGAGTATCAAAGCCTACTTTTAGGTCATGGAGTTCATGAAATGATATGATGAGACATTAGTGGTGTTGTGCCAAGATCAAGTCAAGAAGAGACAAGAGTGTGGGAAGTTGCTAAATTAGGGTTTCAGTGTAAAATTCCCTGTTTAGTGCCTAACTTCAAGACCACATAAGTCAAGATGCAAGTTTCAAATGGATCTTTGGCCAACATGAAACTTATAGAGCATCTCAATACCTTTAATTTTATTACTATAAGTCCTCAAAGGGATTTATAGAACTCATGTTATGGTCTAGACAAGTTACAAGTCCTCAGATGCCTCTGAAATTAGTCTGTGAAAATCATCTGACTTCAAAGCTATTTTTGACCTAGACGGAGGGTTCACCTGAACTTTTGGCCAACCTAAAAGTTGTTCCTCATGATCTTAGCTTTCTAAATTGTACTAGACGTCTTCCATCTGATTTGTAGAACTCAAGTTATGAGGTTTACAAGTCAGGGGTATTTTGGGAAAGTGAGATTATAGGCCATTTTCAATCATAGGTCAAAATCTCCAACTTGCACTTGTGAAATGGATTTTTGTTCAATATGAAACTTGTTCAAAATGTGGTTTTTAGGCTAACCAAGAAGTCATGATGGATTGATTGGACTCATATCAAGATTTGGTTTGAAATGGCTTAAAAAGGGAGATTTTCAAAGGATTCAAAATTGAAAAATCCAAATTAATGGTTAAGTGACCAAAACATGTCAAATAAGTGCTCATTTTGATTGGAAATTTCATTTCAAGCACAATGACATTGGTGGATTTTTGAGTTTAGGCCAATTTTCACAAGTTATAATGGTGTTGCTTCATGTGCAAGTTACATATCCAAAACATTCACCCAGACATTTCAAGTGTTCCTTTTGATCTGAATGCATTCACAAGGCAATTTGCAAGTGATTAGAAGCTTCTAGAGCAAGCTCCATGGAAAAATTCGTGACTGTCACATGTGTCACACCCTCATTTTCTCCTTTAGCCTTTATACCCTACATTCGCCATACCATACATCATTTTATTGCATATCGAGCATGTGGGTACGGATTGGGTCGATTTGTCATTTTCCATTTCAAATGAGATAACTTGTCTATCTTGGACTACATGGAAGAAAAGGTTCATTATCTAAGGTTTGATCTAAATTGGAAAGTCTACTCATGTGGATTTCTTCAAGAAGAAGTTACTTGACAAAATATTAGGATATTTAAGATATATTCCTAATGACCATGAAATGCAAGGCATAATTCAAGATTGCTTCATCCAATTTTGTTTTAAATTATTGATCAAGTGGAGTTCAAATTTACATAGCATGAGTCAAGATCACAAGTCCATAACTCAAGACTTCGTCCATTTCAAACTTAATGGTCCTAAGGAAATCCATCATGAATTCAAGATTAAAAGCAAGAATATTACAAAGAGAAGTTTTATGACATTACAAGAATGTCATTTGTTGCAAGATTTCCAACTCTAAGTAATGTTTAGAAATTAATTTATTTCTAATACTTCATTCAAGTCTCTAGTCAAATTCATGTTATGGTAATACCACACCAAGTCTACATTATGTTTACAAACATCCAAGAAACATGCAAGGATTAAATCAAGATTGGAATGTTTTAAGACCAAGAATATGCATGTTTAATCAAGGCAAAATAGTCCCATGCAAGAGGTGACAAATTTCTTCATGTCACAAGATCACGTGTCACAAGACCAAGGGAATAACATGTGGCAATGCATCTAAATATCATATTTCAAAATGCTGTCAAGAGGTAGTAGCTTTGACCAAGAGGAGTTGTCCAAACACAAACCAACAAAATAGGTGCAAGGCACAAGGTGCTGCAGAAAAACAGCATAGGCAAAGTGCAACAGCAAAAATGCAGCATAGCTCTTGCATGGAAATGGAAAGAAAGAGAGTGGCATGAGGGAAGGTGGTAAGAGACACCACTCCATGAAAAATCTGATATGTGGGGAGAAGTGAAAACCCTAAAGGAGCTGAGATAAGAGGAGGGGGCTGTAAACAAAAAAGGGATCACTCTTCATTCATTCAACATCCATTCTACACACCTTTGCAAAACTAGAAAATAGAGAGAGCAAAGAAAGCCCTAAAAAACCAGAAAAATAGAAAGCTTTACAAACTAGAAAAAGAGAGTGATATAGAACCAAGAGGATCATTGAGAAACAAAACCTTCACAGCATAGAGTGAAGAGGAGTGAAGTACTTTCAACTAGGACCAAGGAGGACTTGCAAGAAGGAATGAAAGCTCTTGGGTATCCATTTCCTCCAACCTCTCTCCCTTTATTTTTGCTCTTACATTCATTTTGTTTACTCATTTATGTATTGTTGTATTGTATGTTTCATGTAAGGTTCCAAAAGGACCAAGAAACCGTTCTTAAGAAATCACAAAAACGAAAGAAAAACATAGAAAAAGTTAGGTTTTTCACTCTGGTAGCCTGACACGGGCCGTGTCCCACAACACGGCCACCCGTGTCGCCCAACACGGGCCGTGTCACAAAACACGGCCACCCGTGTTGCACTTCTGTTTGAGGTTTCAACATCCAAAAACCCCAGGTTTCACAACACGGGCCGTGTCACACAACACGGCCACCCGTGTTGCACCTCTGTTTGCCCTAAAAATCATTTTTCACCTAGACTTTACAACACGGGCCGTGTCACACAACACGGCCACCCGTGTTGCACCTCTGTCATGCCCTAAAACTCACATTGCAGGTACCCTATGATACGGGCCGTGTCATACAACACGGCCACCCGTGTTACTCGTGCCGTTTTTATTGCATGTCTCGTTTTTTTTTAGCCGACCAATCCCATATGTTGTATGATTTTAGTGTGAATATTGCTATTGTCCTTGGTGACTTTTGATTCCAAAAACCATTTTCAAAAAAACAAACTCTCAATTTTATCGAGCCATTTTCAACCCTTGTAAGTCGGCCGCCTTGTGCGTCCGCCATTGACCTTGTTCGTATCACCTCAAATACTTTTACAAACAATAAACCTTGATCCAACGTCAAGTGGTTCTCTTTTCTCATAAAAAATCCAAAACACAATAACATAAACGATTAGAATTATGCACCGCAAACTTTAAAGTGGTGGAAAAGGAATGAGAATGGAGTCCTCCTACACTCGTTCCGAATGTTTTGGATACAAGGCGCTCGACTTGCTTATTCGAAACATTCATTTTTATCCAAAGTCTTTTGTGTATAATCCTAATCAAGAACAATTTCTCTTAAGAAACTTAAAAATAACATCAACTCATCAAACCTATTTTCGCCTTAGGGCATCAATCAAAAAACCCTTGTTCAAGGTATAAAATCAACCAACAAACAACAATTTCACAAGCCTCCGAACTACGGAGCTCTGATTCTTCACTTCTTTTAAGTGAGGATACGTAGGCACAAGGGCCACAATCCTTGGCGAGCATTAAAATAAATAAACCAACCCCTCTTTTCCGTAAGCAAGTAAAATTTTATAGTAGAACACCCATTCACGCGAAATAACCTAGGAGGTTCCCATCGAGTACGATGGATGCGAGGGGGTGCTAACACCTTCCCCTCGCATAACCGGCTCCCGAACCCTAAGACTTGGTTGCGATGACCACACTCTTCTCCCAAAGGTTTTATCTCTATTTCCCTTTCCACCCGTGGGATAAATAAAATCCGGTGGCGACTCTGTGTCAATTTTCGCGTAGCGACAACATGGAGATTTTGAGGAGAAAAATAGAAAATTGAAATGGCTGGATTGGGCTCCAATTGGATTCAAAAAGCCCATAGACATGTTCTATTTATGTCCTTTGATGATTTTAGAATCATTTTGGTGCAATTTTCGTGGCTGAAGCAGAGATAGCAAGTTCATTTTCAAGCAAGCAAGTGCAGATCGGGTTTTGAGTTCCAAGCCAATTCAGATCAAATTGAAGGTTTCAACATCTTTCTCTGGCATCCTTGAGTGATTCTGGAGAGTTTTGAAGCTTGATTCATGCTCTAGATACCTCTGTTCATAGATCTACACCAGGTATGTAAACTTCAAGTTTCTCATAATTATAAGAAGATGTAGATCAATTTGCATATGTGGTTAGGATCTAGTTAAGGAGTAGATCATTTCTGGACAGAATTTTGGACAATTAGAGACAAACTTAGGTGATATATGATTTGTATTTGAGCACGGTTTGACCTGATCTTAAGGCTATAACACGAATTGGATAGATCAGGTTAATGTATGAAGTGTGAGGATCATTTCTATGCAATTAGATTTTGATTTGGTGATGATCAATTTGAGTGTGATTTCTGAAACTTGAATCGTGTTTTAAGACATAGCCTGATCTAGAGAATTTGGAGAGGATATCTGAGATCCTTGTGAGTTTCTGATGAGTTTGATGTAAGGATTGATGAACTTTGGTTGCCTGTGAGTATTTGCTCACCGGAGAAGACGACCGGAAGTCTTCTCCGGCCACCACACCTGAGTTCCCTCTGTTTTGGCATTTGAATGGAGAAGATGACTAGGAGCCATCAGATCAAGCCTTGACGAACGACCAGTCCACGCATCCAACTGCCACGTTTTATTTGTTTTTGTTGACTTCTGAAGACTAAAACGCTGTCGTTTCATTAAATGAGGTGGCACTCCCTCAAGCATCAGATCAGCTGACCAGTCCATGCATCCAATGGCTCTCTTATTTTCCTGCGCTTTGATTTATTTTTATTCATTTTGTTTTATTTTTAATGCAAATTAATTCCAAAAATCACAATAAATCCATTTTTTATCAAAAAAATATTTTAAAAATATCTCCATGCTCCTGATTAAACTTGTGATTTTCTGGGATCAATAAATTTCATTTCCATGCATTTTTCAATTTTATTTGATTTTTCTCATTTTGTTTATTTCTTTAATTTTTTCATAATTGTTCATCTGTTTTGTTGATTTTAGTGTGACCTTGTGGTATTGAATCTGGCTGTGATTTTTGAGTATGTTATAGGTTAGATGTGCATGCTACCTTAGGATTTTTATTAGATTTTTTCAACAATTATAGGTTCTGTTTTAGGTGAGATATTTAGAGCCTTCCCAAACTTGTGGTTTACCTTGACATGTTTCAACTTAGGAATTGTTTAGTGGACCTAGAAGTTGATTTAGGCTTTGATATTTGAAACATGCATGTTCCCCTAGGAAATTCAAAACATGCATGTTCCCCTAGGAAATTTATTATAATTTTACAACTTAGTTTTCTAGTTTAGGTAGAATTTGCAGTATGTGTTGCTTGTGGTGTTCCATCTTTGGTACCTTGCTTTGTTTGGTCTTGTTGGTGGCTTTGGAGCTTGAAGTGCTTGAATTCCTTTTTGGAGGAGCTTTTGGACATCATGTAACTGTTGTGGCTTGGCTTGTGGAGCTTGGAGTTGAAGGTTTCTTCCTCTTTTAGGAGCTTTTTAGGAGCTTATAAGATTAGGGTTTAGGAAGAGCCATTAGAACTAGTCTTTCTTCTTTCATCAAACATAGAATGCCTTGCTTGCTTATATTCTATCCTATGATGCAAAGTCCTCTTAAGGAAGCTACATCTCTCCTTTGGAGGGATGAGTGGCATGCCTTAATGAGTAGAACTTTTGAGGATGCACTTTCTTTTCATGTTGGTTCCTGATGAATTCCTTTGGTTTTCATCAGGTTTCCTAACATTGTAACTTGATCTCAATGATGATTTCTCTTCTTGTGGAGCTTGCTAGAGTTTGAAGATGAAGAATTGAAGAAGCTTGAAGATAGGAGATAGCTTGAAGATGAAGATTCTTTGCTATCAAATCAACTTTGCTGACAAGAGCTGCTGTTGAAGGCTGAAGTTGCTATCTGTAGAAGATTGTTGTTGCTGCTTGGGCTGCTTCCTCTGTTTTTCTTTTGTTATATTGTCTGTTTGCTTGTGTTGCCTACCTTTAGGTTTGAGGTGGAGCTTGTCTCCCCTTGCCTGTTGTTTTCTTAGGTTTGAGGTTGAGTCGGACTCCCTTGCCTCGCTTGTACTGTTGCATAGCATGCATTTTACTGTTTACTGTTTACTGCTTGCTTTATTTTGCTGTTTTCCCCTAGGATCTCTGATTTCCTCTGTGCAAGAGGGAATTATGACAGACATTAGGTTTTTAAACCATGCATGATAACTGTAGGTAGACTCCCTTTCAACCATAGTTTTAGGGCGTCTTTCTCTTCTCATCTCAAAACAATTCAAAAACACAGTAATAAGGTTAATTGAAGTCATATGGTACGAGCCTTAAGCTATCTGGGAAAAGGTTGGTGGAGGGTCTCTCTCCAGTAATCTGGATGTTTAGTGTGGTACCCCTTGGGTGAAATACGAAGCGTTCACTCCTGGGTCATAGTCTCTAGTGCGACTGAGATTGCAAACATCCTAAAAAACAGTTCTTTCGTAAAAGACTCAAACAAACATTCAAACTCTGTTTTGTCCTCTTGGACCTTTAATCAGGAAAACCCTTTCATAAGGAGATAAATAACTGTCAGACAAACTTGTGTCTTCCGTAGCCCGAACTACGTTTGCTCTGATCTTTCATGCCGTATGAAAGTACGTAGGCACGAGATGCGACGTCTCGGCGAGCAACCTTCCCCCCCTTAACCCGTAGTTAGGCGAACTACATTGAATCTGATTTCTTGTTCCAGACGGGAATACGTAGGCATAAAGTGTGATACTTTGTCGGGTCACTTTCTTTTCCTTTTAGACCAGACCTTTAGAGTAGATAGATAAACATACCCTTAGACAGAAAACAAGCGTGGATCCCGTCGAGTACGACGGACGTGAGGGGTGCTAATACCTTCCCCTTGCGTAACCGACTCCCAAATCCAGGATTTGGTTGCGATGACCATTCCTTTACCTCTTTGCGTTAGGTTTTCTCTGAGTGTTTCCTTTCCCTCTTCTGGGATAGATATCGCACGATGGCGACTCTTCTGTCATAGCCGGCGCCGATTTTCACAGTAGCGACAGGTGGCGACTCTGCTGGGGACTCCAACGGTTCCCTATGCTTGTCAATCCTAGCACTTGTGTTTCCCGTCTGGGGTTTTGTATGTATTTATCTTTCTGTCTTTACTTTCAGTACTGTATATTATTGTTATTGTGTTGTGGGTAGAGGGTTAGTTTGAGAGATAAGTCTAACCTGGGCTTGAGTGCACATAGACTTAGAAGTAGAAAGTAGTGGTTAGCCTGCTTGCTTTGCTCGCACCAGCTAGCTACGAAATCTGCACTCAGATGAGATTCTCTTTGATGGCATCTTGCCTGGCCCTTTGGGCTCGATAGGTTGTTCGATTTGAGGGTTGTCGACTCTAGGGACCTATCATTTGGGATTCGGCTAAGTGAGGCCTCTTCAAGGGATGATGATGCCACACCTTCTGGGTATCGTATCATCGATCTTGAAAGTCTGTGATGTTGATGACCGCATAGGATGCACTACCTCGTCTGCGAGTTAAGTACATACCTGTGAGGGGTAGGTGGGTCTTTTTGCAGGAAAACTCTGGCCTCAGAACACCTGGTTTGTCTCTGTCAGTGAGAATTGGTTATGAGGGTTCTTTTGTGGTTGGTTTGGTTTGAGGAGAAGATCTGATGGTTCTCAAGTTGCAGTACAGCACAACATAGTTGTTCACTATTGTACTTGATCCTCTGTCTGCATATGCATTTGCATTTTCATGTTTGCATTTCATTAACGTGTATTTATGTTGCAGGTGTGCTTTTTCCCCTCAGATTCTAGTGTTCTTCTTGCCAGACATGGAGTCCATGAAGAGGACAGTTGCTTACAGGTTGCCTTTTCCAGATATCAGTTCCTTGTTGCGGTTGGTTGCTCTAGCAGATCAGAGAGTGAGGGCTGAGTTTAGAGAGTCTTATGGGAAACTGCTCAGTTTATTGTGCAGACCTTCTGTGTTTGAGATGACTGGATTGTATACCTTGATGCAGTTTTACGAGCCTCAGTTGAGATGCTTCTTGTTCCCTAATTTTATTTTGGCCCCTACTTTGGAGGAGTATTCTGATATCCTAGGAGTTCCTGTGTTAGATCAAATGCCTTTTATTCACGAGGATATTGAGCCTGAGTTAGCTAAGCTTGCTGAGATTGTCAGTTTAGATGCTTCTGAGTTCCCCGGAGGTTTGGTCAAGCTGAATGGATTTTATGGTTTTCATCTTTCTTGCTTGGTTGAGAAGGCTACGCAGTGTGCGAAGGATGGATGTTGGATTGTCTTCAGTGCTATTCTGGCTGTTTGCATTTATGGGATTGTATTGTTCCCCAACTTGCCTGATTTTGTTGACTCAGATGCTTTCTTTATTCTTGCCTCAAAGAATCCGGTGCCTACTCTCTTGGGTGACGTTTATCATTCTATTCACTATAAGAATGAGAAGCGTCGGGGAAAGAATGTTTCTTGCTGTGTACCTCTTCTATACAGGTGGTTTCAGGGACATCTTCCTAAGACGGGACCTTTTGTTGATACTGCTGGTACTTTAGATTGGTCTTCCAGATTGATGGGATTGTGTGCTGAGAACATTGTTTGGTTTGATCGGAACCTGCTCGGAGTGAATATTATATATAGTTGCAGTGGATTTCCGAACGTTCCTTTGATTGGACGGAAAGGTTGCATTAACTATAACCCTTCTCTGCTTGTGAGACAATTTGGCTATGCTTTGAGGAATTCTCCGGTTGAAGACGAGATACAGGAATCTCTGTATCTCACAGGTTTATTAGATGGAGATGTTTTGGCCAGATTGAGGCATGCTTGGGGTAATATTCACAGAAGAGGAAAGACATTGCTTGGTAAGAGTGACAGTCGAGCTTATAATCCTTATCGACTCTGGATCCATGAGAGAGTTAGGACTCCTTTGATGCCATATCCTGCTGTAGAGCCTTTGTATCTTCCGGTGATTGAGGAACCTACTTCAGTAGAGATTGAGAAGTATAACAAGTTGCTGGTTGAAAAGGAAGAATTGCAAAGAGCAAATGAAGAGTTAGAGAAAGAGATTTTCCAGCTTCGACATGCGAAGAGTGAGGCAACCTTCACTTTGAAGAAGCAGACTGAGATGATTAATAGGTTGGGTTCAGATTTGATTGAAGAAACTAGCAGGAGAGAGAAGGTGGGAGTAGCCTTGAATGGTGTTAGTAGTGTGCTTGCTACTAAGAATGAGCTTCTGAATAAGGCTTATTCTCGACTTTCCAAATGGGAAGTTTTGTGGAATGCTACGCTTACTAGCCAGAAGGAGCGTGAAGATGAGATGAAGCTGCAGATTTCCCGGTTAGAGGAGCAGTTCAGCGCTAAGGATGCGAAGATTGCTGAAGAGGCATCTCTTAGACGTGACGCTGAGTTTAGAGTGAGCAACATAGTCAAAGAAATGAGGGGTTGTGAACTAAAGGCTGGCTTCAAGAGATGCAGGCTTGATGAGTGTTTTGGCAAGGGAGCCTGTGTAGAGGACGCCAAAAAGCTGAGATCCACTGTTATGCGACACGCATTACTGATACAGGAACTGCTCTCCAGATCAGGTCATCCAGAGACGTTGAGGCTATTGGGAGATGTCCAGGCGCACCATCCGTCCTGATTTATCTTTGTTTTTCTCTTGTAGTTTGTTATTTCGTGCTTGTATTTTGACCATTGCCAGGCTTGTTGGCCGAGGTCTTTTCAGTTGTATTCAGTTGTATCTTTATACTCTGCCTCTTGGCATTTGTTTATGTATGAGGTTTCTGATTCTGCGCTTGCTTACTTGGGACTCCATTGTCGTTATAGCTTCTTCTCCGAAATTAGAATCGGGGAGGAAATTAACCTGTTGCATATTTACATGTGTGCATTTGCATCTTCATATTGCATGACAGGTACTTTTTTGAGCTCGAATCTTATCTCCTGCGTCTTTCAGGTTGTTTCAAGATTGACGAACAGAGAACTCATCGGTACGCTACAAGAAGCAACAATAAGAAGATTATGGATCAGGTACAGTCTGAGATGTAGGAGATCCGGGATAGGTTGGCCCAATTCATGCAGACTATGGAGGTTGTGGCCAAAGGCCAGGAAAATCTTCAAACTCTGGTGCAACCGCTGCTGGCGCGAGCGGCTGGTAATACTGAATATAACTCTGCTCGTGTTGAGACCCCTCGCAGAGAGGAAGTGATACCAAATGAGACTGGTACTGGCAATGGCAAAGGCAACGCTGGTAACAGAAATGCTAATAATCGTAATGGGAACGTGGAAACCAACAGGAATGTTGGTATCAATACTGGTTTCGATGACAACAATCAGGGTTTTGGCTTTGGCAATCGCGATGGCAATGATGGCTTTAATAATCAGGGCTTCGGCAACAGAGGGTTTGGTGATAACAATCAAGGTTATGGTAATAATGGCTACGGCAATGCTGGGTTTGGCAATGTGAATACCAATGGTGCTGGGATGGGTCCTTTCAATACTGGCTTTAGGAAAGCGGCTGCTAATCAAGAGCTTGGCAATCTGAGGTATGACCCCAGGTTTTTCCAAAGTGGGCATGGTCATGGTCGTAATGCTGCTTATGACGGGTATGGTAATGAGGGTCCGTACTGGGACAAAGATCGTCAGGAAGATACCTTTTCTGGGAAAGGCATGGGTTTTGAGGGTCCCACTGATAATGATCGGAGGATTAAAATGCTGGAAGAGCAGATAAGAGGTATAGCCAATCAAAATTCTGCAGGTTTGGACATGGCCACCATGGGGCTAGTTCCTGGGCTAAGGGTGCCATTGAAGTTCAAAGCTCCCACTTTCGATAAATATAAAGGGGATACATGCCCACGGGTTCATGTGCATTCATATTACCGGAGGATGTCTGCTTACTCTGATGATGAGAAGATGCTTATGCATTTTTTCCAAGATAGTTTGTCAGGACCATCGCTGGAATGGTACATGGGACTAGAGCCTGCACAGATCGGAAGTTGGAAAGAATTGGCTGATGCTTTCGTCAGACATTACCAATACAACAGTGACCTTGCGCCAAATAGGGTTCAACTTCAAAGTCTTTCACAGAAGAATGGGGAGAGTTTCAAGGAGTATGCCCAGTGTTGGCGTGATCTGGCGGCAAGGGTACACCCACCTATGGTTGAAAGGGAATTGATTGATATTTTTGTTGGAACATTCTCTGGAATGTATTATGATAAATTGCTCAATTGCTCGATGGGTAGTTTCTCTGGCATGATACTCATGGGAGAACGGATTGAAAATGGCATTAAAATTGGTAAGATTCAAGCCGGTGAATCGACCTCAAAAGGAGGTGCAAAAAAGGTCTTTGGTGGTAAAAGACAAGGAGACGCCAGCGCAGTGTATGGTGGTCGAGGATGAGGTAGAGGTAGGAATCAGTATATTCAACAACAGGTTGCTAGTGTGACGATCCCTATACCACAACAACGACAACAACCACAACAACAGCAGCAACAACAACAAAGGCATAATCCTGCTTAGAGAAGGATTCAGAATGGGAAGCCAAAGAGGGTATTTGATACACCTCCATCAACGTATGCAGAATTGCATCAAACGCTGTTAAGTTTGAATCTGGTTGAGAAGAGAACGTTGGACTCGCCCACAGGAGCGCTTCCTTACGGGTATGATACTAGTAAGCATTGTGAATTTCATTCTGGGGCACCCGAACATGATATCGAGAGTTGTCATGCTTTTAAACACAAAGTCCAAGATTTGATTGATAGTAAAGTCATTAACTTCAGTCATGATGGTCCCAATATTGTACAACAACCAATGCCAAATCATGGAGCGAATGCTATTCTGACAGAAGAAGATTTGGATTTGGTTATGGTCGTAAATGATCTGAAGACACCTTTAAGCTATGTTAAAAGCAGATTGTTGAAAGGAGGGGTCTTCCCCGGGTGTGATGAGTACTGTTTGGATTGTTGGACCCGACCAGAGGGCTGTATTGATTTAAAGAGAGGTATTCAGGCCATGATTGATGAGGGAACTTTACAATTCGACCGCACTGCTGTTGAGAAACCTGGTGAGGTAAGATTTGAAAAGCAAGGTGAGGTCGCAACAATTACAATTCCACGAAAGACTATTACGATATCAGTGCCCGCCAGGCGGCCAACTATCATGATAACGAAAGCAGGGCCCATTCCTTATGAAAGTACGAAAGCCATTCCATGGAATTATGGGTTGGAAGCTTTTTGCAACGGGGAAAAGATTAATATGGATAGCCAGCCAGCAGGGGCAGTGGGCAGTCTTGTTGGAGCGGGAGGCATGACCCGCAGTGGTAGAATTTTCACTTCACCTGAAATCGAGGCTGAGAGGATTGCTAAAGGCAAAGCCAAAGTGAATGAAGGAGGACCTTCCCAGGTGAAAGAGAAAGAAACATAGATCAAGGATGTAGAAGAGTTTATGAGGTTGATTCGTAAAAGCGACTATAAGATTGTGGAGCACTTGCAGCAGACGCCCTCCAAAATTTCAATCCTATCTTTGTTGCTTTGTTCCGAGGCTCATCAGAATGCCTTGTTGAAAATCTTGGACACATCTTTTGTACCTCAGGAAGTAACTGTTAATCAGCTTGAGGGGGTACTAGCGCATGTGAATGTCGGACACAGCCTTGGATTTACTGACTTTGATTTGACGCCTAGAGGTCGGGATCATAATATGGCTTTGCACATTTCAGTGGAATGCTAGGGCACTGTTATGTCGAATGTTCTTGTAAACACCGGATCATCTTTGAATGTGTTGCCTCAGAAGGCTATGATGAAGCTAGATGTCCGAGGAATCATATGCACGCCAAGTGACTTGGTCGTGAGGGCTTTTGATGGGACCAGAAGGTCGGTGTTTGGGTCCATAACATTGCCACTCCAGGTTGGGCTAGAACTATTTGACACTGTGTTCTACATCATGGACATACATCCAGCTTACAGCTGTTTACTTGGGCGACCATGGATACATTCTGCAGGGGCTGTGACGTCCACGCTGCATCAGAAGCTTAAATACATGGTCGGTGACAGTGTTGTTACTATTTGCAGAGAGGAGGACATTCTGGTTAGTCATCTTTCGTCATTCAAGTACGTCGAAGTGGATAGGGAGATCCATGAGACGCCATGCCAAGCATTTGAAGGGTTGCAGATCAAGGACAAGTCTCATGTTCCCAGCAAAGGGCCAGAGGTGGCCATGTCTTCGTACAAAGACGCTCAGGCAGTGGTTCAGGCTGGAGCAACCAAAGGATGGGGCCAAGTCTTGGAAATTCCTGTCAAGATGGACAAGTTTGGGTTGGGGTATCGCCCGACATCGTCATCTTCCGCATCAGGCATGCCAAAGTTCAAAGGGCCAGTGGTGATCACTCCAGGTGGAGTCTGTTATGAAATGATTAATGCTATTTCCGATGCCGAAGACGGAGATAGTGAATGTGATATGGACTCGTGGATCAAGCCCAGCGTGCCAGGACAGAGCCTATGCAACTGGTCTATCTAGGAACTTGTCCAAGTGACTACAAAACAGTAATGATTTGTTTTCTCGATTATTGTATAATCCTATGTCCTACCCGGGGCATAGTGATTCTGTTTTTAGGGCTACTTGCTTATGTGTGTACTTTGTTTAATCATTAATAAAGGCGTTTTTCTCATGCAAATTTTGTGATCCTTGTTTTTCCTGTTTTTTGCCTTTAACAATAAAATGGCAACGTGGTTATGTGCTTTGTTTGCATTATTTGAAACATTTAACCATTCTCATTGCAGGATTCATATTTCAGACGACACCGATCACGAACTTCCTATGACTCGCGCCGACTTCGAGTACCCGATATTTCAAGCAGAAGAAGAGATTGTTGAGGATAATGACTTATCAGAAGAGCTGACTCGACTTTTGAAACAAGAAGAGAGAATCATTCTGCCTCACCAGGAGGAAATTGAAATTATCAACATGGGGTCCGAAGACGTTGTCAGGAATATCCGGATAGGGGCTGCACTGCAAAGTGATATCAAGCAAAGTTTGATCGAGATGCTTCGAGAGTATAGTGATATCTTTGCTTGGTCTTACGAAGACATGCCTGGTTTGGATACTGATATGGTGGTTCACCGTTTTCCATTGCGTGAGGAATGTCCGCCGGGTAAGCAAAAACTCAGAAGAACTAGACCAGATATGGCCATGAAAATTAAAGAGCAAGTTCAGAAACAGTGGGACGCTGGTTTTCTGGCTGTTACAAGTTATCCCTCATGGGTCGCCAATATAGTACTTGTACCAAAGAAAGATGTTAAGGTGCGGATGTGCGTGGACTATCGAGATTTGAATAGGGCGAGCCCAAAGGACGACTTTCCGCTTCCTCATATTGATGTGCTGGTCGACAACACTGCTCAATTCTCCGTGTTTTCCTTCATGGACGGCTTTTCGGGCTATAATCAGATAAAGATGGCGCCAGAGGATATGGAGAAAACAACTTTTATTACCCCGTGGGGAACGTTCTGCTACAAAGTCATGCCCTTTGGTTTGAATAGGGAACGATCTGCTACAAAGTGATGCCCTTAAGGTGCGGATGTGTGTGGACTATCGAGATTTGAATAGGGCGAGCCCAAAGGACGACTTTCCCCTTCCTCATATTGATGTGCTGGTCGACAACACTGCTCAATTCTCCGTGTTTTCCTTCATGGATGGCTTTTCGGGCTATAATCAGATAAAGATGGCGCCGGAGGATATGGAGAAAACAACTTTTATTACCCCGTGGGGAACGTTCTGCTACAAAAAGCCCTTTGGTTTAAAGAACGCCGGGGCAACATATCAGCGAGCTATGACAACACTCTTTCATGACATGATGCATAAAGAGATCGAAGTCTATGTTGACGATATGATTGCCAAATCCCAGACGGAGGAAGAGCATCTGGTCAATCTTCTGAAATTGTTCAAGAGGCTTAGGAAATTCAGGTTGAGGCTGAATCCTAACAAGTGCACCCTCGGGGTGAGATCCGGTAAGCTATTGGGGTTTATGGTTAGCGAAAAAGGAATTGAGGTTGATCCTGCTAAGATAAAAGGAATACAAGAAATGCCAACGCCGAAAACAGAAAAAGAGGTTCGTGGCTTTTTAGGGAGATTGAATTACATTGCTCGGTTCATATCTCATCTAACGGCCACGTGCGAGCCATTATTCAAGTTATTGAAAAAAGATCAGGATGTGACCTGGAATGAAGATTGTCAAAAGGCGTTTGAAAAAATAAAAGAATATTTGCAGGAACCTCCAATATTGATACCCCCAGTAGCCGGGAGACCATTGATTATGTATTTGACGGTTCTTGAGAAAAGTATGGGTTGCGTTCTCGGTCAATATGACGAGACTGGACGTAAAGAGCATGCGATTTACTACTTGAGTAAAAAGTTCACAGATTGTGAGTCCCGTTATTCAATGCTCGAAAAGACGAGTTGTGCGCTAGCCTGGGCTGCTAAACGTTTGAGGCAATACATGCTAAATCATACAACCATGCTAATTTAAAAGATGGATCCAATCAAATACGTGTTTGAAAAGCAAGCACTTTCCAGAAGGATTGCCCGATGGCAGATGGTATTGACAGAATACGATATTCAGTACGTTTCTCAAAAGGCTATTAAAGGTAGCGTTTTTTCAGAATACCTAGCTGAACAGCCAATTGATGATTACCAGCCGATGAGGTTTGATTTTCCTAACGAGGATATCATGTACTTAAAAATGAAGGACTGTGAGGAGCCGTTGCCTGATGAAGGTCCAGAGCTGGGTTCCAAATGGCAATTGATATTTGACGGTGCCGTTAACTCATATGGAAGTGGAATAGGGGCAATCATTACTACTCCCCATGGGTCGCACATCCCATTCACTGCCAGATTGACCTTTCCAGTTACCAACAATGAGGCCGAATATGAAGCGTGCATTATGGGACTCGAAGAAGCTATTGATCTGAGAATTAAAAATCTTGACGTGTACGGAGACTCTGCTCTAGTTGTGAACCAGATCAAGGGAGAGTGGGAGACTCGTCAGCCCAATCTGATACCTTATATGAATTATGCAAGGAGGTTGTTACCTTTCTTTGACAAGGTGGAATTGCACCATGTACCACGAGCAGAAAATCAGATGGCAGACGCTCTCGCGACGTTGTCTTCAATGTATAAAGTTAACTTCTGGAATGAGGCTCCCAGGATAGTTATCTCTCGCCTTGGTAGGCCCATTTTCATATTTTCCATTGAGGAAGCTTCCGATGGTAAACCGTGGTACTATGATATCCAGAATTTCCTGAAGAACCAAGAGTATCCGGATGGGGCATCCAGTTGCTCATGGAAGAGATCCACGAGGGCACATTTTGCACGCATGCCGGTGGACATGCAATGACGAGAAAGTTATTACGAGCAGGGTATTACTGGCTGACAATAGAAACAGATTGTTTCAAATATGCAAAGAAGTGTCATAAATGCCAGATTTATGCAGATAAGATTCATGTGCCTCTGAGCCCTCTTAATGTTATGTCATCACCTTGGCCTTTTTCCATGTGGGGAATTGGTGTGATTGGGAAGATTGAGCCCACGACATCCAACGGACATCGTTTTATCTTGGTAGCTATTGATTACTTCACCAAATGGGTCGAAGCGGCATCGTATGCTAATGCTACCAAGCAGGTGGTAGCCAGATTTATCAAGAAGGATATTATTACAGATATGGAATCCCGGAGCGGATTATCACGGACAACGGTTTGAATTTGAATAACAACATGATGAAGAATTGTGCCAGAATTTTAAGATTGAACATCACAACTCTTTTCCTTATCGGCCCAAGATGAATGGCGCTGTTGAAGTGGCCAATAAAAACATAAAGAAGATCGTTCAGAAGATGGTTGTGACCTACAATGATTGGCATAAGATGTTGCCTTTTGCTCTACACGGTTATCGTATGACGGTATGGACATCAACCGGGGAAACTCCTTTTTCATTGGTATATGGTATGGAGGTTGTCCTACCATTGGAGGTTGAGATTCCTTCTTTGAGGGTTTTGCGTGATGTCCAACTTGATGAGGCGGAATGGGTAAAAGATAGACTGAATCAGCTCAGTTTAATGGATGAGAAGAGACTGGCTTCTCTAGCATATGGTCGGCTGTATCAGAGCCGGATGAAGAAAGCTTATGATAAGATGGTGTGCCCTTGAAGCTTTCAGACAAGAGATCTTGTGCTGAAAAAGATTCTCCCACCACAGACAGATTACAGGGGAAAATGGACTCCCAACTATGAAGGTCCATACGTTGTTAGAAAGGTTTTCTCTGGAGGAGCCTTATTGTTATCCACCATGGATGGTGAGGATTTTACATCCCCTGTGAATTCGGACGCAGTTAAAAAAATACTTTTCTTAAAGAGACGCGTTGGACGGAAAAAGAATATCTAGGCAAAAATGGGGCATCCCGGCGAACCATAAAAAAGAAAATAAAGGTTCGGGCAAAAGTTAGGGCTAAAATTGAAAAAATGTACACCCGCGAAGTTGAAAACCTGAAAAGGGAGACTTCGGCAAAAAAGGGTATCCCGGTGAATTGAAAACCCGCAAAGGGCGGTTCACCCAAAAGTTAGGGATTTGAAAAAGCAAATGACTGCGGTCCGATTTTGATACTGCGTTGCTTAGTGGTTAGGGAGTACCTGAGGGTCGTATATCCAAAACAATATCTTCCGAAGATCGAGTATCGGGAAAGCGTCAGAGTCAGGCGAGTCATAGGAGGATCAGCTCATGGTGTTCGTCTGCACCACGTTGCCGACACGTATACAAATTTTTCTTTGTGCTTCTGTAATATTTGTATTTTGCTTGTGCGTAACTTCCTCTTTTCAGGAGTTGCATCCAGTGTACAAAATTTTGCCTATTTACAGGCCCGTTATCAATAAAGCATATTATTCAGTATTTGATGCTTGTTCTTTACTGTTTTGTTTGTGAAAAACGCCGATGTTTTTGATGAACTTGCATGTACATAAACTTGCTGGCCCTTGCCAATAATTGCTAAAACTTCGAATTGACTGAACGAATGTCACGGATACTATTCGAGATAGATCTTGTTGTATAGATTTGTTCTGTCTCGTTTGTGTTTTGCAGGGTTCTCACCTTTGAAGCAAACAGTCAAGGAATTTGTGTTTCCCCAGCTAGAGTCCCGTGACATAGTGATTGTATTACTCCTCAGCAGATGGAGGTCACGTCTTGTCCCAGAGAGATTTGAGATGGCACTTATCCCTACTGGATAGGGGATTGTCCTCCCCAGAAGAGTATTCCCCAGGAAAGCTGCCAAGAGAGTATCCTCAGTGGATCTTGATGTCCCCAACAGAAGGTGCATTCCCAGCAATGAGTATGTACACACTCAATACCCAGCATGGGTAACTCCCGCAGAATATAACCAAGTCGTCTTTGGTTCAGAAGGATTATCCCCAGCGCGGGACTGTTTTTCCTTCTCCCCAGCAGGTTGTTTTTCCTCCGACAGGATGAATATCATTAGCAGAGTTCGTAATTTCAAGCTTGTGAGTCGTTCCCCAAAAGGATGGTTATCCCCAGCGGAGTTGGTTTCACCTGTCCAGCATTTATTTTGCTGGAATATGTCTGTGGTACCTGGCTATCCCCAGCGGATATGGTTTTGTCTTCAGCATTTATTTTGCTGAAGCGCCTCTTGGCATCTTTGCATTTTGCATATATCATCATATTTCCATATACCCAAACGCGTAACATTTCCATGCCGTATGGAGCATTACGCCATTGTCAAACATACGCATTTTGAAACATAAGCCAGGTTGGTTACCTCTTTGTTTTCAGGTGTTATTCCCGCTAGAGGAGTAAGATTCTTGCTCAAAAGGATTTCTAGATATTCAAGTTCTCAGCGTGAGATAGGTGATGATAACGTTCGTCCCCTAACAGAGTTGCTTGGTTAAGTTTCTCTTCGTCCCCAGCGGAATTCTTCTCAGATTGCTATTACGTCAGCGTTAAAAGGTTTCATGGCTTAAATTTTCAGAGTTGTCACTAGTGATTTCCCCAGTGAAATTTTTCCCCACAGAGCTTGTTATCCGTGTTGACAGAATGGTTACCTGTATTGACAGAGATTATTATCCGTGTTGACGGAATTGTCACCTGTGATTGACAGAGCTTGTTATCCGTGTTGACGGAATGGTTACCTGTATTGACAAAGATTATTATCCGTGTTGACAGAATTGTCACCTGTGATTGACAGAGATTGTTATCCGTGTTGACGGAATTGTTACCTATGATTGACAGAGATTGTTATCCGTGTTGACGGAATGGTTACCTGTATTGACAAAGATTATTATCCGTGTTGACGGAATTGTCACCTGTGATTGACAGGGATTGTTATTCGTGTTGACGGAATTGTTACCTGTGATTGACAGAGATTGTTATCTGCGTTGACAGAATGGTTACCTGTATTGACAGAGATTGTTATCCGTGTTGACGGAATTTTTACCTGTGATTGACAGTGATTGTTACCCGTGTTGACGGAATGGTTACCTGTGTTGACATAGATTGTTATCCGTGTTGACGGAATTGTTACCCTTGTTGACGGTGATTGTTATCCGTGTTGACGGAATTGTACCTGTGTTGACAGTGATTGTTACCCGTGTTGACGGAATCGTTACCCGTGATTGACAGAGTTGTCCCCAGTGAAGTTGCCAGTGATTATTATCCGTGATGACAGAGTCGTTACCTGTGATTGACAGAGATTGTTATTCGTGTTGACGAATTTAGTCCAGTTATGGACGGAGTTGTACCCATGGTGATGGAGTCTCTCCTCGTGTTGACGAAGTTTAGTCCAGTTGTGGACGGAGTTGTTCCTTGCAAAGTTAATTCGATGCATGTGGCGTCACACAGGGGGTTGATGTTGAAATCTAAAGTTTTATCAGATGATTGATCAGTTGTTGCCGTAACAACTGGACTCAGAGTAACGGATGTTGTTCCCCAGGCAGTTTTCGCAGATTATTTCTGTGGTTGGCAAATTTCCGGGTTTCTTGGTATTCAACCGTCTTCTACCTCAATTGGTTGAAAGCCGTTCTCTCTTCACCCAGTCGGGTCCAAGACGTTTGAATAGGGGCAGCTGTTGCACCCCAAATTTTGCCCAACTTCTTTTCTTACTTGGTTTATGTTTCATTGCATTAACATTTGCATATCATGATATCATTCATATAGAAGGGGATCAAGTGTGATTTTTATCAAGAGAAGCCTAGCAAGAGGTCTTATTCAAGATTGAGAAGTTATCAAAGTCATCAGGAGGTGGTTTGAGTGCCTAAGGGTTTAGATGCTTGCATGTGGATTTTCTCCTAACTTGAGGATCAATTGAAGACCATCAGAGGGATGTGAGGTTTTGAATATGAGAAGAGGATGTGTATGGAGCTCATAGAATTCCTAGAGGGCCATGGGAGAGTTCAATTAAGTCATTGTGTCAAATGCAAGAGCCACAGTTGAGGTGCAAGCAATTAGGGTTTCATCTGGGTCAATCCTAGGTCAACTGTGCAATTGAAGAGTATCAAAGCATACTTTTAGGTCATGGAGTTCATGAAATGATATGATGATACATTTGTGGTGTTGTGCCAAGATCAAGTCAAGAAGAGACAAGAGTGTGGGAAGTTGCTAAATTAGGGTTTCAATGTAAAATTCCCTGTTTAGTGCCTAACTTCAAGACCACATAAGTCAAGATGAAAGTTTCAAAGGGATCTTTGGCCAACATGAAACTTGTAGATCATCTCAATAACTTTAATTTGAGTACTAGAAGTCCTCAAAGGGATTTATAGAACTCAAGTTATGGTCCAGACAAGTTACAAGTCCTCAGATGCCTCTGAAATTTGTCTATGAAAATCATCTGACTTCAAAGCTATTTTTGACCTAGAAGGAGGGTTCACATGAACTTTTGGCCAACGTAAAAGTTGTTCCTCATGATCTTAGCTTTCTAAATTGTACTAGAAGTCTTCCATCTGATTTGTAGAACTCAAGTTATGAGGTTTACAAGTCAGGGGTATTTTGGGAAAGTGAGATTATAGGCCATTTTCAATCATAGGTCAAAATCTCCAACTTGCACTTGTCAAATGGATTTTTTTTCAACATGAAACTTTTTCAAAATGTGGTTTTGAGGCTAACAAAGAAGTCATGATGGATTAATTGGGCTCATATCAAGATTTGGTTTGAAATGGCTTAAAAAGGGAGATTTTCGAAGGATTCAAAATTGAAAAATCCAAATTAATGGTTAAGTGACCAAAACATGTCAAGTAATTGCTCATTTTGATTGGAAATTTCATTTCAAGAACAATGAGATTGGTGGATTTTTGAGTTTAGGCGAATTTTCACAAGTTATAATGGTGTTGCTTCATGTGCAAGTTACATATCCAAAACATTCACCAAGGCATTTCAAGTGTTCCTTTTGATCTGAATGCATTCACAAGGCAATTTGCAAGTGATTAGAAGCTTCTAGAGCAAGCTCCATGGCAAAATTCGTGACTGTCACATGGAGATTTTGAGGAGAAAAATAGAAAATTGAAATGGCTGGATTGGGCTCCAATTGGATTCAAAAAGCCCATAGACATGTTCTATTTATGTCCTTTGATGATTTCAGAATCATTTTGGTGCAATTTTCGTGGCTGAAGCAGAGATAGCAAGTTCATTTTCAAGCAAGCAAGTGCAGATCGGGTTTTGAGTTCCAAGCCAATTCAGATCAAATTGAAGGTTTCAACATCTTTCTCTTGCATCCTTGAGTGATTCTGGAGAGTTTTGAAGCTTGATTCGTGCTCTAGATACCTATGTTCATAGATCTACACCAGGTATGTAAACTTCAAGTTTCTCATAATTATAGGAAGATGTAGATCAATTTGCATATGTGGTTAGGATCTAGTTAAGGAGTAGATCGTTTCTGGACAGAATTTTGGACAATTAGAGACAAACTTAGGTGATATATGATTTGTATTTGAGCATGGTTTGACCTGATCTTAAGGCTAGAACACGAATTGGATAGATCAGGTTAATGTATGATGTGTGAGGATAATTTCTATGCAATTAGATTTTGATTTGGTGATGATCAATTTGAGTGTGATTTCTGAAACTTGAATCGTGTTTTAAGACATAGCCTGATCTAGAGAATTTGGAGAGGATATCTGAGATCCTTGTGAGTTTCTGATGAGTTTGATGTAAGGATTGATGAATTTTGGTTGCCTGTGAGTATTTGCTCACCGGAGAAGACGACCGGAAGTCTTCTCCGGCCACCACACCTGAGTTCCCTCTGTTTTGGCATTTGAATGGAGAAGATGACTAGGAGCCATCAGATCAAGCCTTGACGAACGACTAGTCCACGCATCCAACTGCCACGTTTTATTTGTTTTTGTTGACTTCTGAAGACTGAAACGCTGTCGTTTCATTAAATGAGGTGGCACTCCCTCAAGCATCAGATCAGCTGACCAGTCCATGCATCCAATGACTCTCTTATTTTCCTGCGCTTTGATTTATTTTTATTCATTTTGTTTTATTTTTAATGCAAATTGATTCCAAAAATCACAATAAATCCATTTTTGATCCAAAAAATATTTTAAAAATATCTCCATGCTCCTGATTAAATTTGTGATTTTCTGGGATCAATAAATTGCCTTTCCATGTTTTTTTCAATTTTATTTGATTTTTCTCATTTTGTTTATTTCTTTAATTTTTGCATAATTGTTCATCTGTTTTGTTGATTTTGGTGTGACCTTTTGGTATTGAATCTGGCTGTGATTTTTGAGTATGTTATAGGTTATATGTGCATGCTACCTTAGGATTTTTATTAGATTTTTTCAACAATTATAGGTTATGTTTTAGGTGAGATGTTTAGAGCCTTCCCAAACTTGTGGTTTACCTTGACATGTTTCAACTTAGGAATTGTTTAGTGGACCTAGAAGTTTATTTAGGCTTTGATATTTGAACCCTAGAATTTTAAAACATGCATGTTCCCCTATGAAATTTATTAGAATTTTGCAACTTAGTTTTCTATTTTATGTAGAATTTGGCAGTATGTGTTGCTTGTGATGTTCCATCTTTGGTACCTTGCTTTGTTTGGTCTTATTGGTGGCTTTGGAGCTTGAAGTGCTTGGATTCCTTTTTGGAGGAGCTTCTGGATATCTTGTAACTGTTGTGGCTTGGCTTGTGGAGCTTGGAGTTGAAGGTTTCTTCCTCTTTTAGGAGCTTTTTAGGAGCTTATAAGATTATGGTTTAGGAAGAGCCATTAGAACTAGTCTTTCTTCTTTCATCAAACATAGAATGCCTTGTTTGCTTCTATTCTATCTATGATACAAAGTCCTCTTAAGGAAGCTACATCTTTCCTTTGTAGGGATGAGTGGCATGCCTTAATGAGTAGAACTTTTGAGGATGCACTTTTCATGTTGGTTCCTGATGAATTCCTTTGGTTTTCATCAGGTTTCCTAACATTGTAACATGATCTCAATGATGATTTATCTTCTTGTGGAGCTTGCTAGAGTTTGAATATGAAGAATTGAAGAAGCTTGAAAATAGGATCTAGCTTGAAGATGAAGATTCTTTGCTGTCAATTCAACTTTGCTGACAAGAGCTGCTGTTGAAGGTTGAAGTTGCTGTCTGTAGAAGATTGTTGCTGCTACTTGGGCTACTTCCTCTGTTTTTATTTTCTTGTTCTGTCTGTTTGCTTGTGTTGCCTACCTTTAGGTTTGAGGTGGAACTTGTCTCCCCTTGCCTGTTGTTTTCTTAGGTTTGAGTTTGAGCCGGACTCCCTTGCCTCGCTTGTACTGTTGCATAGCATGCATTTTACTGTTTACTGTTTACTGCTTGCTTTATTTTGTTGTTTTCCCCTAGGATCTCTGATTTCCTCTGTGCAAGAGGGAATTATGACAGACATTAGGTTTTTAAACCATGCATGATAATTGTAGGTAGATTCCCTTTCAACCATAGTTTTAGGGCGTCTTTCTCTTCTCATTTCAAAACAATTCAAAAACACAGTAATAAGGTTAATTAAAGTCGTACGATACGAGCCTTAAGCTATCTGGGAAAAGGTTGGTGGAGGGTCTCTCTCCAGTAATCTGGATGTTTAGTGTGGTACCCCTTGGGTGACATACGAAGTGTTCACTCCTGGGTCATAGTCTCTAGTGCGACTGAGATTGCAAACATCCTAAAAAACAGTTCATTCATAAAAGACTCAAACAAACATTCAAACTCTGTTTTGTCCTCTTGGACCTTTAATCAGGAAAACCCTTTCATAAGGAGATAAAAAACTGTCAGACAAACTTGTGTCTTCCGTAGCCCGAACTACGTTTGCTCTGATGTTTCATGCTGTATGAAAGTACGTAGGCACGAGATGCGACGTCTCGGCGAGCAACCTTTCCCCCCTTAACTAGTAGTTAGGCGAACTACGTTGACTCTGATTTCTCGTTCCAGACGGGAATAGGTAGGCATAAAGTGCGATACTTTGTCGAGTCACTTTCTTTTCCTTTTAGACCAGACCTTTAGAGTAGATAGATAAACATACCCTTAGACAGAAAAAAAGCGTGGATCCCGTCGAGTACGACGGACGTGAGGGGTGCTAATACCTTCCCCTTGTGTAACCGACTCCCAAATCCAGGATTTGGTTGCGATGACCATTCCTTTCCCTCTTTGTCTTAGGTTTTCTCTGAGCGTTTCCTTTCCCTCTTATGGGATAAATAACGCACGGTGGCGACTCTTCTGTCATAGCCGGCGCCGATTTTCGCAGTAGCGACACTAACAGCGAAGTCAACTTTTCCTTTCAACTTCGTGTTTAGCCGGCCTTGGGGTTCGATGCCTATTTGTTTAACAGATTCCTGGCGGCGAGGTCAGATGTTCTTCTCACTTTCGGTTTGAGCCGGCCTTCGGGTTCGATTCCGGTTTGTTTAATTGATGCTTGACCACGGGGTCAGATGTTCTTCTCAACTTTTGGTTGAGCTGCCCTTCAGGTTCGATGCCTGTTTGTTTAACAGATGCCTGACGGCGAGGTCAAATGTTCCTCTCAACTTCTTGTTGAGCCGGCCTTCGGGTTTGATGTCTGTTTGTTTAACATATGCCAGACGGCGAGGTCTAATACTCTTATCAACTTTGGCTTGAGCTGGCCATCAAATTCGATGCCTGTTTGTTTAATAATGCCTGATAGCAAGGTCTAATGTTCTTCTCAACTTCGGGTTGAGCCGACCTTCGTGCTCGATGCCTGTTTGTTTAACAAATCCTTGACGGCGAGGTCAGATATTCCTATGAACTTCGTGTTGAGCCGGCCTTCGGGTTCGATGCCTGTTTGTTTAACAGATGCCTGACAGCGAGGTCAGATGTTCTTCTCAACTTCGGGTTGAGCCGCCCTTCGGGTTCGATGCCTGTTTATTTAACAGATGCCTAACGGCGAGGTCAAATTTTCCTCTCAACTTCGTGTTTAGCCGGCAATGGGGTTCGATGCCTATTTGTTTAATAGATGTCTGGCGGCGAGGTCAGATATTCTTCTCACCTTCGGTTTGAGCCGACCTTCAAGTTCGATTCTTGTTTGTTTAACTGATGCCTGACGGCGAGATCAAATGTTCTTCTAAACTTTTGGTTGAGCCGGCCTTCGGGTTCGATGCCTGTTTACTTAACATATGCTTGACGACGAGGTCAGATATTCCTCTCAACTTCGTGGTTAGCCGGCCTTCGGGTTCGATGCTCGTTTGTTTAACAAATTCCTGGCGGCGAGGTCAGATGTTGCTCTCAACTTCGTGTTGAGCGGGACTTCGTGTTCGATGCCTATTTATTTAACAGATGCCTTACGGCGAGGTCAGATATTCCTATGAACTTCGTGTTGAGTCGGCGTTCGGGTTCGATGCCTGTTTGTTTAACAGATGCCTGATAGCGACGTCAGATGTTCTTCTCAACTTCGGGTTGAGCCGCCCTTCGGATTCGATGCCTGTTTGTTTAACACATGCTTGCCGACGAGGTCAAATGTTCCTCTCAACTTAGTGTTGAGCCGGCCTTCGGGTTCTTTTCCTGTTTATTTAACTTATGCCTGACCACAAGGTCAGATGTTCTTCTCAACTTCGAGATGAGCCGATCATCAATCTCGATGCCTGTGTGTTTAAAAGATGTCTGACAGTGAGGTCAGATGTTCTTCTCAACATCGGGTTGAGCCGGCCTCCAGGTTCGATGCCTGTTTGTTAAACAGATCATTGACGGCAAGGTCAGATGTACTTCTTAACTTTGTGTTGAGCCGCCCTCTAGGTTCGATGCCTGTTTGTTTAACAGATGCCTGACGGCGAGGTCAAATGTTCCTCTCAACTTCTTGTTGAGCCGGCCTTCGGGTTCGATGCGTGTTTGTTTAACATATGTCAGACAGCAAGGTCTAATGTTCTTATCAACTTCGGCTTGAGTTGGCCATCAAATTTGATGTCTGTTTGTTTAACAGTGCCTGACAGCGAGGTCATATGTTCTTCTCAACTTCGGGTTGAGTCGGCCTTCGTGCTCGATGCCTGTTTGTTTAAGAGATCCCTGACGGCGAGGTCAGATATTCCTATGAACTTTGTGTTGAGCCAGCCTTCGGGTTCGATGCCTGCTTGTTTAATAGATGCCTGACGGCGAGGTCAGATGTTCCTCTCAACTTCGTGTTGTGCCAGCCTTCGGGTTTGATGCCTGTTTGTTTAACAGATGCCTGACGGCTAGGTCAAATGTTTTTCTCAACTAAGGGTTGAGACGGACTTCGGGTTCGATGCCTGTTTGATTAGCTATGTGTCACGGTGAGGTTAGATGTTCTTCTCAACTTTGGGTTGAGCCAGCCTTCGGGTTTGATGCATGTTTGTTTAACAGATGCCTGACGGAGAGGTCAGACGCTCTTCTCAACTTCGGGTTGAGCCGCCCTTCTGGTTTGATGCCTGTTTGTTTAACAGATGCCTGACGGGGGACGTCAAATGTTCCTCTCAACTTTGTGTTGAGCCGACCTTCGGGTTCGATGCCTGTTTGTTTAACAGATACCTGACGGGGAGGTTAGATGTTCTTCCAAACTTCGGGTTGAGCCGACCTTCGGGTTCGATGCCTGTTTGTTTAACATATGCCTGACGGCGAGATCAAATGTACTTCTCAACTTTTGGTTGAGCCGGCTTTCGGGTTCAATGCCTGTTTATTTAACATATGCTTGATGGCAAGGTCAGATGTTCCTCTAAACTTCATGTTGAGCCGGCCTTCAGGTTCGATGCCCGTTTGTTTAACAAATTCCTGGCGGCGAGGTCAGATGTTGCTCTCAACTTCGTGTTGAGCAGGACTTCGTGTTCGATTCCTATTTGTTTAACAGATGCCTTACAGCGAGGTCAGATATTCCTATGAACTTCGTGCTGAGCTGTCCTTCGGGTTCTATGCCTGTTTGTTTAACAGATGCCTGACAGCGACGTCATATGGTCTTCTCAACTTTGGGTTGAGCCGCCCTTTGGGTTTGATGCCTGTTTGTTTAACAAATGCCTAACGGTGAGGTCAAATGTTCCTCTCAACTTCCTGTTGAGCCGGCCATGGGGTTCGATGCCTGTTTGTTTAACAGATGCCTGACCGCGAGGTCAGATGTTGCTCTCAACTTCGTGTTGAGCGAGACTTCGTGTTCGATGTCTATTTGTTTAACAGATGCCTGGCGACAAGGTCAGATATTCTTCCCACCTTCGGTTTGAGCCGGCCTTCAGGTTCGATTCTTGTTTGTTTAACTGATGTCTGACAGCAAGGTTAGATGTTCTTCTCAACTTCGGGTTGAGCCGGCTTTCGGGTTCGATGTCTGTTTGTTTAACAGATGCCTGATGACAAGGTCAAATGTTCCTCTAAACTTCTTGTTGAGCCGGCCTTCGGGTTCGATGCCTGTTTGTTTAACATATGCCTGACGGTAAGGTCTAATGTTCTTATCAACTTCGGTTTGGGCTGGCCATCAAATTTGACGCCTGTTTATTTAACATATGCCTAACAGCGAGGTCAGATGTTCTTCTCAACTTCGGGTTGAGCAGACCTTCGAGTTCGATGCCTGTTTGTTTAATAGATGTCTGACGGCTAGTTCAAATGTTCCTCTCAACTTTGTCTTGTGCCAGCCTTCGGGTTCGATGCCTGTTTGTTTAATAGATGCTTGACAGCGAGGTCAAATGTTCGTTTAAACTTCATGTTGTGCCAGCCTTCGAGTTCGATGCCTGTTTGTTTAACAGATGCCTAACGGCTAGTTCAAATGTTTTTCTCAACTAAGGGTTGAGACGGCCTTCGGGCTCGATGCCTGTTTGTTTAACAGATGCCTCACAGTGAGGTTATATGTTCTTCTAAACTTCGTGTTGGTCCAGCCTTCGGGTTCGATGGCTGTTTGTTTAACAAATGCCTGACGGCTAGTTCAAATATTTTTCTCAACTACGGGTCGAGACGGCCATCGGGCTCGATGCCTGTTTGTATAACAGATGCCTCACGGTGAGGTTATATGTTCTTCTAAACTTTGGATTGAGCCAGCCTTCGAGTTTGATGCATGTTTGTTTAACATATGCCTGATGGCGAGGTCAGATGTTCTTCATAACTTCGGGTTGAGCTGCCCTTCTGGTTCGATGTCTGTTTGTTTAACAGATGCCTGGAGGGAACGCCAAATGTTCCTCTCAACTTCGTGTTGAGCCGGCCTTCGGGTTCGATGCCAGTTTGTTTAACAGATACCTGACGGTGAGGTCAGATGTTCTTCTCAACTTCGGGTTGAGCGGATCTTCGGGTTCGATGCCTGTTTGTTTAACAGATGCCTCACGGTGAGGTTATATGTTTTTCTCAAATTTTGGTTTAGTCAGCCTTCGGGTTTGATGAATGTTTGTTTTACAGATGCCTGACGGCGAGGTCAGATGTTCCTCTAAACTTCATGTTGAGCCGGCCTTCGCGTTCGATGCCTGTTTGTTTAACAAATACCTGACGGTGAGGTTAAATGTTCTTTTCAACTTCGGGTTGAGCCGACCTTCAAGCTCAATGCTTGTTTGTTTAACAGATGCCTGACGGCAAGATTAAATGTTCTTCTCAACTTTTGGTTGAGCCGGCCTTCGGGTTCGATGCCTGTATATTTAACATTTGCTTGACAGCGAGGACATATGTTCCTCTCAACTTCGTGTTTAGCCGGCCTACGGGTTCGATGCCCGTTTGTTTAACAAATGCCTGGCGGTGAGGTCAGATGTTGCTCTCAACTTCGTGTTGAGTGGGACTTCGTGTTCGATGCCTATTTGTTTAACAGATGCATTACGGTGAGGTCAGATATTCCTATGAACTTCGTGTTGAGTCGGCCTTCGGGTTCGATGCCTGTTTGTTTAACAGATGCCTGACAGTGACATCATATGGTCTTCTCAACTTCGGGTTAAGCTGCCCTACGGGTTCGATGCCTGTTTGTTTAACAAATGTGTGACGGCAAGGTCAAATGTTCCTCTCAACTTTTTGTTGAGCCAGCCTTGGGGTTCGATGCCTATTTGTTTAACAGATGCCTGGCGGCGAGGTCAGATGTTCTTCTCACCTTCGGTTTGAGCCGGACTTCGGGTTCGATTCCTGTTTGTTTAACTAATGCTTGGCCACAAGGTCAGATGTTAATCTCAACTTCGGGTAAAGCCGCCCTTCTGGTTTGATGTCTGTTTGTTTAACAGATGCCTGACGGGGACGTCAAATGTTCCTCTCAACTTCGTATTGAGCCGACCTTCGAGTTCGATGCCTGTTTGTTTAACAGATACCTGACGGTGAGGTCAGATGTTCTTCTCAACTTCGGGTTAAGCCGACCTTCGGGTTCGATACCTGTTTGTTTAACAGAGGCCTGATGGCAAGATCAATGTTCTTCTCAACTTTAGGTTGAGCCCGCCTTTGGGTTCGATGCCAGTTTATTAAACATATGCTTGACGGCGAGGTCAGATATTCCTCTCAACTTCGTGTTGAGCCGACCATCAGGTTCGATCCCCGTTTGTTTAACAAATGCCTGGCGGCAAGGTCAGATGTTGCTCTCAACTTCGTGTTAAGCGGGACTTTGTGTTCGATGCCTATTTGTTTTACAGATGCCTTACGGCGAGGTCAGATATTCCTATGAACTTCGTGTTGAGCCGTCCTTCGGGTTCTATGCCTGTTTGTTTATCAGATGCCTGACAGCGACGTCAGATGGTCTTCTCAACTTCGGGTTGAGCCGCCTTTCGGGTTTGATGTCTGTTTGTTTAACAAATGCCTGGCGGCGAGGTCAAATGTTCCTTTCAACTTCCTGTTGAGCCGACCTTGGGGTTCGATGCCTGTTTGTTTAACAGATGCCTGACCGCGAGGTCAGATGTTGCTCTCAACTTCGTGTTGAGCGAGACTTCGTGTTTAATGCCTATTTGTGTTAAAAGATGCCTGGTGGCAAGGTTAGATATTCTTCTCACCTTCGGTTTGTGCCGGCCTTCGGGTTCGATTCCTGTTTGTTTAACTGATGTCTGACAACCAAGTAAGATGTTCTTCTGAACATCGGGATGAGCCGACCATCAATCTCGATGCCTGTTTATTTAACAGATGCCTGACAGCAAGGTTAGATGTTCTTCTCAACTTCGGGTTGAGCCGGCCTCCGGGTTCGATGTCTGTTTGTTTAACATATCCCTGACGGCGAGGTCAGATGTACTTCTCAACTTCGTGTAGAGCCGCCCTTCGGGTTCGATTCCTGTTTGTTTAACAGATGCCTGACGGCGAGGTCAAATGTTCCAATAAAACTTCTTGTTGAGCCGGCCTTCGGGTTCGATGCCTGTTTGTTTAACATATGTCTGACGGTAAGGTCTAATGTTCTTATCAACTTCGGTTTGGGCTGGCCATCAAATTCGACGCCTGTTTATTTAACATATGCCTAACAACAAGGTCAGATGTTCTTCTCAACTTCGGTTTGAGAAGACCTTCGTGTTCGATGCCTGTTTGTTTAACAGATCCCTGACGGTGAGGTCAGATATTCCTATGAACTTCGTGTTGAGCCGACCTTCGAGTTTGATGCCTATTTGTTTAATAGATGTCTGACGGCTAGTTCAAATGTTCCTCTCAACTTTGTCTTGTGCCAGCCTTCGGGCCTGATGCCTGTTTGTTTAACAGATGCCTCACGGTGAGGTTATATGTTCTTCTAAACTTCGTGTTGTGCCAGCCTTCGGGTTCGATGCCTGTTTGTTTAACAGATGCCTGACGGCTAGTTCAAATGTTTTTCTCAACTACGGGTTGGGACGGCCTTCGGGCTCGATGCCTGTTTGTTTAACAGATGCCTCACGGTGAGGTTATATGTTCTTCTAAACTTTGGGTTGAGCCAGCCTTCGAGTTTTTATTCATGTTTGTTTAACATATGCCTGACGGCGAGGTCAGATGTTCTTCATAACTTCGGGTTGAGCTTCCCTTCTAGTTCGATCCCTGTTTGTTTACCAGATGCCTGGAGGGGACGTCAAATGTTCATCTCAACTTCGTGTTGAGCCGGCCTTCGGGTTCGATGCCAGTTTGTTTAACAGATACCTGACGGTGAGGTCAGATGTTCTTCTCAACTTCGGGTTGAGCCGATCTTCGGGTTCGATGCCTGTTTGTTTAACAGATGCCTCACGGTGAGGTTATATGTTCTTCTCAAATTTGGGTTGAGTCAGCCTTCGGGTTTGATGAATGCTTGTTTAACAGATCCCTGACGGCGAGGTCAGATGTACTTCTCAACTTCGTGTTGAGCCGGCCTTCGGGTTCGATGCCTGTTTGTTTAACAAATACCTGACGGTGAAGTCAAATGTTCTTTTCAACTTCGGGTTGAGCCGACCTTTGGGTTCGATGCTTGTTTGTTTAACAGATGCCTGACGGCGAGATTAAATGTTCTTCTCAACTTTTGGTTGAGCCGGCCTTCGGGTTCGATGCCTGTTTATTTAACATATGCTTGACAGCGAGGACAGATGTTCCTCTCAACTTCGTGTTTAGCCGGCCTTCGGGTTCGACGCCCGTTTGTTTAACAAATGCCTGGCGGTGAGGTCAGATGTTGCTCTCAACTTCGTGTTAAGCGGGACTTCGTGTTCGATGCCTATTTGTTTAACAGATGCATTACGGTGAGGTCAGATATTCCTATGAACTTCGTGTTGAGTCGGCCTTCGGGTTCGATGCTGTTTGTTTAACAGATGCCTGACGGCGACGTCATATGGTCTTCTCAATTTCGGGTTAAGCTGCCCTACGGGTTCGATGCCTGTTTGTTTAACAAATGCGTGACGGCGAGGTCAAATGTTCCTCTAAACTTTTTGTTGAGCCGGCCTTGGGGTTCGATGCCTATTTGTTTAACAGATGCCTGGTGGCGAGGTCAAATGTTCTTCTCACCTTCGGTTTGAGCCGGACTTCGGGTTCGATTCCTGTTTGTTTAACTAATGCTTGGCCACGAGGTCAAATCTTAATCTCAACTTCGGGTAAAGCCGCCCTTCTGGTTTAATGCCTGTTTGTTTAACAGATGCCTGACCGGGACGTCAAATGTTCCTCTCAACTTCGTATTGAGCCGACCTTCGGGTTCGATGCCTGTTTGTTTAACATATACCTAACGGTGAGGTCAGATGTTCTTCTCAACTTCAGGTTGAGCCGACCTTCGGGTTCGATGCCTGTTTGTTTAACAGATGCCTGACGGCAAGATTAAATGTTCTTCTCAACTTTTGGTTGAGCCCGCCTTTGGGTTCGATGCCAGTTTATTTAACATATGCTTGACGGCAAGGTCAGATGTTCCTCTCAACTTCGTGTTGAGCTGACCATAAGGTTCGATCCCTGTTTGTTTAACAAATGCCTGGCGGCGAGGTCAGATGTTGCTCTCAACTTCGTGTTAAGCGGGACTTTGTGTTCGATGCCTATTTCTTTTACAGATGCCTTAAGGCGAGGTCAGATATTCCTATGAACTTCGTGTTGAGCCGTCCTTCGGGTTCTATGCCTATTTGTTTATCAGATTCCTGACAGCGACGTCAGATGGTCTTCTCAACTTCGGGTTGAGCCGCCTTTCGGGTTTGATGTCTGTTTGTTTAACAAATGCCTGACGGCGAGGTCAAATGTTGCTTTCAACTTCCTGTTGAGCCGGCCTTGGGGTTCGATGCCTGTTTGTTTAATAGATGCCTGACCGCGAGGTCAGATGTTGCTCTCAACTTCGTGTTGAGCGAGACTTCGTGTTCGATGCCTATTTGTTTAACAGATGCCTGGTGGCAAGGTCAGATATTCTTCTCACCTTCGGTTTGAGCCGGCCTTCGGGTTCGATTCCTGTTTGTTTAACTGATGTCTGACAACCAGGTCAGATGTTCTTCTCAACATCGGGATGAGCCGACCATCAATCTCGATGCCTATTTGTTTAACAGATGCCTGACAACAAGGTTAGATGTTCTTCTCAACCTTGCGTTGAGCCGGCCTCCGGGTGCGATGCCTGTTTGTTTAACTTATGCCTGGCGGCGAGGTCTAATGTTCTCACCAACTTCGGGTTGAGCCGTCCTTCTGGTTCGATGCATGTTTGTTTAACAGATGCCTGACAGAGACGTCAAATGTTCCTCTCAACTTCGTGTTTAGCCGGCCTTTGGGTTCGATGCCCGTTTGTTTAACAAATTCCTGGCGGTGAGGTCATATGTTGCTCCCAACTTCGTGTTGAGCGGGACTTTGTGTTCGATGCCAATTTGTTTAACAGATGCATTACGGCGAGGTTAGATATTCCTATGAACTTCTTGTTGAGCCGGCCTTCGAGTTCGATGCCTGTTTGTTTAACAGATGCCTGACAGCGACGTCATATGGTCTTCTCAACTTCAGGTTAAGCTGCCCTACGGGTTCGATGCCTGTTTGTTTAACAAATCCCTGACGGCGAGGTCAAATGTTCCTCTCAACTTTCTGTTGAGCCGGCCTTGAGGTTCGATGCTTATTTGTTTAACAGATGCCTGGCGGCAAGGTCAGATGTTCTTCTCACCTTCGGTCTGAGCCGGACTTCGGGTTTGATTCCTGTTCGTTTTACTTATGCTTGACTACGAGGTCAAATCTTGTTCTCAACTTCGGGTTGAGACGCCCTTCTGGTTGGATGCCTGTTTGTTTAACAGATGCCTGACGGGGACGTCAAATGTTCCTCTCAACTTCCTATAGAGCTGACCTTCGCGTTCGATGCCTGTTTGTTTAACAGATACCTGACGGTGAGGTCAGATGTTCTTCTCAACTTCGGGTTAAGCCGACCTTCAGGTTTGATGCCTGTTTGTTTAACAGATGCCTGACGGCAAGATCAAATGTTCTTCTCAACTTTTGGTTGAGCCATCCTTTGGGTTCGATGCCTGTTTGTTTAACATATGCTTGACGGTGAGGTCAGATGTTCCTCTCAACTTCGTGTTGAGCTGACCTTCAGGTTCGATGCCCGTTTGTTTAACAAATGCCTGGCGGCGAGGTCAGATGTTGCTCTCAATTTCGTGTTAAGCGGGACTTCGTGTTCGATGCCTATTTGTTTTACAGATGCCTTACGGCGAGGTCAGATATTCCTATGAACTTCGTGTTGTGCCGTCCTTCGGGTTTGATGCCTGTTTGTTTAACAGATGCCTAACAGCGACGTCATATGGTCTTCTCAACTTCGGGTTAAGCTGCCCTACGGGTTCGATGCCTGTTTGTTTAACAAATGCCTGACGGCGAGGTCAAAGGTTCCTCTTAGCTTTCTGTTGAGCCGACCTTGAGGTTCGATGCCTATTTGTTTAACAGATGCCTGGTGGCAAGGTCAGATGTTCTTCTCACCTTCGGTCTGAGCCGGACTTCGGGTTCGATTCTTGTTTGTTTAACTAATGCTTGACCACGAGGTCAGATCTTCTTCTCAACTTCGGGTTGAGCCGCTCTTCTGGTTTGATGCCTGTTTGTTTAACAGTCGCCTGACGGGGACGACAAATGTTTCTCTCAACTTCCTATTGAGCCGACCTTCGGGTTCGATGCCTGTTTGTTTAATAGATACCTAACGGTGAGGTCAGATGTTCTTCTCAACTTCGGGTTGAGCCGACCTTCGGGTTCGATGCCTGTTTGTTTAACAGATGCCTGATGGCAAGATCAAATGTTCTTCTCAACTTTTGGTTGAGCCCGCCTTTGGGTTCGATGCCAGTTTATTTAACATATGCTTGACGGCGAGGTCAGATGTTCCTCTCAACTTCGTGTTGAGCCGACCATCAGGTTCGATCCCCGTTTGTTTAACAAATGCCTGGCCGCAAGGTCAGATGTTGCTCTCAACTTCGTGTTAAGCGGGACTTTGTGTTCGATGCCTATTTGTTTTACAGATGCCTTACGGCGAGGTCAGATGTTCCTATGAACTTCATGTTGAGCCGTCCTTCGGGTTCTATGCCTGTTTGTTTATCAGATGCCTGACAGCGACGTCAGATGGTCTTCTCAACTTCGGGTTGAGCCTCCTTTCGGGTTTGATGTCTGTTTGTTTAACAAATGCCTGGCGGCGAGGTCAAATGTTCCTTTCAACTTCCTGTTGAGCCGACCTTGGGGTTCGATGCCTGTTTGTTTAACAGATGCCTGACCGCGAGGTCATATGTTGCTCTCAACTTCGTGTTGAGCGAGACTTCGTGTTCGATGCCTATTTATTTAACAGATGCCTGGTGGCAAGGTCAGATATTCTTCTCACCTTCGGTTTGAGCCGGCCTTCGGGTTCGATTCCTGTTTGTTTAACTGATGTCTGACAACCAGGTCAGATGTTCTTCTCAACATCGGGATGAGCCGACCATCAATCTCGATGCCTATTTGTTTAACAGATGCCTGACAACAAGGTTAGATGTTCTTCTCAACCTCGCGTTGAGCCGGCCTCCGGGTGCGATGCCTGTTTGTTTAACTTATGTCTGGCGGCAAGGTCAGATGTACTTCTCAACTTCGTGTAGAGCCGCCCTTCGGGTTCGATGCCTGTTTGTTTAACAGATGCCTGACGGCGAGGTCAAATGTTCCAATAAAACTTCTTGTTGAGCCGGCCTTCGGGTTCGATGCCTGTTTGTTTAACATATGTCTGATGGTAAGGTCTAATGTTCTTATCAACTTCGGTTTGGGCTGGCCATCAAATTCGACGCCTGTTTATTTAACATATGCCTAACAGTAAGGTCAAATGTTCTTCTCAACTTCGGTTTGAGCAGACCTTCGTGTTCGATGCCTGTTTGTTTAACAGATCCCTGACGGCGAGGTCAAATATTCCTATGAACTTCGTGTTGAGCCGACCTTCGAGTTTGATGCCTGTTTGTTTAATAGATGTCTGACGGCTAGTTCAAATGTTCCTCTCAACTTTGTCTTGTGCCAGCCTTCGGGCTCGATGCCTGTTTGTTTAACAGATGCCTCATGGTGAGGTTATATGTTCTTCTAAACTTCGTGTTGTGCCAGCCTTCATGATTGATGCCTGTTTGTTTAACAGACGCCTGACGGCTAGTTCAAATGTTTTTCTCAACTACGGGTTGAGACGGCCTTCGGGCTCGATGCCTTTTTGTTTAACAGATGCCTCACGGTGAGGTTATATGTTCTTCTAAACTTCGTGTTGTGCCAGCCTTCATGTTCGATGCCTGTTTGTTTAACAGATGCCTGACGGCTAGTTCAAATGTTTTTCTCAACTACGGGTTGGGACGGCCTTCGGGCTCGATGCATGTTTGTTTAACAGATGCCTCACGGTGAGGTTATATGTTCTTCTAAACTTTGGGTTGAGCCAGACTTCGAGTTTGATGCATGTTTGTTTAACATATGTCTGACGGCGAGGTCATATGTTCTTCATAACTTCGGGTTGAGCTGCCCTTCTAGTTCGATGCCAGTTTGTTTAACAGATACCTGACGGAGAGGTCAGATGTTCTTCTCAACTTCGGGTTGAGCCGATCTTCGGGTTTGATGCCTGTTTGTTTAACAGATGCCTCACGGTGAGGTTATATGTTCTTCTCAAATTTGGGTTGAGTCAGCCTTCGGGTTTGATGAATGTTTGTTTAACAGATCCCTGACGGCGAGGTCAGATGTACTTCTTAACTTCGTGTTGAGCCGGCCTTCGGGTTCAATGTCTGTTTGTTTAACAGATCCCTGACGGCGAGGTCAGATGTACTTCTCAACTTCGTGTAGAGCCGCCCTTCGGGTTCGATGCCTGTTTGTTTAACAGATGCCTGACGGCGAGGTCAAATGTTCCAATAAAACTTCTTGTTGAGCCGGCCTTCGGGTTCGATGCCTGTTTGTTTAACATATGTCTGACGGTAAGGTCTAATGTTCTTATCAACTTCGGTTTAGGCCGGCCATCAAATTCGACGCCTGTTTATTTAACATATGCCTAACAGCGACCTCAGATGTTCTTCTCAACTTCGGGTTGAGCAGACCTTCGTGTTCGAAGCCTGTTTGTTTAACAGATCCCTGACGGCGAGGTCAGATATTCCTATGAACTTCGTGTTGAGCCGACCTTCGAGTTTGATGCCTGTTTGTTTAATAGATGTCTGACGGCTAGTTTAAATGTTCCTCTCAACTTTGTCTTGTGCCAGCCTTCGGGTTCGATGCCTATTTGTTTAATAGATGCTTGACAGCGAGGTCAAATGTTCGTTTAAACTTCGTGTTATGCCAGCCTTCGAGTTCGATGCCTATTTGTTTAATAGATGCCTGACGGCTAGTTCAACTATTTTTCTCAACTACGGGTTGAGACAGCCTTCGGGCTCGATGCCTGTTTGTTTAACAGATGCCTCACGGTGAGGTTATATGTTCTTCTAAACTTCGTGTTGTGCCACCCTTCGGGTTTGATGCCTGTTTGTTTAACAGATGCCTGACGGCTAGTTCAAATGTTTTTCTAAACTACGGGTTGAGACGGCCTTCGGGCTCGATGCCTGTTTGTTTAACAGATGCCTCACGGTGAGGTTATATGTTCTTCTAGACTTCGTGTTGTGCCATCCTTCGGGTTCGATGCCTGTTTGTTTAACAGATGCCTGACGGCTAGTTCAAATGTTTTTCTCAACTACGGGTTGAGACGGCCTTCGGGCTCGATGCCTGTTTGTTTAACAGATGCCTCACGGTGAGGTTATATGTTCTTCTAAACTTTGGGTTGAGCCAGCCTTCGAGTTTGATTCATGTTTGTTTACCATAGGCCTGACGGTGAGGTCAGATGTTCTTCATAACTTCGGGTTGAGCTGCCCTTCTGGTTCGATGTCTGTTTGTTTAACAGATGCTTGGAGGGGACGTCAAATGTTCCTCTCAACTTCGTGTTGAGCCGGCCTTCGAGTTCGATGCCAGTTTTTTAACAGATACCTGACGGTGAGGTCAGATGTTCTTCTCAACTTCAGGTTGAGCCGATCTTCGGGTTCGATGCCTGTTTGTTTAACAGATGCCTCACGGTGAGGTTATATGTTCTTCTCAAATTTGGGTTGAGTCAGCCTTCGGGTTTGATGAATGCTTGTTTAACATATCCTTGACGGCGAGGTCAGATGTACTTCTAAACTTCGTGTTGAGCCGGCCTTCGGGTTCGATGCCTGTTTGTTTAACAAATACCTGACGGTGAGGTCAAATGTTCTTTTCAACTTCGGGTTGAGCCGACCTTCGGGTTCGATGCTTGTTTGTTTAACAGATGCCTGACGGCGAGATTAAATGTTCTTCTCAACTTTTGGTTGAGCCGGCCTTCGGGTTCGATGCCTGTTTATTTAACATATGCTTGACAGCGAGGACAGATGTTCCTCTCAACTTCGTGTTTAGCCGGCCTTCGGGTTCGACGCCCGTTTGTTTAACAAATGCCTGGCGGTGAGGTCAGATGTTGCTCTCAACTTCGTGTTGAGCGGGACTTCGTGTTCGATGCCTATTTGTTTAACAGATGCATTACGGTGAGGTCAGATATTCCTATGAACTTCGTGTTGAGTCGGCCTTCGGGTTCGATGCTGTTTGTTTAACAGATGCCTGACAGCGACGTCTTATGGTCTTCTCAATTTCGGGTTAAGCTGCCCTACGGGTTCGATGCCTGTTTGTTTAACAAATGCGTGACGGCGAGGTCAAATGTTCCTCTCAACCTTTTGTTGAGCCGGCCTTGGGGTTCGATGCCTATTTGTTTAACAGATGCCTGGTGGCGAGGTCAAATGTTCTTCTCACCTTCGGTTTGAGCCGGACTTCGGGTTCGATTCCTATTTGTTTAACTAATGCTTGGCTACAAGGTCAAATGTTAATCTCAACTTCGGGTAAAGCCGCCCTTCTGGTTTGATGCCTGTTTGTTTAACAGATGCCTGACGGGGACGTCAAATGTTCCTCTCAACTTCGTATTGAGCCGACCTTCGGGTTTGATGCCTGTTTGTTTAACAGATACCTGACGGTGAGGTCAGATGTTCTTCTCAACTTCAGGTTGAGCCGACCTTCGGGTTCGATGCCTGTTTGTTTAACAGATGCCTGACGGCAAGATTAAATGTTCTTCTCAACTTTTGGTTGAGCCCGCCTTTGGGTTCTATGCCAGTTTATTTAACATATGCTTGATGGCAAGGTCAGATGTTCCTCTCAACTTCGTGTTGAGCTGACCATAAGGTTCGATCCCCGTTTGTTTAACAAATGCCTGGCGGCAAGGTCAGATGTTGCTCTCAACTTCGTGTTAAGCGGGACTTTGTGTTCGATGCCTATTTCTTTTACAGATGCCTTAAGGCGAGGTCAGATATTCCTATGAACTTCGTGTTGAGCCGTCCTTCGGGTTCTATGCCTATTTGTTTATCAGATGCCTGACAGCGACGTCAGATGGTCTTCTCAACTTCGGGTTGAGCCGCCTTTCGGGTTTGATGTCTGTTTGTTTAACAAATGCCTGACGGCGAGGTCAAATGTTGCTTTCAACTTCCTGTTGAGACGACCTTGGGGTTCGATGCCTGTTTGTTTAACAGATGCCTGACCGCGAGGTCAGATGTTGCTCTCAACTTCGTGTTGAGCGAGACTTCGTGTTCGATGCCTATTTGTTTAACAGATGCCTGGTGGCAAGGTCAGATATTCTTCTCACCTTCGGTTTGAGTCGGCCTTCGGGTTCGATTCGTGTTTGTTTAACTGATGTCTGACAACCAGGTCAAATGTTCTTCTCAACATCGGGATGAGCCGACCATCAATCTCGATGCCTATTTGTTTAACAGATGCCTGACAACAAGGTTAGATGTTCTTCTCAACCTCGCGTTGAGCCGGCCTCCGGGTGCGATGCCTGTTTCTTTAACTTATGCCTGGCGGCGAGGTCTAATGTTCTCACCAACTTCGGGTTGAGCCGTCCTTCTGGTTCGATGCCTGTTTGTTTAACAGATGCCGGACAGAGACGTCAAATGTTCCTCTCAACTTCGTGTTTAATCGGCCTTTGGGTTCGATGCCCGTTTGTTTAACAAATGCCTGGCGGTGAGGTCATATGTTGCTCCCAACTTCGTGTTGAGCGGGACTTTGTGTTCGATGCCAATTTGTTTAACAGATGCATTACGGCGAGGTCAGATATTCCTATGAACTTCGTGTTGAGCCGGCCTTCGAGTTCGATTCCTGTTTGTTTCACAGATGCCTGACAGCGACGTCATATGGTCTTCTCAACTTCAGGTTAAGCTGCCCTACGGGTTCGATGCCTGTTTGTTTAACAAATCCCTGACGGCGAGGTCAAATGTTCCTCTCAACTTTCTGTCGAGCCGGCCTTGAGGTTCGATGCTTATTTATTTAACAGATGCCTGGCGGCAAGGTCAGATGTTCTTCTCACCTTCGGTCTGAGCCGGACATCGGGTTTGATTCCTGTTTGTTTTACTTAGGCTTGACCACGAGGTCAAATCTTGTTCTCAACTTCGGGTTGAGCCGCCCTTCTGGTTTGATGCCTGTTTGTTTAACAGATGCCTGACGGGGACGTCAAATGTTCCTCTCAACTTCCTATAGAGCCAACCTTCGCGTTCGATGCCTGTTTGTTTAACAGATACCTGACGGCAAGATCAAATGTTCTTCTCAACTTTTGGTTGAGCCAGCCTTTGGGTTCGATGCCTGTTTATTTAACATATGCTTGACGGCGAGGTCAGATGTTCCTCTCAACTTCGTGTTGAGCCGACCTTCAGGTTCGATGCCCGTTTGTTTAACAAATTCCTGGCGGCGAGGTCAGATGTTGCTCTCAACTTCGTGTTAAGCGGGACTTCATGTTCGATGCCTATTTGTTTAACAGATGCCTTACGACGAGGTCAAATATTCATATGAACTTCGTGTTGAGCCGTCCTTCGGGTTCTATGCTTGTTTGTTTATCAGAAGCCAGACAGCGACGTCAGATGGTCTTCTCAACTTCGTGTTGAGCCGCCCTTCGGGTTTGATTTCTGTTTGTTTAACAAATGCCTGACGGCGAGGTAAAATGTTCCTTTCAACTTCCTGTTGAGCCGGCCTTGGGGTTCGATGCCTGTTTGTTTAACAGATGCCTGACCGCGAGGTCAGATGTTGCTCTCAACATCGTGTTCAGCGAGAATTCGTGTTCGATGCCTATTTGTTTAACAGATGCCTGGCGGCAAGGTCAGATATTCTTCTCACCTTCGGTTTGAGGCGGCCTTCGGGTTCAATTCCTGTTTATTTAACATATGCATGACGGCGAGGTCAGATGTTCCTTTCAACTTCGTGTTTAGCCGGCCTTTGGGTTCTATGCCCGTCTGTTTAACAAATGCCTGGCGGTGAGGTCAGATGTTGCTCTCAACTTCGTGTTTAGCGGGACTTCGTGTTCGATGCCTATTTCTTTAACAGATGCATTACGGTGAGGTCAGATATTCCTATGAACTTCGTGTTGAGCCGGCCTTCGGGTTCGACGCCTGTTTGTTTAACAGATGCGTGACAGCGACGTCATATGTTCTTCTCAACTTCGGGTTAAGCCGCCCTACGGGTTCGATGACTGTTTGTTTAACAAATGCCTGACGGCGAGGTCAAATTTTCCTCTCAACTTTATGTTGAGCCGGCCTTGGGGTTCGATGCCTATTTATTTAACAGTTGCCTGACAGCGAGGTCAGATGTTCTTCTCACCTTTGGTTTGAGCCAGACTTCGGGTTCGATTCCTGTTTGTTTAACTTATGCTTGACCACGAGGTCAGATGTTCTTCTCAACTTCGGGTTGAGCCGCCCTTCTAGTTTGATGCTTGTTTGTTTAACAGATGCCTGACGGGGATGTCAAATGTTCCTCTCAACTTCGTATTGAGCCGGGCTTCGGGTTCGATGCCTATTTGTTTAACAGATACCTGACGGTGAGGTCAGATGTTCTTCTCAACTTCGGGTTGAGCCAACCTTCGGGTTCGATGCCTGTTTGTTTAACAGATGCCTGATGGCGAGATCAAATATTCTTCTCAGCTTTTGGTTGAGCCAGCCTTTGGGTTCGATGCCTGTTTATTTAACATATGCTTGACGGCGAAGTCAGATGTTCCTCTCAACTTTGTATTGAGCCGACCTTCAGGTTCGATGCCTGTTTGTTTAACAAATGCCTGGCGGCGAGGTCAGATGTTGCTCTCAACTTCGTGTTAAGCGGGACTTCGTGTTCGATGCTTGTTTGTTTTACAGATGCCTTACGGTGAGGTCAAATATTCATATGAACTTCGTGTTTAGCCGTCCTTCAGGTTCGATGCCTGTTTGTTTAACAGATGCCTGACAGCGACGTCATATGGTCTTCTCAACTTCGGGTTAAGCTGCCCTATGAGTTCGATGCCTGTTTGTTTAACAAATGCCTGACGGCGAGGTCAAATGTTCCTCTCAACTTTTGTTGAGCCGGCCTTGGGGTTCGATGCCTATTTGTTTAACAGATGCCTGGCGGCAAGGTCAGATGTTCTTCTCACCTTCGGTTTGAGCCAGACTTCGGGTTCGATTCTCTCAGATGATCTTTTCAACTTCAGGTTGAGCCGCCTTTCAGGTTTGATGTCAGTTTGTTTAACAAATGACTGATGGCGAGGTCAAATGTTCCTTTCAACTTCCTATTAAGCCGGACTTGGGGTTCGATGCCTTTTTGTTTAACAGATGCCTGACCGCGAGGTCAGATGTTGCTCTCAACTTCGTGTTGAGCGAGACTTCGTGTTCGATGCCTATTTGTTTAACAGATGCCTGGTGGCAAGGTCAGATATTCTTCTCAAATTCGGTTTGAGCCAGGCTTCGGGTTCGATTCCTGTTTGTTTAAGTGATGTCTGACAACGAGGTCAGATGTTCTTCTCATCATCGAGATGAGCCGACCATCAATCTCGATGCCTGTTTATTTAACAGATGCCTGACAGCAAGGTTAGATGTTCTTCTAAACTTCGCGTAGAGCCGGCCTCCGGGTGCGATGCCTGTTTCTTTAAAAGATCCCTGACGGCGAGGTCAGATGTACTTCTCAACTTTGTGTTGAGCCGCCCTTCGGATTCGATGCCTATTTGTTTAACAGATACCTAACGGCGAGGTCAAATGTTCCTCTCAACTTCTTGTTGAGCCGGCCTTCGGGTTCGATGCCTGTTTGTTTAACATATGCCTGGCGGCGAGACATAATGTTCTTATCAACTTCGGGTTGAGCCGTCCTTCTGGTTCGATGCCTGTTTGTTGAATAGATGCCTGACAGAGACGTCAAATTTTCCTCTCAACTTTGTGTTGAGCTGACCTTAGGGTTCGATGCCTGGTTGTTTAACAAATACCTGACGGTGAGGTCAAATGTTCTTTTCAACTTCGGGTTGAGCCGACCTTCGGGTTCGATGCCTTCTTGTTTAACAGATGCCTGACGGCGAGATTAAATGTTCTTCTCAACTTTTGGTTGAGCGAGCCTTTGGGTTCGATGCCTGTTTATTTAACATATGCTTGACGGCGAGGTCAGATGTTCCTCTCAACTTCGTGTTTAGCCGGCCTTTGGGTTCGATGCTCGTTTGTTTAACAAATGCCTGGCGGCGAGGTCATATGTTGCTCTCAACTTCGTGTTGAGCGGGACTTCGTGTTCGATGCCTCATTACGGCGAGGTCAGATATTCCTATGAACTTCATGTTGAGCCGGCCTTTGGGTTCGATGCCTGTTTGTTTAAAAGATGCCTGACAGCGACGTCATATGGTCTTCTCAACTTCGGGTTAAGCCGCCCTACGGGTTCGATGCCTGTTTGTTTAACAAATGCCTGACGGCGAGGTCAAATGTTCCTCTCAACTTTCTGTTGATCCGGCCTTGGGGTTCGATGCCTATTTATTTAACAGTTGCCTGACAGCGAGGTCAGATGTTCTTCTTACCTTTGGTTTGAGCCAGACTTCGGGTTCGATTCCTGTTTGTTTAACTTATGCTTGACCACGAGGTCAGATGTTCTTCTCAACTTCGGGTTGAGCCGCCCTTCTAGTTTGATGCTTGTTTGTTTAACAGATGCCTGACGGGGATGTCAAATGTTCCTCTCAACTTCGTATTGAGCCGGCCTTCGGGTTCGATGCCTATTTGTTTAACAGATACCTGACGGTGAGGTCAGATGTTCTTCTCAACTTCGGGTTGAGCCAACCTTCGGGTTCGAGGCCTGTTTGTTTAACAGATGCCTGATGGCGAGATCAAATATTCTTCTCAGCTTTTGGTTGAGCCAGCCTTTGGGTTCGATGCCTGTTTATTTAACATATGCTTGACGGCGAAGTCAGATGTTCCTCTCAACTTTGTGTTGAGCCGACCTTCAGGTTCGATGCCTGTTTGTTTAACAAATGCCTGGCGGCGAGGTCAGATGTTGCTCTCAACTTCGTGTTAAGCGGGACTTCGTGTTCGATGCCTGTTTGTTTTACAGATGCCTTACGGCGAGGTCAAATATTCATATGAACTTCGTGTTTAGCCGTCCGTCGGGTTCGATGCCTGTTTGTTTAACAGATGCCTGACAGCGACGTCATATGGTCTTCTCAACTTCGGGTTAAGCTGCCCTATGAGTTCGATGCCTATTTGTTTAACAAATGCCTGACGGCGAGGTCAAATGTTCCTCTCAACTTTTGTTGAGCCGGCCTTGGGGTTCGATGCCTGTTTGTTTAACAGATGCCTAACCGCGAGGTCAGATGTTGCTCTCAACTTCGTGTTGAGCGAGACTTCGTGTTCGATGCCTATTTGTTTAACAGATGCCTGGTGGCAATGTCAGATATTCTTCTCACCTTCAGTTTGAGCCGGCCTTCGGGTTCGATTCCTGTTTGTTTAACTGATGTCTGACAACAAGGTCAGATGTTCTTCTCAACATCAGGATGAGCCGACCATCAATCTCGATGCATGTTTGTTTAACAGATGCCTGATAGCAAGGTTAGATGTTCTTATCAACTTCGGGTTGAGCCGGCCTCCGGGTGCGATGCCTGTTTGTTTAACAGATCCCTGACGGCGAGGTTAGATGTACTTCTCAACTTCGTGTTGAGCCGCCCTTCTGGTTCGATGCCTATTTGTTTAACAGATGCCTGACGGTGAGGTCAAATGTTCCTCTCAACTTCTTGTTGAGCCTTTCTTCGGGTTCGATGCCTGTTTGTTTAACATATGCCTGGCAGCGAGTTCTAATGTTCTTATCAACTTTGGGTTGAGTCGTCCTTCTGGTTCGATGCCTGTTTGTTTAACAGATGCCTGACAGAGACGTCAAATGTTCCTCTCAACTTTGTGTTGAGCCGGCCTTCGTGTTCGATGCCTGGTTGTTTAACAAATACCTGATGGTGAGGTCAAATGTTCTTTTCAACTTCGGGTTGAGCCGACCTTCGGGTTCGATGCCTTCTTGTTTAACAGATGCCTGACTGCGATATTAAATGTTCTTCTCAACTTTTGGTTGAGCCGGCCTTTAGGTTTGATGCTTGTTTATTTAACATATGCTTGATGGCGAGGTCAGATGTTCCTCTCCACTTCGTGTTTAGCCGGCCTTTGGGTTTGATGCCCGTTTGTTTAACAAATGCCTGGCGGTGAGGTCAGATGTTGCTCTCAACTTTGTGTTGAGCGGGACTTCGTGTTCGATGCCTACTTGTTTAACACATGCATTACGGCGAGGTCAGATATTCCTATGAACTTCGTGTTGATCCGGCCTTCGGGTTCGATGCCTGTTTGTTTAACAGATGCTTGACAACGACGTCATATGGTCTTCTCAACTTCGGGTTGAGCCGCCTTTCGGGTTTGATGTCTATTTTTTTAACAAATGCCTGACGGCGAGGTCAAATGTTCCTTTCAACTTCCTGTTGAGCCGACCTTGGGGTTCGATGCCTGTTTGTTTAACAGATGCCTGACCGCGAGGTCAGATGTTGCTCTCAACTTCGTGTTGAGCGAGACTTCGTGTTCGATGCCTATTTGTTTAATAGATGCCTGGTGGCAAGGTCAGATATTCTTCTCACCTTCGGTTTGAGCCGGCCTTCGGGTTCGATTCCTGTTTGTTTAACTGATGTCTGACAACGAGGTCAGATGTTCTTCTCAACATCGGGATGAGCCGACCATCAATCTCGATGCATGTTTGTTTAATAGATGCCTGACAGAAAGGTTAGATGTTCTTCTCAACTTCGGGTTGAGCCGGCCTCCGGGTGCGATGCCTGTTTGTTTAACAGATCCATGACGGCGAGGTCAGATGTACTTCTCAACTTCGTGTTGAGCCGCCCTTCGGGTTCGATTCCTATTTGTTTAACTATTGCCTGACGGCGAGGTCAAATGTTCCTCTCAAATTCTTGTTGAGCCGGCCTTCGGGTTCGATGCCTGTTTGTTTAACATATGCTTGGCGGCGAGGTCTAATGTTCTTATCAACTTCGGGTTGAGTCGTCCTTCTGGTTTGATGCCTGTTTGTTTAAAAGATGCCTGACAGAGACGTCAAATGTTCCTCTCAACTTTGTGTTGAGCCGGCCTTCGGGTTCGATGCCTGGTTGTTTAACAAATACCTGATGGTGAGGTCAAATGTTCTTTTCAACTTCGGGATGAGCCGAGCTTCGGGTTCGATGCCTTCTTGTTTAACAGATACCTGACGGCGAGATTAAATTTTCTTCTCAACTTTTGGTTGAGCCGGCCTTCGGGTTTGATGCCTGTTTATTTAACATATGCTTAACGGCGAGGTCAGATGTTCCTCTCAACTTCGTGTTTAGCTGGCCTTTGGGTTCGATGCCCGTTTGTTTTACAAATGCCTGGCGGTGAGGTCAGATGTTTCTCTCAACTTCGTGTTGAGCGGGACTTCGTGTTCGATGCCTATTTGTTTAACAGATGCATTACGGCGAGGTCATATATTCCTATGAATTTCGTGGTGAGCCGGCCTTCGGGTTCGATGCCTGTTTGTTTAACAGATGCCTGACAGCGACGTCATATGGTCTTCTCAACTTCGGGTTAAGTTGCCCTACGGGTTTGATGCCTGTTTGTTTAACAAATGCCTGACGGCGAGGTCAAATATTCCTCTCAACTTTCTGTTGAGAGGACTTTGAGGTTTGATGCCTATTTGTTTAACAGATGCCTGGTGGCGAGGTCAGATGTTCTTTTCACCTTCGGTTTGAGCCGGACTTCGGGTTCGATTCCTGTTTGTTTAACTAATGCTTGACCACGAGGTCAGATGTTCTTCTCAACTTCGGGTTGAGCCGCCCTTCTGGTTCGATGCCTGTTTGTTTAACAGATGCCTGACGGGGACGTCAAATGTTCCTCTCGACTTCGTATTTAGCCGACCTTCGGGTTCGATGCCTGTTTGTTTAATAGATACCTGACGGTGAGGTCATATGTTCTTCTCAACTTCGGGTTGAGCCGACCTTAGGGTTCGATGCCTGTTTGTTTAACAGATGCCTGTCGGCGAGATCAAATGTTCTTCTCATTTTTTGGTTGAGCCATCCTTTGGGTTCGATGTCTGTTTAATTAACATATGCTTGACGGCGAGGTCAGATGTTCCTCTCAACTTCGTGTTAAGCAGGACCTTCAGGTTCGATGCCCGTTTGTTTAACAAATGCCTGGAGGCGAGGCAGATGTTGCTCTCAACTTCGTGTTAAGCAGGACTTCGTGTTCGATGCCTATTTGTTTAACAGATGCCTTACAGCGAAGTTAAATATTCATATGAACTTCGTGTTGAGCCGTCCTTCGGGTTCTATGCCTGTTTGTTTATCAGATGCCTGACAGCGACCTCAGATGGTCTTCTCAACTTCGGGTTGAGCCGCCCTTCGGGTTTGATGTCTGTTTGTTTAACAAATGGCTGTAGGCAAGGTCAAATGTTCCTTTCAACTTCCTGTTGAGCCGGCCTTGGGGTTCGATGCCTGTTTGTTTAACAGATGCCTGACTGCGAGGTTAGATGTTGCTCTCAACTTCGTGTTGAGCGAGACTTCGTGTTCGATGCCTATTTGTTTAACAGATGCCTGGCGGCAAGGTCATATATTCTTCTCACCTTCGATTTGAGCCGAACTTCGGGTTCAATTCCTGTTTATTTAACATATGCTTGACGGCGAGGTCAGATGTTCCTCTCAACTTCGTGTTTGGCCGGCCTTTGGGTTCTATGCCCGTTTGTTTAACAAATGCCTGGCGGTGAGGTCAGATGTTGCTCTCAACTTCGTGTTGAGCGGGACTTCGTGTTCGATGCCTATTTCTTTAACAGGTGCATTACGGTGAGGTCAGATATTCCTATGAACTTCGTGTTGAGCCGGCCTTCGGGTTCAATGCCTGTTTGTTTAACAGATGCTTGACAGCAACGTCATATGGTCTTCTCAACTTCGGGTTAAGCCGCCCTACGGGTTCGATGCCTGTTTGTTTAACAAATGTCTGACAGCAAGGTCAAATGTTCCTCTCAACTTTCTGTTGAGCCGGCCTTGGGGTTCGATGCCTATTTGTTTAACAGCTGCCTGACGGCGAGGTCAGATGTTCGTCTTACCTTCGGTTTGAGCTGGACTTCGGGTTTGATTCCTATTTGTTTAACTTATGCTTGACCATGAGGTCAGATGTTCTTCTCAACTTCGGGTTGAGCCGCCCTTCTAGTTTGATGCCTGTTTGTTTAACAGATGCCTGACGGAGACGTCAAATATTCCTCTCAACTTCGTATTGAGCCGACCTTTAGGTTCGATGCCTGTTTGTTTAACAGATACCTGACGGTGAGGTCAGATGTTCTTCTCAACTTCGGGTTGAGCCGACCTTCGGGTTAGATGCCGGTTTGTTTAAAAGATGCTTGACGGCGAGATCAAAAGTTCTTCTCAACTTTTGGTTGAACCAGCCTTTGGGTTCGATTCCTGTTTATTTAACATAAGCTTGACGGCGAGGTCAGATGTTCCTCTCAACTTCGTGTTGAGCTGACCTTCAGGTTTGATGCCCGTTTGTTTAACAAATGCCTGGCGGAGAGGTCATATGTTGCTCTCAACTTCGTGTTGAGCGGGACTTCGTGTTCGATGCCTATTTCTTTAACAGATGCATTACGGCGAGGTCAAATATTCCTATTAACTTCGTGTTGAGCTGTCCTTCGGGTTCTATGCCTGTTTGTTTATCAGATGCCTGACAGCGACGTCAGATGGTCTTCTCAACTTCGGGTTGAGTCGCCCTACAGGTTCGATGCCTGTTTGTCTAACAAATGCCTGACGGCGAGGTCAAATGTTCCTCTCAACTTCCTATTGAGCCGTCCTTCGGGTTCGATGCCTGTTTTTTTAACAGATACCTGGCGGCAAGGCCAGATATTCTTCTCACCTTCGGTTTGAGCCGGCCTTCGGGTTCGATTCCTGTTTGTTTAACTGATGTCTGACAACGAGGTCAGATGTTCTTCTCAACATCGGGATGAGCCGACCATCAATCTCGATGCCTGTTTGTTTAACAGACTCCTGACAGCAAGGTTAGATGTTCTTCTCAACTTCGGGTTGAGCCGGCCTACGGGTTCGATGCCTGTTTGTTTAACAGTTTCCTGACCGCGAGGTCAGATGTACTTCTCAACTTCGTGTTGAGCCGCCCTTCGGGTTCGATGCCTATTTGTTTAATAGATGCCTGACGGCAAGGTCAAATGTTCCTCTCAACTTCTTGTTGAGCCGTCCTTCTGGTTCGATGCCTGTTTGTTTAACATATGCTTGACGGCGAGGTCTAATGTTCTTATCAACTTCAGGTTGGGCTGGCCATCAAATTCGATGCCTGTTTATTTAACATATGCCTGACAGCGAGGTCAGAAGTTCTTCTCAACTTCGGGTTGAGCTGGCCTTCGTGTTCGATGCCTGTTTATTTAACAGATCCCTGACGGCGAGGTCAAATATTCCTATGAACTTCGTGTTGAGCCGGCCTTCAAGTTCGATGCCTGTTTGATTAATAGATGTCTAAAGGAGAGGTCATATCTTCCTCTCAACTTCGTGTTGTGCCAGCCTTCGGGTTCGATGCCTGTTTGTTTAATAGATGCCTAACAGCGAGTTCAGATGCTCCTTTCAATTTTGTGTTGTGCCATCCTTCGGGTTCGATGCCTATTTGTTTAACAGATGCTTGACAGCTAGTTCAAATGTTTTTCTCAACTACGGGTTGAGGCGGCCTTCGGGTTCAATGACTGTTTGTTTAACAGATGCCTCACAGAGAGGTTATATGTTCTTCTAAACTTTGGGTTCAGCCAGCCTTCGGGTTTGATGCATATTTGTTTAACAGATGCCTGACAGCGAGGTCAGATGTTCTTCACAACTTCGTGTTGAACCGGCCTTCGGGTTCGATGCCTTTTTGTTTAACAGATACCTCACGGTGAGGTTATAGTTCTTCTCAACTTTGGGTTGAGCCAGCCTTCGAGTTTGATGCATGTTTGTTTAACAAATGTCTGACGGCAAGGTCAGATGTTCTTCTCAACTTCGGGTTGAGCCCCCCTTCTGGTTCATGCCTGTTTGTTTAACAGATTCCTGACGGAGACGTCAAATGTTCCTCTCAACTTCGTGTTGAGCCGGCCTTCGGGTTCGATGCCTGTTTGTTTAACATATACCTGACGGTGAGGTCAAATGTTCTTTTCAACTTCGGGTTGAGGCGACCCTAGGGTTCGATGCCTGTTTGTTTAACAGATGCCTGACGGCGAGATCAAATGTTCTTCTCAACTTTTGGGTTAACTGGACTTCGTGTTTGATGCCTATTTATTTAACATATGTTTGACGACAAGGTCAGATGTTCTTCTCAACTTCGTGTTTAGCCGGCCTTCAGGTTCGATGCCCGTTTGTTTAACAAATGCCTGGCAGCGAGGTCAGATGTTGCTCTTAACTTCGTGTTAAGCGGGACTTCGTGTTCGATGCCTATTTGTTTAACAGATGCCTTACGGCGAGGTCAGATATTCCTATGAACTTCGTGTTGAGCCGGCCTTCGGGTTCGATGCTTGTTTGTTTAACAGATGCCTGACAGCGACGTCATATGGTCTTCTCAACTTCGGATTGAGCCGCCCTACGGGTTCGCTGCCTGTTTGTTTAACAAATGCCTGACGGCAAGGTCAAATGTTCCTCTCAACTTCCTGTTGAGCCGGCCTTGGAGTTCGATGCCTGTTTGTTTAACAGATGCCTGACGGCGTCGTCAGATGTTGCTCTCAACTTCGTGTTGAGCGAGACTTTGTGTTCGATGCCTAGTTGTTTAGCAGATGCCTGGCGGCAAGGTCAAATATTCTTCTCACCTTCGGTTTGAGCCGGCCTTCGGGTTCGATTCCTGTTTGTTTAACTGATGTCTGAAAACGAGGTCATATGTTCTTCTCAACATCGGGATGATCCGACCATCAATCTCGATGCCTATTTGTTTAACAGATGCCTGACAGCAAGGTTAGATGTTCTTCTAAAGTTCGGGTTGAGCCGGCCTCCGGGTTCGATGCCTGTTTGTTTAACAGATTCCTGACGGCGAGGTCAGATGTACTTCTCAAATTCGTGTTGAGCCGCCCTTCGGGTTCGATGCCTGTTTGTTTAACAGATGCCTGACGCCGAGGTCAAATGTTCCTCTCAACTTCTTGTTGAGTCGGCCTTCGGGTTCGATGCCTGTTTGTTTAACATATGCCTGACGACGAGGTCTAATGTTCTTATCAACTTCGGGTTGGGCTGGCCATCAAATTCGATGCCTGTTTATTTAACATATGCCTGACAGCAAGGTCAGAAGTTCTTCTCAACTTCAGGTTGAGCCGACCTTTGTGTTCGATGCCTGTTTGTTTAACAGATCCCTGACGGCGAGGTCAGATATTCCTATGAACTTCGTGTTGAGCCGGCCTTCGAGTTCGATGCCTGTTTGTTTAATAGACGTCTGACGTTGAGGTCATATCTTCCTCTCAACTTCGTGTTGTGCCAGCCTTCGGGTTCGATGCCTGTTTGTTTAATAGATGCCTGACAGCAAGGTCAGATGTTCCTTTCAACTTTGTGTTGTGCCAGCCTTCGGGTTCGATGCCTGTTTGTTTAACAGATGCCTGATGGCTAGTTCAAATGTTTTTCTTAACTACGGGTTGGGACGGCCTTCGGGTTCAATGACTGTTTGTTTAACAGATGCCTCACGGAGAGGTTATATGTTCTTCTAAACTTTGGGTTGAGCCAGCCTTCGGGTTTGATGCATATTTGTTTAACAGATGCCTGACAGCGAGGTCAGATGTTCTTCACAACTTCGTGTTGAACCGGCCTTCGGGTTCGATGCCTTTTTGTTTAACAGATACCTCACGGTGAGGTTATAGTTCTTCTCAACTTTGGGTTGAGCCAGCCTTCGAGTTTGATGCATGTTTGTTTAACAAATGTCTGACGGCAAGGTCAGATGTTCTTCTCAACTTCGGGTTGAGCCACCCTTCTGGTTCATACCTGTTTGTTTAACAGATGCCTGACGGAGACGTCAAATGTTCCTCTCAACTTCGTGTTGAGCCGGCCTTCGGGTTCGATGCCTGTTTGTTTAACATATACCTGACGGTGAGGTCAAATGTTCTTTTCAACTTCGGGTTGAGGCGACCCTCGGGTTCGATGCCTGTTTGTTTAACTGATGCCTGACGGCGAGATCAAATGTTCTTCTCAACTTTTGGGTTAACTGGACTTCGTGTTTGATGCCTATTTATTTAACATATGTTTGACGACGAGGTTAGATGTTCTTCTCAACTTCGTGTTTAGCCGGCCTTCAGGTTCGATGCCCGTTTGTTTAACAAATGCCTGGCGGCGAGGTCAGATGTTGCTCTTAACTTCGTGTTAAGCGGGACTTCGTGTTCGATGCCTATTTGTTTAACAGATGCCTTACGGCGAGGTCATATATTCCTATGAACTTCGTGTTGAGCCGGCCTTCGGGTTCGATGCTTGTTTGTTTAACAGATGCCTGACAGCGACGTCATATGGTCTTCTCAACTTCGGATTGAGCCGCCCTACGGGTTCGCTGCCTGTTTGTTTAACAAATGCCTGACGGCAAGGTCAAATGTTCATCTCAACTTCCTGTTGAGCCGGCCTTGGAGTTCGATGCCTGTTTGTTTAACAAATTCCTGACGGCGTGGTCAGATGTTGCTCTCAACTTCGTGTTGAGCGAGACTTTGTGTTCGATGCCTAGTTGTTTAGCAGATGCCTGGCGGCAAGGTCAAATATTCTTCTCACCTTCGGTTTGAGCCGGCCTTCGGGTTCGATTCCTGTTTGTTTAACTGATGTCTGAAAACGAGGTCATATGTTCTTCTCAACATCGGGATGAGCCGACCATCAATCTCGATGCCTATTTATTTAACAGATGCCTGACAGCAAGGTTAGATGTTCTTCTCAACTTCGGGTTGAGCCGGCCTCCGGGTTCGATGCCTGTTTGTTTAACAGATTCCTGACGGCGAGGTCAGATGTACTTCTCAAATTCGTGTTGAGCCGCCCTTCGGGTTCGATGCCTGTTTGTTTAACAGATGCCTGACGCCGAGGTCAAATGTTCCTCTCAACTTCTTGTTGAGTCGGCCTTCGGGTTCGATGCCTGTTTGTTTAACATATGCCTGACGACGAGGTCTAATGTTCTTATCAACTTCGGGTTGGGCTGGCCATCAAATTTGATGCCTGTTTATTTAACATATGCCTGACAGCAAGGTCAGAAGTTCTTCTCAACTTCAGGTTGAGCCGGCCTTCGTGTTCGATGCCTGTTTGTTTAACAGATCCCTGACGGCGAGGTCAGATATTCCTATGAACTTCGTGTTGAGCCGGCCTTCGAGTTCGATGCCTGTTTGTTTAATAGACGTCTGACGTTGAGGTCATATCTTCCTCTCAACTTCGTGTTGTGCCAGCCTTCGGGTTCGATGCCTGTTTGTTTAATAGATGCCTGACAGCAAGGTCAGATGTTCCTTTCAACTTTGTGTTGTGCCAGCCTTCGGGTTCGATGCCTGTTTGTTTAACAGATGCCTGACGGCTAGTTCAAATGTTTTTCTTAACTACGGGTTGGGACGGCCTTCGGGTTCAATGACTGTTTGTTTAACAGATGCCTCACGGAGAGGTTATATGTTCTTCTAAACTTTGGGTTGAGCCAGCCTTCGGGTTTGATGCATGTTTGTTTAACAGATGCCTAACGGCGAGGTCAGATGTTCTTCACAACTTCGTGTTGAGCCGGCCTTCGGGTTCGATGCCTATTTGTTTAATAGATACTTGACGGTGAGGTCAGATGTTCTTCTAAACTTCGGGTTGAGCCGACCTTCGGGTTCGATGCCTGTTTGTTTAACAGATGCCTCACGGTGAGGTTATATGTTCTTCTCAACTTTGGGTTAAGCCAGCCTTCGGGTTTGATGCATGTTTGTTTAACAGATGTCTGACGGCGAGGTCAGATGTTATTCTCAACTTCGGGTTGAGCCCCCCTTCTGGTTTGATGCCTGATTGTTTAACAGATGCCTGACGGAGACGTCAAATGTTCCTCTCAACTTCATGATGAGCCGGCCTTCGGGTTCGATGCCTGTTTGTTTAAAAGACACCTGACGGTGAGGTCAAATGTTCTTTTCAACTTCGGGTTGAGCCAACCCTCGGGTTCGATGCCTGTTTGTTTAACAGATGCCTGACGGCGAGATCAAATGTTCTTCTCAACTTTTGGTTGAACCGACATTCGTGTTCGATGCTTGTTTATTTAACATATGTTTGACGGCGAGGTTAGATGTTCTTCTGAACTTCGTGTTTAGTCGGCCTTCGGGTTCGATGCCCGTTTGTTTAACAAATGTCTGGCGGTGAGGTCAGATGTTGCTCTCAACTTCGTGTTGAGCGGGACTTCATGTTCGATGCCTATTTGTTTAACAGATTCCTTACGGCGAGGTCAGATATTCCTATGAACTTCGTGTTGAGCCGGCCTTCGGGTTTGATGCCTATTTGTTTAACAGATGCCTGACAGCGATGTCATATGGTCTTCTCAACTTTGCGTTGAGCCGCCCTACGGGTTTGATGCCTGTTTGTTTAATAAATGCCTGACAGCGAGGTCTAATGTTCCTCTCAACTTCGTGTTGAGCCGGCCTTGTAGTTCGATGCCTCTTTTTCTAACAGATGCCTGACGGCGAGGTCAGATCTTGCTCTCAACTTTGTGTTGAGCGAGACTTCGTGTTCGATGCCTTGTTGTTTAACAGATTCCTGGCGGCAAGGTCAGATATTCTTCTCACCTTCGGTTTGAGCCGGCCTTCGGGTTCGATTCTTGTTTGTTTAACTGATGTCTAACAACGAGGTCAGATGTTCTTCTCAACATCGGGATGAGCCGACCATCAATCTCGATGCCTATTTGTTTAACCGATGCCTGACAACAAGGTTAGATGTTCTTCTCAACTTCGGGTTGAGCCGGCCTCCGGGTTCGATGCCTGTTTGTTTAACAGATTCCTGACGGCGAGGTCAGATGTACTTCTCAACTTCGTGTTGAGCCGCCCCTTAGGTTCGATGCCTGTTTGTTTAACAGATGCCTGACGGCGAGGTCAGATGTACTTCTCAACTTCGTGTTGAGCCGCCCTTTAGGTTCGATGCCTGTTTGTTTAACAGATGCCTGACGGCGAGGTCAAATGTTCCTCTCGACTTCTGGTTGAGCCGGCCTTCGGGTTCGATGCCTGTTTGTTTAACATATGCCTGACAGCGAGGTCTAATGTTCCTCTCAACTTCGTGTTGAGCCGGCCTTGTAGTTCGATGCCTCTTTTTCTAACAGATGCCTGACGGCGAGGTCAGATCTTGCTCTCAACTTTGTGTTGAGCGAGACTTCGTGTTCGATGCCTTGTTGTTTAACAGATTCCTGGCGGCAAGGTCAGATATTCTTCTCACCTTCGGTTTGAGCCGGCCTTCGGGTTCGATTCTTGTTTGTTTAACTGATGTCTAACAACGAGGTCAGATGTTCTTCTCAACATCGGGATGAGCCGACCATCAATCTCGATGCCTATTTGTTTAACCGATGCCTGACAACAAGGTTAGATGTTCTTCTCAACTTCGGGTTGAGCCGGCCTCCGGGTTCGATGCCTGTTTGTTTAACAGATTCCTGACGGCGAGGTCAGATGTACTTCTCAACTTCGTGTTGAGCCGCCCTTTAGGTTCGATGCCTGTTTGTTTAACAGATGCCTGACGGCGAGGTCAAATGTTCCTCTCGACTTCTGGTTGAGCCGGCCTTCGGGTTCGATGCCTGTTTGTTTAACATATGCCTGACAGCGAGGTCTAATGTTCTTATCAACTTCGGGTTGGGCTGGCCATCAAATTCGATGCCTGTTTATTTAACATATGCCTGACAGCGAGGTCATATGTTCTTTTCAACTTCGGGTTGAGCCGGCCTTCGTGTTCAATTCCTGTTTGTTTAACAGATCCCTGACGGCGAGGTCAGATATTCCTATGAACTTCGTGTTGAGCCGGCCTTTGAGTTCGATGCCTGTTTGTTTAACAGATGCCTCACGGTGAGGTTTTATGTTCCACTCAACTTTGGGTTGAGCCATCCTTCGGGTTTGATGCATGTTTGTTTAACAGATGCCTGACGGCTAGTTCAAATGTTTTTCTCAACAACGGGTTGAGACGGCCTTCGGGTTCGATGCCTGTTTGTTTAATAGATACCTGACAGTGAGGTCAATGTTCTTCTCAACTTTGGGTTGAGCCAGCCTTTAGGTTTGATGCATGTTTGTTTAACAGATTCTCGAAGGCGAGGTCAGATGTTCTTCTCAACTTCGTGTTTAGCCGGCCTTTGGGTTCGATGCCCGTTTGTTTAACAAATGCCTGGCGGCAAGGTCATATGTTGCTCTCAACTTCGTGTTGAGCGGGACTTCGTGTTCGATGCCTATTTGTTTAACAAATGCATTACAGCGAGGTCAGATATTCCTATGAACTTCGTGTTGAGCCGGCCTTCGGATTCGATGCCTGTTTGTTTAACAGATGCATGACAGCGACGTCATATGGTCTTCTCAACTTCGGGTTAAGCTGCCCTACGGGTTCGATACCTGTTTGTTTAACAAATGCCTGACGGCGAGGTCAAATGTTCCTCTCAACTTTCTGTTGAGCCGGCCTTGAGGTTCGATGCCTATTTGTTTAACAGATGCCTGGCGGCAAGGTCAGATGTTCTTCTCACCTTCGGTTTGAGCTGGACTTCGGGTTCGATTCTTGTTTGTTTAACTAATGCTTGACCACGAGGTCAGATGTTCTTCTCAACTTCGGGTTGAGCCGCCCTTCTGGTTTGATGCCTGTTTGTTTAACAAATGCTTGACGGGGACGTCAAATGTTCCTCTATAATTCATATTGAGCCGACCTTCGAGTTCGATGTCTGTTTGTTTAACAGATACTTGACGGTGAGGTCAGATGTTCTTCTCAACTTCGCGTTGAGCCGACCATCGGGTTCGATGCCTGTTTGTTTAACAGATGCCTGACGGCGAGATCAAATGTTCTTCTCAACTTTTGGTTGAGCCAGCCTTTGGGTTCGATGCCAGTTTATTTAACATATGCTTGACGGCGAGGTCAGATGTTCCTCTCAACTTCGTGTTGAGCCGAGCTTCAGGTTCGATGCCCGTTTGTTTAACAAATGCCTGGCGGCGAGGACAGATGTCGCTCTCAACTTTGTGTTAAGCGGGACTTTGTGTTCGATTCCTATTTGTTTTACAGATGCCTTACGACGAGGTCAGATATTCCTATGAACTTCGTGTTGAGCCGTCCTTCGGGTTCTATGCCTGTTTGATTATCAGATGCCTAATAGCGACGTCAGATGGTCTTCTCAACTTTGGGTTGAGCCGCCTTTCGGGTTTGATATCTGTTTGTTTAACAAATGCCTGACGGCGAGGTCAAATGTTCCTTTCAACTTCCTGTTGAGCCGACCATGGGGTTCGATGCCTGTTTGTTTAACAGATGCCTAACCGCGAGGTCAGATGTTGCTCTCAACTTCGTGTTGAGCGAGACTTCGTGTTCGATGCCTATTTGTTTAACAGATGCCTGGTGGCAAGGTCAGATATTCTTCTCACCTTCAGTTTAAGCCGGCCTTCGGGTTCGATTCCTGTTTGTTTAACTGATGTCTGACAACAAGGTCAGATGTTCTTCTCAACATCAGGATGAGCCAACCATCAATCTCGATGCATGTTTGTTTAAAAGATGCCTGATAGCAAGGTTAGATGTTCTTATCAACTTCGGGTTGAGCCGGCCTCCGGGTGCGATGCCTGTTTGTTTAACAGATCCTTGACGGCGAGGTTAGATGTACTTCTCAACTTCGTGTTGAGCCGCCCTTCGGGTTCGATGCCTATTTGTTTAACACATGCCTGACGGTGAGGTCAAATGTTCCTCTCAACTTCTTGTTGAGCCGTTCTTCGGGTTCGATGCCTGTTTGTTTAACATATGCCTGGCAGCGAGGTCTAATGTTCTTATCAACTTCGGGTTGAGTCGTCCTTCTGGTTCGATGCCTGTTTGGTTAACAGATGCCTGACAGAGACGTCAAATGTTCCTCTCAACTTTGTGTTGAGCCGGCCTTCGTGTTCGATGCCTGGTTGTTTAACAAATACCTGATGGTGAGGTCAAATGTTCTATTCAACTTCGGGTTGAGCCGACCTTCGGGTTCGATGCCTTCTTGTTTAACAGATGCCTGACTGCGAGATTAAATGTTCTTCTCAACTTTTGGTTGAGCCGGCCTTCGGGTTTGATGCCTGTTTATTTAACATATGCTTGATGGCGAGGTCAGATGTTCCTCTCAACTTCGTGTTTAGCCGGCCTTTGGGTTCGATGCCCGTTTGTTTAACAAATGTCTGGCGGTGAGGTCAGATGTTGCTGTCAACTTTGTGTTGAGCGGGACTTCGTGTTCGATGCCTATTTGTTTAACACATGCATTACGGCGAGGTCAGATATTCCTATGAACTTCGTGTTGAGCCGGCCTTCGGGTTCGATGCCTGTTTGTTTAACAGATGCTTGACAACGACGTCATATGGTCTTCTCAACTTCGGGTTGAGCCGCCTTTCGGGTTTGATGTCTGTTTTTTTTAACAAATGCCTGACGGCGAGGTGAAATGTTCCTTTCAACTTCCTGTTGAGCCGACCTTGGGGTTCGATGCCTGTTTGTTTAACAGATACCTGACCGCGAGGTCAGATGTTGCTCTAATCTTCGTGTTGAGCGATACTTCGTGTTCGATGCCTATTTGTTTAACAGATGCCTGGTGGCAAGGTCAGATATTCTTCTCACCTTCGGTTTGAGCCGGCCTTCGGGTTCGATTCCTGTTTGTTTAACTGATGTCTGACAACGAGGTCAGATGTTCTTCTCAACATCGGGATGAGCCGACCATCAATCTCGATGCATGTTTGTTTAACAGATGCCTGACAGCAAGGTTAGATGTTCTTCTCAACTTCGGGTTGAGCCGGCCTCCGGGTGCGATGCCTGTTTGTTTAACAGATCCATGACGGCGAGGTCAGATGTACTTCTCAACTTCGTGTTGAGCCGCCCTTCGGGTTCGATGCCTATTTGTTTAACTGATGCCTGACGGTGAGGTCAAATGTTCCTCTCAACTTCTTGTTGAGCCGGCCTTCGGGTTCGATGCCTGTTTGTTTAACATATGCTTGGCGGCGAGGTCTAATGTTCTTATCAACTTCGGGTTGAGTCGTCCTTCTGGTTCGATGCCTGTTTGTTTAAAAGATATCTGACAGAGACGTCAAATGTTCCTCTCAACTTTGTGTTGAGCCGCCCTTCGGGTTCGATGCCTGGTTGTTTAACAAATACCTGATGGTGAGGTCAAATGTTCTTTTCAACTTCGGGTTGAGCCGAGCTTCGGGTTCGATGCCTTCTTGTTTAACAGATACCTGACGGCGAGATTAAATGTTCTTCTCAACTTTTGGTTGAGCCGGCCTTCGGGTTTGATGCCTGTTTATTTAACATATGCTTAACGGCGAGGTCAGATGTTCCTCTCAACTTCGTGTTTAGCTGGCCTTTGGGTTCGATGCCCGTTTGTTTTACAAATGCCTGGCGGTGAGGTCAGATGTTTCTCTCAACTTCGTGTTGAGCGGGACTTCGTGTTCGATGCCTATTTGTTTAACAGATGCATTACGGCGAGGTCATATATTCCTATGAATTTCGTGTTGAGCCGGCCTTCGGGTTCGATGCCTGTTTGTTTAACAGATGCCTGACAGCGACGTCATATGGTCTTCTCAACTTCAAGTTAAGCTACCCTACGGGTTCGATGCCTGTTTGTTTAACAAATGCCTGACGGCGAGGTCAAATGTTCCTCTCAACTTTTTGTTGAGCCGGCCTTGAGGTTCGATGCCTATTTGTTTAACAGATGTCTGGCGGCGAGGTCAGATGTTCTTCTCACCTTCGGTTTGAGCCGGACTTCGGGTTCGATTCCTGTTTGTTTAACTAATGCTTGACCACGAGGTCAGATGTTCTTCTCAACTTCGGGTTGAGCCGCCCTTCTGGTTTGATGACTGTTTGTTTAACAAATGCCTGACGGGGACGTCAAATGTTCCTCTCAACTTCATATTGAGCCGACCTTCGGGTTCGATGCCTGTTTGTTTAACAGATACCTGACGGTGAGGTCAGATGTTCTTCTCAACTTCGGGTTGAGCCGACCTTCGGGTTCGATGCCTGTTTGTTTAACAGATGCCTGACGGGGAGATCAAATGTTCTTCTCAACTTTTGGTTGAGCCAGCCTTTGGGTTCGATGCCAGTTTATTTAACATATGCTTGACGGCGAGGTCAGATGTTCCTCTCAACTTCATGTTGAGCCGAGCTTCAGGTTCGATGCCCGTTTGTTTAACAAATGCCTGGCGGCGAGGTCAGATGTTACTCTCAACTTCGTGTTAAGCGGGACTTGTGTTCGATTCCTATTTGTTTTACAGATGCCTTATGGCGAGGTCAGATATTCCTATGAACTTCGTGTTGAGCCGTCCTTCGGGTTCTATGCCTGTTTGTTTATCAGATGCCTGACAGCGACGTCAGATGGTCTTCTCAACTTCGGGTTGAGCCGCCTTTCGGGTTTGATGTCTGTTTGTTTAACAAATGCCTGACGGCGAGGTCAAATGTTCCTTTCAACTTCCTGTTGAGCTGACCTTGGGGTTCGATGCCTGTTTGTTTAACAGATGCCAGACAGCGAGGTCAGATGTTGCTCTCAACTTCGTGTTGAGCGAGACTTCGTGTTGGATGCCTATTTGTTTAACAGATGCCTGGTGGCTAGGTCAGATATTCTTCTCACCTTCGGTTTGAGCCGGCCTTCGGGTTCGATTCCTGTTTCTTTAACTGATGTCTGACAACGAGGTCAGATATTCTTCTCAACATCGGGACGAGCCGACCATCAATCTCGATGCATGTTTGTTTAACAGATGCCTGACAGCAAGGTTAGATGTTCTTCTCAACTTCGGGTTGAGCCTGCCTCCGGGTGCGATGCCTGTTTGTTTAACAGATCCCTGACGGCGAGGTCAGATGTACTTCTCAACTTCGTGTTGAGCCGCCCTTTGGGTTCGATGCTTATTTGTTTAACAGATGCCTGACGGTGAGGTCAAATGTTCCTGTCAACTTCTTGTTGAGCCGGCCTTCGGGTTCGATGCCTGTTTGTTTAACATATGCCTGGCGGCGAGGTCTAATGTTCTTATCAACTTCGGGTTGAGTCGTCCTTCTGGTTCGATTCCTGTTTGTTTAACAGATGCCTGACAGAGACGTCAAATGCTCCTCTCAACTTTGTGTTGAGCCGGCCTTCGGGTTCGATGCCTGGTTGTTTAACGAATACCTGATGGTGAGGTCAAATGTTCTTTTCAACTTCGGGGTGAGCCGACCTTCGGGTTCGATGCCTTCTTGTTTAACAGGTGCCTGACGGCGAGATTAAATGTTCTTCTCAACTTTTTGTTGAGCCGGCCTTCAGGTTTGATGCCTGTTTATTTAACATATGCTTGACGGTGAGGTCAGATGTTCCTCTCAACTTCGTGTTTAGCCAGTCTTTAGGTTCGATGCCCGTTTGTTTAACAAATGCCTGGCGGTGAGGTCAGATGTTGCTCTAAACTTCGTGTTGAGCGGGACTTCGTGTTCGATGCCTATGAACTTTGTGTTTAGCCGGCCTTCTGGTTCGATGCCTGTTTGTTTAACAGATGCCTGACAGCGACGTCATATGGTCTTCTCAACTTCGGGTTAAGTTGCCCTACGGGTTCGATGCCTGTTTGTTTAACAAATGCCTGACGGCGAGGTCAAATGTTCCTCTCAACTTTCTGTTGAGCCGACCTTGAGGTTTGATGCCTATTTGTTTAACAGATGCCTGGTGGCGAGGTCAGATGTTCTTCTCACCTTCGGTTTGAGTCGGACTTCGGGTTCGATTCCTGTTTGTTTAACTAATGCTTGACCACGAGGTCAGATGTTCTTCTCAACTTCGGGTTGAGCCGCCCTTCTGGTTCGATGCCTGTTTGTTTAACAGATGCCTGACGGGGACGTCAAATGTTCCTCTCGACTTCGTATTGTGCCGACCTTCAGGTTCGATGCCTGTTTGTTTAACAGATACCAGACGGTGAGGTCATATGTTCTTCTCAACTTCGGGTTGAGCCGACCTTAGGGTTCGATGCCTGTTTGTTTAACAGATGCCTGACGGCGAGATCAAATGTTCTTCTCATTTTTTGGTTGAGCCAGCCTTTGGGTTCGATGTCTGTTTAATTAACATATGCTTGACGGCGAGGTCAGATGTTCCTCTCAACTTCGTGTTGAGCCGACCTTCAGGTTCGATGCGCGTTTGTTTAACAAACGCCTGGAGGCGAGGTCAGATGTTGCTCTCAACTTCGTGTTAAGCAGGACTTCGTGTTCGATTCCTATTTGTTTTACAGATGCCTTATGGCGAGGTCAGATATTCCTATGAACTTCGTGTTGAGCCGTCCTTCGGGTTCTATGCCTGTTTGTTTATCAGATGCCTGACAGCGACGTCAGATGGTCTTCTCAACTTCGGGTTGAGCCGCCTTTCGGGTTTGATGTCTGTTTGTTTAACAAATGCCTGACGGCGAGGTCAAATGTTCCTTTCAACTTCCTGTTGAGCTGACCTTGGGGTTCGATGCCTGTTTGTTTAACAGATGCCAGACAGCGAGGTCAGATGTTGCTCTCAACTTCGTGTTGAGCGAGACTTCGTGTTGGATGCCTATTTGTTTAACAGATGCCTGGTGGCTAGGTCAGATATTCTTCTCACCTTCGGTTTGAGCCGGCCTTCGGGTTCGATTCCTGTTTCTTTAACTGATGTCTGACAACGAGGTCAGATATTCTTCTCAACATCGGGATGAGCCGACCATCAATCTCGATGCATGTTTGTTTAACAGATGCCTGACAGCAAGGTTAGATGTTCTTCTCAACTTCGGGTTGAGCCTGCCTCCGGGTGCGATGCCTGTTTGTTTAACAGATCCCTGACGGCGAGGTCAGATGTACTTCTCAACTTCGTGTTGAGCCGCCCTTTGGGTTCGATGCTTATTTGTTTAACAGATGCCTGACGGTGAGGTCAAATGTTCCTGTCAACTTCTTGTTGAGCCGGCCTTCGGGTTCGATGCCTGTTTGTTTAACATATGCCTGGCGGCGAGGTCTAATGTTCTTATCAACTTCGGGTTGAGTCGTCCTTCTGGTTCGATTCCTGTTTGTTTAACAGATGCCTGACAGAGACGTCAAATGCTCCTCTCAACTTTGTGTTGAGCCGGCCTTCGGGTTCGATGCCTGGTTGTTTAACGAATACCTGATGGTGAGGTCAAATGTTCTTTTCAACTTCGGGGTGAGCCGACCTTCGGGTTCGATGCCTTCTTGTTTAACAGGTGCCTGACGGCGAGATTAAATGTTCTTCTCAACTTTTTGTTGAGCCGGCCTTCAGGTTTGATGCCTGTTTATTTAACATATGCTTGACGGTGAGGTCAGATGTTCCTCTCAACTTCGTGTTTAGCCAGTCTTTAGGTTCGATGCCCGTTTGTTTAACAAATGCCTGGCGGTGAGGTCAGATGTTGCTCTAAACTTCGTGTTGAGCGGGACTTCGTGTTCGATGCCTATGAACTTTGTGTTTAGCCGGCCTTCTGGTTCGATGCCTGTTTGTTTAACAGATGCCTGACAGCGACGTCATATGGTCTTCTCAACTTCGGGTTAAGTTGCCCTACGGGTTCGATGCCTGTTTGTTTAACAAATGCCTGACGGCGAGGTCAAATGTTCCTCTCAACTTTCTGTTGAGCCGACCTTGAGGTTTGATGCCTATTTGTTTAACAGATGCCTGGTGGCGAGGTCAGATGTTCTTCTCACCTTCGGTTTGAGTCGGACTTCGGGTTCGATTCCTGTTTGTTTAACTAATGCTTGACCACGAGGTCAGATGTTCTTCTCAACTTCGGGTTGAGCCGCCCTTCTGGTTCGATGCCTGTTTGTTTAACAGATGCCTGACGGGGACGTCAAATGTTCCTCTCGACTTCGTATTGTGCCGACCTTCAGGTTCGATGCCTGTTTGTTTAACAGATACCAGACGGTGAGGTCATATGTTCTTCTCAACTTCGGGTTGAGCCGACCTTAGGGTTCGATGCCTGTTTGTTTAACAGATGCCTGACGGCGAGATCAAATGTTCTTCTCATTTTTTGGTTGAGCCAGCCTTTGGGTTCGATGTCTGTTTAATTAACATATGCTTGACGGCGAGGTCAGATGTTCCTCTCAACTTCGTGTTGAGCCGACCTTCAGGTTCGATGCGCGTTTGTTTAACAAACGCCTGGAGGCGAGGTCAGATGTTGCTCTCAACTTCGTGTTAAGCAGGACTTCGTGTTCGATGCCTATTTGTTTAACAGATGCCTTAAGGTGAAGTTAAATATTCATATGAACTTCGTGTTGAGCCGTCCTTCGGGTTCTATGCCTGTTTGTTTATCAGATGCCTGACAGCGACCTCAGATGGTCTTCTCAACTTCGGGTTGAGCCGCCCTTCGGGTTTGATGTCTGTTTGTTTAACAAATGGCTGACGGAAAGGTCAAATGTTCCTTTCAACTTCCTGTTGAGCCGGCCTTGGGGTTCGATGCCTGTTTGTTTAACAGATGCTTGACCGCGAGGTCAGATGTTGCTCTCAACTTCGTGTTGAGCGAGACTTCGTGTTCGATGCCTATTTGTTTAACAGATGCCTGGCGGCAAGGTCAGATATTCTTCACACCTTCGATTTGAGCCGAACTTCGGGTTCGATTCCTGTTTATTTAACATATGCTTGACGGCGAGGTCAGATGTTCCTCTCAACTTCGTGTTTGGCCGGCCTTTAGGTTCTATGCCCGTTTGTTTAACAAATGCCTGGCGGTGAGGTCAGATGTTGCTCTCAACTTCGAGTTGAGCGGGACTTTGTGTTCGATGCCTATTTCTTTAACAGATGCATTACGGTGAGGTCAGATATTCCTATGAACTTCGTGTTGAGCCGGCCTTCGGGTTCAATGCCTGTTTGTTTAACAGATGCTTGACAGCAATGTCATATGGTCTTCTCAACTTCGGGTTAAGCCGCCCTACGGGTTCGATGCCTGTTTGTTTAACAAATGTCTGACAGCAAGGTCAAATGTTCCTCTCAACTTTCTGTTGAGCCGGCCTTGGGGTTCGATGCCTATTTGTTTAACAGCTGCCTGACGGCGAGGTCAGATGTTCTTCTCACCTTCGGTTTGAGCCGTACTTCGGGTTCGATTCCTGTTTGTTTAACTTATGCTTGACCACGAGGTCAGATGTTCTTCTCAACTTTGGGTTGAGCCGCCCTTCTAGTTTGATGCCCGTTTGTTTAACAGATGCCTGACGGGGACGTCAAATGTTCCTCTCAACTTCGTATTGAGCCGACCTTCGGGTTCGATGCCTGTTTGTTTAACAGATACCTGACGGTGAGGTCAGATGTTCTTCTCAACTTCGGGTTGAGCCGACCTTCGGGTTCGATGCCTGTTTGTTTAAAAGATGCCTGACGGCGAGATCAAATGTTCTTCTCAACTTTTGGTTGAACCATCCTTTGGGTTCGATTCCTGTTTATTTAACATATGCTTGACGGCGAGGTCAGATGTTCCTCTCAACTTCGTGTTGAGCTGACCTTCAGGTTTGATGCCCGTTTGTTTAACAAATGCCTGGCGGCGAGGTCAGATGTTGCTCTCAACTTCGTGTTGAGCGGGACTTCGTGTTTGATGCCTATTTCTTTAACAGATGCATTACGGCGAGGTCAGATATTCCTATTAACTTCGTGTTTAGCCGTCCTTCGGGTTCTATGCCTGTTTGTTTATCAGATGCCTGACAGCGACGTCAGATGGTCTTCTTAACTTCGGGTTGAGTCGCCCTACAGGTTCGATGCCTGTTTGTTTAACAAATGCCTGACGGCGAGGTCAAATGTTCCTCTCAACTTCCTATTGAGCCAGCCTTCGGGTTCGATGCCTGTTTTTTTAACAGATACCTTGCGGCAATGCCAGATATTCTTCTCACCTTCGGTTTGAGCCGGCCTTCGGGTTCGATTCCTGTTTGTTTAACTGATGTCTGACAACGAGGTCAGATGTTCTTCTCAACATCGGGATGAGCCGACCATCAATCTCGATGCCTGTTTGTTTAACAGATTCTTGACAGCAAGGTTAGATGTTCTTCTCAACTTCGGGTTGAGCCGGCCTACGGGTTCGATGCCTGTTTGTTTAACAGATTCTTGACAGCAAGGTTAGATGTTCTTCTCAAGGTTAGATGTTTATTTAATGGAAACCACATAAATAAGGAGATTCGTGGAGAGGAAGAAACCTGTCAAGGTTCAATGGTGTGTGTAGCTAGGGCTTGATTCAGAGCTTGCAAGGGCTTCAAGATGATCCTTTGATGATGGATAGCCTTCTGTTTGCACTGGTTTTGGAGGAGACAGCTTGTAGTGGAAGAAATCCCAAGTTACTTGATCTTGAAGGAAACTCTTCAATGGCAAGTTCTCTCTCTCTTTCTCCTCTGAGTTCTTCAACATTCACCAACCCTCAATACCTTGTGGATCACTCTTCTTATAATGATTGATGGAAGCCCCTAGATCCTTCTAGAATGAGCTAGAAAAGTCTTTGAAAATCTCATGGTGATAAGTTGAAAATCTCAAATCTCATGCCTTATGCCTTGCAATGTGGTCTTAAAATATCCTTACATGAGATATTGAGAAGGAGTGCACAATTACAAGCCTTGGTTTTGCCTTGTGTTGAAATTTCCAAAGATGACTTATAATGCAAGTTTCAAATTAACAAAGCATCACCCATTTTAAAGCCTCAAATCAAAATTCTATTTAAACCAATGTTCTCAAAATGATGTTTCCAATCGAAATGATATATTGGATGACCTATTTTGGATTTTTGGATCTTCCAAACCAATTTTCAAATTCACTTGAATTAAGTTATATGCCATTTTTAGTTCATTTTTGACCAATCATGCAAATCCATGCTATGAGCTTTTCCAAAAATTCATGACCTTCTTTCTAGACTTAAAATCACATTTTGAACAACTTTCATGTTTTGTGTTTTTCCATTTGAGGCTTGGAAATTGGAGATATGGCCTTTGCTTAAAAATGACCTATAACTAACAAATGACCAAACTACCCCTGTCTTGTTCAAACCATAAGTTGAGTTCTACAAATCCTATCAAGGACTTCTACCACTCAAATTAAAGCTAAGAAGATGCCCTTCAACATTCATGTTGACCAAGAGATCATAGGAATCATCCTACTAGGGCAAAAGTTGTCTGCAAGTTGGGTGACTTTCAAGGACCCAGATTCACATACCTCTGCTGACCTGTAATTTGTCAAAACCATAACTTGAGCTCTGCAACCCCTATCAAGGACTTCCACCACTCAAATTAAATCTAAGAACAAGCTCTACAACATTCATGTTGTGGGGAAGATGAGATATCAATCACATCTAGAGCTAAAACTGCCTGGAAGATAGGGATCAAATTAGGGTTTTTCACTGACAATCCTTGGAAACCCTGACTTGAAACTTCTCAAACTCCTCAATCATGATGAGTTGGTCTAGGAATCATCTTTATAACACCTCCATGCATCATTCCATGATCTCATGGCCCTTGGATTAGGTCTCAACCTTCTTCAAATCTTCAGCTGATCTAGGGTTGACCCAGTCAAAACCCTAATTCTACCATTCATGGTTGAATCCTCTGAACTCTTGCATAATGACTTCCCTGGGCTTTATGATGACTATCAAGACATCTCATAGGCTTTCTCAAAACATCAAGTTCATTCTCAAAGTCTCAGAATCATCTGAGGAGCACCCACAACTCTCAGGCTATGAGTCACACATCCTTGGTTTCCACCAATTCCTCTGAGGATCTCTTGAACTTTCTGATGAAGGTATCAACTTTCAGACACTCAATGAATAAATAATTGTTGGTCAAATTTTGGGGTGCAACAGCTGCCCCTATTCAAACGACTTGAACCTGACTGGGTGAGAAGCGAACGGCTCTCAACCCATCAAGGTGCGAGACGATTGAATACCGGTAAACCCGAAAATTTGCCAACTGCACGAGCACACGGTACTCTGCGGGGAACAAATCTTCGAATATTGCAATGCTAGCTGCCCAACAACTAGCTGGAGAGATACTGAACTGACATCGCCGTCAGTCATTCACATTAACTTCTTCTGATATTGCTTTCAAATAACCACAACACCCAACATCGCCGCTGGAGGATTAACCTATCAAATATACCCAACATCGCCGCTGGAACTGAATCGCCTGACATCGCCGTCAAGAACAACCACAACTCGGGGAAACAAGCGTCCAACATCGCCGCCGGAGACCTAAACCTGAATCCCAAAAATACCCGACATCACCGCTGGAGAAACACATCAATGAACAAAATACCCCGCATCGCCGCTGGAGAAACACATCAATGAACAAAATACCCCGCATCGCCGCTGGAGAAAATACATCTCTGAACAAAGTACCCCGCATCGCCGCTGGAGAAAATACAACAATGAACAAAATACCCCGCATCGCCGCTGGAGAAAATACATCTCTGAACAAAGTACCCTGCATCGCCGCTGGAGAAAATACAACAATGAACAAAATACCCCGCATCGCCGCTGGAGAACTAAAGGATCTGCATCACCTAACATCGCCGTCAGAAGACTGGATCACCTTGACATTGAAGGAAAATTGCGATCTAAACGCAGCGGAAAACAAAAATTTTCCTTTAGTGATCCTCACGAATGAGCATGGTCAGTGATAGAATCGTTACCTCTTTGTGGCGATTCAGATCTTTGATGCAGCGATCACAAGCGTTGATGAAGTGCAACGCCTCTACTCAGTCCACACGAACAGCTTCCGGTCACAGTGCTAGCTGCTTACGAACGGAATTATTTGAGTGAGAAAAGAGAATCAAAAACGAAATTGCATCAAGTGAAAGCTTCATCACAAGGGTTCCTTTTATAGACTCTCTTGTGGGCTGCGGGCTAAAACCCTAATTCACATGATCCATAATAATATTATATATTATTATAATAACTATTATTATATTAAATATATTTATTTTATTATTATTTTATAACCATTATAAAATAACAATAATTATTATTATATTATCCGAATTTCTATTTTTCACTTAAGTGCACCGTACCTTACGGTGTTCCTTTGATTTCTCTATCTCTCATCAAACTGTCCTTATGTGTGTGACCCTGTAGGATTTCGTAACGTTGGTAATTATATTAAATTATATATATTTAACATAATAAACAGTAAGCGGTATCTAGCAACACATCACTGCTACCCAAGTCACGAAAATGTCATGTGATCTGACAAAACCTTTTTCGTGATAATATATGTTTGTACAATTACCCTTTTGCCCCTATGTCTATATTGAACACAAGGCATACACTGTGTCATCCTTGTCCAGTTCAATATTGGGCCCTTAGACATTTCTCCTGTTATGCAGGATTGACAAATTCCATCTAGGACACTCATGTCCCTCAGCATGCTTCGTGGAGTGCCCATCAACTGTCTTTATGATCATCCAGTTACGGATAATGTTTGATCAGCAATAAAGCACCCGACTCTACATCTAGGGTCCATAGTGGTTTCAGGTCGAAGGGTGGTAATACACCATTATCACCATGAGAATAACTTATGACACTTTGCATAACATACTATGTAGTATTCTCATAGCGGGTCAATCCGGTATAAATATTACTCCTAATATTTATACCTATGTCAAGACTTGATAACTCTTTATCCATGATCCATGAGATGTGATCATCAGTCTATCTTCATAATAGTCTCAATGCTTTTAATGTTATCCCACTTTGCAATAAAGCTTGACTACGGATATTTTAAGAATAATGTCTTTATGTTTAATGGGATCTCATGATTAAGTCACACTTAACATTTCATTAAACAGACTAACTATTCTAGGGACTTTATTATTCTGAAAGACAAACATAATAAAGAAATGCCTTTTATTATTAAACGAATAATCTGATACAAGTACCAAAAAGTATTGGCCTCTAGGGCTTACACCAACAATCTCCCACTAGCACTAGAGCCAATTAGGCATACCCTTAATACCCATAGATCTAGTATGACCATCATGCTTCTGTTGCGCAAGAGGCTTTGTTAATGGGTCAGCGATATTGTCAAGTGTAGGTACTCTGCATATCTTCACATCTCCCCGATCGATTATCTCTCGAATGAGGTGATAACGCCTAAGTATGTGTTTGGATCGTTGGTGAGATCTAGGCTCCTTAGCTTGTGCGATAGCACCATTGTTATCACAATATAAACTAATGGGATCCACAATGCTAGGGACTATGCCAAGTTCACTAATGAACTTCTTGATCCAAACAGCTTCCTTTGCTGCATTTGAGGCAGCAATATACTCGGCCTCAGTTGTAGAATCAGCAACTGTTTCTTGCTTTGAACTTTTCCAGCTCACAGCGCCACCATTGAGACAGAACACATAACCAGATTGTGATCTAAAATCATCCTTATCTGTCTGGAAGCTAGCATCAGTGTAACCAATTACATCAAGCTCTTCCTGACCTCCATATATCAAGAATGAATCCTTAGTCCTTCTCAAGTACTTAAGAATATTCTTGACAGCTACCCAGTGAGCATCACCGGGATCAGATTGGTACCTACTCGTTGCACTTAATGCATACGAGACATCTGGTCGAGTACATAACATGGCATACATGATAGATCCTATTGCAGATGCATATGGAATCTTATTCATGCGATCCCTTTCTTCCTTAGTTGAAGGGGATTGTGTTTTTGATAAACACAGACCATGTTGCATAGGTATGAATCCTTTCTTGGAATCATGCATATTAAAGCGTCTCAACACTTTATCTATGTATGTACTCTAACTTAGGCCAAGCAGTTTTTGTGATCTATCTCTATAGATCCTAATTCCTAATATATAGGCTGCTTCACCTAGGTCTTTCATAGAAAAACAATTCCCTAACCAAGTTTTCACTTGTTGCAAGGTAGGGACATCGTTTCCAATGAGTAATATGTCATCTACATATAATACCAGAAACACGATCATGCTCCCACTAACCTTCTTGTAGACACAAGGTTCATCTTCATTTTTGATGAATCCATATTGTTTTACGGTTTCATCAAAACGAAGATTCCAGCTTCTGGAAGCTTGCTTCAATCCATAGATTGATCGCTGTAACTTGCATATCTTTTGGGCATCTTGTGGTATGTCAAATCCTTCAGGTTGTGTCATGTACACATCCTCAAGAAGATTCCCATTAAGGAAAGCAGTTTTGACATCCATCTGCCATATTTCATAATCATGATATGCAGCGATGGCAAGTAAAATCCGAACAGATTTAAGCATTGCAACTGGTGAAAAGGTTTCATCATAGTCAACCCCATGAATTTGTTTATAGCCTTTTGCAACCAGTCTTGCTTTATAGGTATGTACCTTACCATCCATGTCAGTCTTCTTCTTGAAGACTCACTTGCATCCTATAGGGTTAACTCCTATAGGAGGTTCTACCAAGGTCCAAACCTGGTTTGTGTACATGGAATCCATTTCAGATTTCATGGCTTCTAGCCACTTCTCAGACTCAGGACCAGTTATGGCCTCTTTGTAGGTCACAGGCTCATCTTGATCCATGAGTAATACATCACCCTGATCACTTATGAGATATCCATATCTCTCAGGTTGGTGACGTATCCTGCTTGACCTACGCTGGTCTTGTTCTTCTTGAGCAGGTTGCTCTTCCACAACTACTTGTGTTTCCCGCTCTAGTTCCTCCATAGGTGTTTCAATGTTTTGTGATTCTTGAATTTCTTCAAGCTCTATTTTCCTCCCACTGTTTCCTTTGGAAATAAAATCCCTTTCCAGAAAGACTCCAGTTCGAGCGACAAACACTTTGCCCTCAGAAGGATTGTAGAAGTAATATCCTCTTGTTTCTTTAGGATACCCCACAAATAAGCATTTGTCAGATTTGGGCTCAAGCTTGGTTGAAATTTGTCGTTTGACGTAAACCTCGCAACCCCAAATCTTCATGTAAGACATATGTGGTTTCTTACCACTCCATATCTCATATGGTGTCTTATCAACCTTTTTGGATGGAACACGGTTAAGTGTGTAAGCTGCTGTTAATAATGCATGTCCCCAAAAGGAGTTTGGAAGATCGACGTGACTCATCATGGATCGGACCATGTCTAACAAGGTTCGATTTCTTCTCTCAGATACACCATTCCATTGTGGTGTTCCAGGAGGAGTAAGTTGGGATAGAATCCCATACTCTTTTAGATGGTCATCAAATTCTAGGCTTAAATATTCACCGCCTCGATCTGATCGAAGAACTTTAATATTCTTACCTAGTTGGTTTTGTACTTCATTCTTGAATTCCTTGAACTTTTCAAAGGACTCAGATTTGTGTTTCATTAAATACACATATCCGTATCTACTGAAGTCATCAGTAAAAGTGATGAAGTACTGAAAACCTCCTCTGGCTGGTATGTTCAGTGGTCCACATACATCAGTATGTATCAGTGCCAAAAGATCATTAGCCCTTTCACCTTTTCCTGTGAATGGGGATTTTGTCATCTTTCCAATTAAACAAGATCTGCATGTCTCGTATGATTCATAATCAAAAGAGTCCAAGAGTCCATCTTTATGGAGTTTGGAAATGCGTTTCTCATTTATGTGGCCTAATCGACAGTGCCAAAGGTAAGTTGGATTCAACTCATTAGGTTTCAACCTTTTAGTATTAATGTTATAAATTGGCATTTCAAGATCAAGGACATATAGTCCATTATTCATTTTTGCAGTAGCATAGAATATATCATTCAAATAAATGGAGCAACAATTGTTCCTTATTATGAATGAAAAACCAAACTTGTCCAAACAAGAAACGGAAATAATATTCCTGCTAATTGCAGGTACATAATAACAGTTCTCTAACTGAATTATTAAACCACTAGGTAAAGTTAAAACATAAGTTCCTACAGCTAAAGCAGCAACCTTTGCTCCATTGCCAACTCGTAGGTCAACTTCACCTTTTGCCAAATTTCTACTCCTTTTTAGTCCCTGCACATTAGTACAAATGTGAGAACCGCATCCAGTATCTAATACCCATGATGCAGAAGTAGATAAATTAATTTCAATAACAAAAATACCTGAATTTGAAGTCTCTACTCCATTATTCTTATCTTCCAGGTACTTTGGGCAATTTCTCTTCCAATGTCCGGTCTTACCGCAATGGAAGCAAGTGCCCTCCTTTGCTATTCCTCCACTAGGCTTCAAAACAGGAGGAGTGGGTTTGGGTTTGGCAACTTCCTTGCCTTTCCCTCTACCACCCTGTTTGATGGGCCTCTTGTTCTGTTTCTTTCCATTACTGACCATCAGAATGGATTTCCCTTTTGTCTTCATATTCTGCTCAGCAGTTCTCAACATGCCTAGCAGTTCTGGAAGACTTTTGTCCAAGTCATTCATATTGAAATTCAGGACAAACTGACTGAAGCTCTCTGGCAACGATTGCAAGATCAGATCAATCGCAAGTTCCTTTCCAAGGGGAAACCCTAATCTGTCAAGGTTCTCCACATACCCAATCATCTTGAGTACATGGGGACTTACAGGGGCTCCCTCAGCTAACTTGCTGTTAAAAAGGGACTTTGAAACCTGAAACCTCTCATTTCTTGCTTGCTCTTGATAAAGCGTTTTCAGATGTCCGATCATATCGAACGCAGACATGTTCTCGTGTTGCTTTTGCAACTCAGAGTTCATGGTAGCAAGCATGAGGCAAGCGGTTTCATTGGCATCATCGAAATGCTTTTTATAAGCATCTCTTTCTGCCTTTGGTGCAGAACTAGGAGGTTCCTCCTCAGGAACTGGTGTCTCCAAGACATACAGCTTCTTATCGTGCTTGAGGACAATCCTCAGATTACGGTGCCAATCCAGGAAATTTGTCCCAGACAATTTTTCCTTATCTAGGATGGATCGCAAAATATTGTTCGATGTGTTTGTTGTCATGGTAATCTACAAGAGAAATATGAAAATATAAGTATCATTAAAACAACATATTTAATTAGGCCTTTAATCAAATATGCTCCCACTATTTTATTCAAAACAAATGACCCTCATCATTTGATTCGGAAAATCCCGTTGGAAGACTTTCTAGTGGGTCGAGATCCATGTTTCACTTTGTTTTAAGTCAGCGTTAGGCTGATTACACAAAACTAAGTTATTTAGGTAGGAACTCCTTCCAATTGTATCTCATACAACTCTCGAATATTTTCAATTGGGTGAATAACTCCTTATTCTGATCCATCACATGAATCATTCCCAATTCTTGCTTCTAAACATATATAATCTTATTATAATTTGTTTAGTTAAGTTTGACCCATTGTTTTAGCAATTGGATATTACAATTATCCCATCACACCTTACTAATATAGAACATGCACCTCGCGTAGGCGAAACCTACAATGCTCGATACTAGTCTTGATGAGTGCTAAAAATTGGAAAGCATAAACTTAATATTTAATTTTGAGGGAATTTGTTATTAGTTTGATCTCACCGGCTTAACATGCAAAACGTCTCTCACATGCATCAACATACAAGTACATGCATCAACATACATATAAAAAGATACAATTATGGCCCCTAACGCAATTGTTCTCTCAAGCCAATGAGAGAACCTAAGCTAACCTAATAACGATCTAAGCTTCTCTAAGCATGATCTCCAAGGTTATCCTCCTTTAATATTGAATACTTCCTTTTTTTTTCATAACATAATATTACATTACATATAAGAAAACTCGTTTTACATACGAGGGAGTGAGATGAGAAAAGAAGTTACATAAAGAGATTGAGAGAGAGGCACGACACGCAGGCCGTATTCAAAAATCCCAAAACAAAACTAAGGCCATAACTGATCACCACAAATAAATAATAATAAACACACTTTTATTATTAGTTTAAAATTCCGATAATTAAATAAACTAAATTAAATTTCGACTGATTGATCACACTTTGCAGACTTAGCCGGGGGTCAAGGGGGCAGCGCCCCCTTGCGGGGTTGTTAGGGGCAGCGCCCCAGCGAAAATTTTTATGAACACTTCATTGTATTTCACGTCGTTTCCTGCACAACTTTTGTGCATTTACAATCCCAACCGGAAAAGTCTGCGGCAATACAACACTTGTACTGCCATTAATCCTAATGCAACAATTTCATGCCGTCAAACACAACTCGATTGATAACTCAATATGATAGATCAACATATCATTGCTTCACCATACTAACGTCGGATTCCGAAGCGAATGAAAGTGATGATCTTTCAAAAGAATTACAATCCTTATGTGATTGAATGGATGAAATCAAAACAGTATATCCCATATACCATCTTTGCATCAGAATTTCTTATATCTTATATAAAAGTGATCGATCTAATTGTGTAACCTATGGATGATCAATGTATCGCACAACTTCACCATACTAATGTCGGATTCCGAAGCATAATCAACATCAATCATCCAAATCGTACACAACAGATGCCAAATTTAATTAATCGTTTATTGTTAAATTCATTCTGTGTTTTAATCGAATCAAATACAGAAAAGACGGAAATTTAACAGCTATCAGATCCATGGTTTCGTAAGTGGCTCTGATACCACTGAAGGAAAATTGCGATCTAAACGCAGCGGAAAACAAAAATTTTCCTTTAGTGATCCTCACGAATGAGCATGGTCAGTGATAGAATCGTTACCTCTTTGTGGCGATTCAGATCTTTGATGCAGCGATCACAAGCGTTGATGAAGTGCAACGCCTCTACTCAGTCCACACGAACAGCTTCCGGTCACAGTGCTAGCTGCTTACGAACGGAATTATTTGAGTGAGAAAAGAGAATCAAAAACGAAATTGCATCAAGTGAAAGCTTCATCACAAGGGTTCCTTTTATAGACTCTCTTGTGGGCTGCGGGCTAAAACCCTAATTCACATGATCCATAATAATATTATATATTATTATAATAACTATTATTATAATAAATATATTTATTTTATTATTATTTTATAACCATTATAAAATAACAATAATTATTATTATATTATCCGAATTTCTATTTTTCACTTAAGTGCACCGTACCTTACGGTGTTCCTTTGATTTCTCTATCTCTCATCAAACTGTCCTTATGTGTGTGACCCTGTAGGATTTCGTAACGTTGGTAATTATATTAAATTATATATATTTAACATAATAAACAGTAAGCGGTATCTAGCAACACATCACTGCTACCCAAGTCACGAAAATGTCATGTGATCTGACAAAACCTTTTTCGTGATAATATATGTTTGTACAATTACCCTTTTGCCCCTATGTCTATATTGAACACAAGGCATACACTGTGTCATCCTTGTCCAGTTCAATATTGGGCCCTTAGACATTTCTCCTGTTATGTAGGATTGACAAATTCCATCTAGGACACTCATGTCCCTCAGCATGCTTCGTGGAGTGCCCATCAACTGTCTTTATGATCATCCAGTTACGGATAATGTTTGATCAGCAATAAAGCACCCGACTCTACATCTAGGGTCCATAGTGGTTTCAGGTCGAAGGGTGGTAATACACCATTATCACCATGAGAATAACTTATGACACTTTGCATAACATACTATGTAGTATTCTCATAGCGGGTCAATCCGGTATAAATATTACTCCTAATATTTATACCTATGTCAAGACTTGATAACTCTTTATCCATGATCCATGAGATGTGATCATCAGTCTATCTTCATAATAGTCTCAATGCTTTTAATGTTATCCCACTTTGCAATAAAGCTTGACTACGGATATTTTAAGAATAATGTCTTTATGTTTAATGGGATCTCATGATTAAGTCACACTTAACATTTCATTAAACAGACTAACTATTCTAGGGACTTTATTATTCTGAAAGACAAACATAATAAAGAAATGCCTTTTATTATTAAACGAATAATCTGATACAAGTACCAAAAAGTATTGGCCTCTAGGGCTTACACCAACAGACATGCCCAACATCGCCGATGGAAACTGAATCTGACATCACCGTCGGAAACAAACATCCTCTTAGAGACACTCAACATCGCCGTCGGAAACATCATCTCTGCTGGGGATTTAAAGAGTCTAACCTCGCCGTCAAACAAATACCCAACCTCGCCGTCGAACAAACATAATCTGACCTCGCCGTCAAATCCAAACATTCAACCTCGCCGTCGAACAAACATCCAACCTCGCCGTCGGACAAATGATGATCTAACCTCGCCGTCAAATCCAAACGTTCAACCTCGCCGTCGAACAAACATCCAACCTCGCCGCCGGACAAATGATGATCTAACCTCGCCGCCAAATCCAAGCGTTCAACCTCGCCGTCGAACAAACATCCAACCTCGCCGCCGGACAAATGATGATCTAACCTCGCCGTCAAATCCAAACGTTCAACCTCGCCGTTGAACAAACATCCAACCTCGCCGCCGGACAAATGATGATCTGACCTCGCCGTTAAATCCAAACGTTCAACCTCGCCGTCGAACAAACATCCAACCTCGCCGCCGGACAAATGATGATCTGACCTCGCCGTCAAATCCAAACGTTCAACCTCGCCGTCGAACAAACATCCAACCTCGCCGCTGGACAAATGATGATCTGACCTCGCCGTCAAATCCAGACGTTCAACCTCGCCGTCGAACAAACATCCAACCTCGCCGCCGGACAAATGATGATCTGACCTCGCCGTCAAATCCAAACGTTCAACCTCGCTGTCGAACAAACATCCAACCTCGCCGCTGGACAAATGATGATCTGACCTCGCCGTCAAATCCAGACGTTCAACCTCGCCGTCGAACAAACATCCAACCTCGCCGCCGGACAAATGATGATCTGACCTCGCCGTCAAATCAAAACGTTCAACCTCGCCGTCGAACAAACATCCAACCTCGCCGCCGGACAAATGATGATTTTGAACAACTCTGACCTGGGGTTCACCCCTGGTGAATGGAACAAAAGGTACACTTGCGTATTTGGAACCACTCCGCTGGGAATGAGAGACTTAACCGAGCACACTCTGATCTGGGGTTCACCCTCAGAACCATAACGAACGTCGGAATACTGCTGCACACTGCCTGCCGTAGAACTTCAACATTAAAGATATATGAAACCCTGGCCCCTGGCCACTTCCAGCTTCAGCTAGAAAGAACATCCTTGGCCTTCAAGGATGTGAACTTTGCCCGTCGGCAACTCTGCAGGAGGTATCTTCGACTTCAGTCTGAAGAAATGGTCCTTGGCCTTCAAGGATACATGGATCTGCCTTCAGGCAACTCCGCCTCTGCTATAGAGCATCCGAGACTTCAGTCAGGGATATACTTCGGCCTTCAGTCCGAAAAATGAATCCTAGGTCATTCATGACCTTGGGGATAACCTTGCCCGTAGGCACCTTCGCTTCAGCTTTAGGAAATCTGTGACTTCAGTTAGAGAAATGGTATCCTGAGCCATTCATGACTCCACGGGGATTCGAACACTTTGCCTTCAGGCAAAACTCCGCTTCAGCGGGAGAAACATCTTCGACTTCAGTCAGAAGAAAGACTATCCACTTGATCGCAATCAATCATCTCCTCAGGACAACTGACTTGGTCTTCAGACCAACACGGATCATCTTGTTATATCTACAAACTTTGGAACCCTGTCTTCAGCCACACGTTGATTCATCAACAAGGACATCTGAGCCCACAGGAACCTTCTGGTATCGACCTCAGGCATTTACGAAGTCCATCTTCAGATTAGACATCTCTGTTGGAGCAGACATATCACGCTGCTAAGGACTTCAAGAATCATCTTGAACAAACAGATCTCCGTCGGGCACCTTCAAGAATCATCTTGAACTGATAACCTTTCTGGAGACTTTTATTCTGTTGGGTATTCCAGGAATCTTCCTGGGCAACTCTTGCTGAGGACGCTACTGGGGAGCTCAGGAATCATACTAAGCAAACCAATCGGGAACCTGCGCTGCGGTCTTAAGAATCATCTTAAGCGAACGACCCTGCTGAGGAATCCAAGAATCATCCCGAACTGAAGACTTCGCTGGGGATCTCAAAAATCATCTTGAGCGAGCGACTGTGGGGATTACACCGGGGTCTTAAGAATCATCTTAAGAAAGCGGCCTTGTTGGAGAGAATATCAGGAACCATCCTGAGCAACTGGTCCTTCGGCCGAACACCTGTAAGGCAAGAATAATAATGACCTAAATCATGCTTATGATGCATATGCTTCTGCGCTATGCCCCACACAGTGGGAATGATATGCGTTTATGCTAAATGTCATGCAACCATGCACGATGTTATGCAACGTTAAATGCTATGCGGTGTTAAATGCTATGCAGTCATGCACAATGATGCGATCCCGTCAGCAAAATGAATGCCGAGGGGAGATCCTCCTGTCAAGGAGAAAGAACCGCTCGGATAGAGGAATCATCCTGCTGAGGAGAACGTGGACACGCTGGTATCAATTGGCCTCCGTCTGGGGAATTGATCTTCCGGTTGACTGCTGTAGGGCGAACAACTTCGGCTGACTGCTGCAGGGGAACGAAGCTCTACGAGAACTTGGACCTGCTGATATCAATCGCGAGAATAAACTGCGTGGCCGTCTCGGCTACTCTTCTGGGGATAACCGCTCTGTGGGGAAACAACTTCAGCTGCTCCACACTCCACTGGGGAAACTCAATCATGATCTGATCAACTTCCAAGGACTCGACTCTCTTGGGCATCTGCAAACTCGGCTGAGGAAGGAGAAGTCATTCTGCTTCGCTGGAGAGAGTGCGATTCTGGGGAGATACAGCATCAGCTGCTCAATACTCTGCTAGGGAAAATCCACTAATGGTCCCAACTGCTTCCAAGCATTTGGCTCTTTTGGGGGTTTGCGGACTCAGCCGGGGAGAGAAAAATCATTCTATTTCAACGGAGAGTACGACTCCGATGAGGAATCTCAATTTCGCCGGGGAAGAAAGAATCATCTGACTTCGGGGGAGAGTACCACTCTGCAGGGGAATACAACATCAGCTGTTCCAACACTCTACTGGGGAAGAGGGAATCATCCAACTTCAGGAGAGAATATAACTTTGGTGGGGAATCTCAATTCCGCGGGAGACTTCAGTCTGGCACCATCAGTTACTGCATCCTTCGGCATACGAACAGCTTCCTACAAGACTTGCACTTGTGACCCGGTGCTGGGGAAAACACGAACTTCGGCACCCAAACATTTCTATGAACTCTGCACTTGTGACCCGGTGCTGGGGAAAGACATCATTCTTCGGTGCTTGGCTCAGCTGATGAGGTGACGTTCCTTCAGGGTGCGTCTGCTTGGGGAAGAGAATCATCTCTACCTGGGGAAGATATATCAATGCTCGCCATCTTGCGTTCAGATTCTGCGGAGGAGAGACTACTGAACTTTGCTGGAGAGGGAGGACTCGCCCTGCTTCGGGGATGCGCACGGCATATCCTCTGAAAGGTGCTACACCTGCAACAACACAAACAAACAGACAAGATACCCTCCTCAAAGGGGCCTATCCAGGTTATTATCTCGTGACCATATTCAGTTAATTAATTGTTTCGACAATCAATGGGCCTAGGCCCGCAAGTTTATGTATGCGCATTTTATTAAAAACATCGGCGTTTTCATTCGCAAACAAAACAGATAAATGCTAAACAGACAAGCAGAATTGCTGAATAATGTGCATTTTATTGATGATGAACCCCTGAACGGGCAAAAATGTTTTACAACAGAGGCAAGCTCCTGGAATGAGGAAGCCGCGCAAAAAGAAAACATAAATATACATCAGTATATACAAATGTCGGCAATCGAGGCGTAGACGAACACCATGAGTTGATCCCTCTAAGACCCACTCGACTTCGATACTTCTCCGATGCTTCAGCTTCGGAAGAGATTGATTCAGATAAACGGCCCTCAGGTCCTCCAAACCACCAAACAATGAAAGTCCACACGTGGAACGCAGTCATTTGCTTATTCAAATCCCTAACTTTTGCGTGAACCGCCCTTTACGGGTTTTCAGTTCACCGGGATACCCTTTTTTGCCGAAGCCGCCCAGTGTAGGTTTTCGACTTCGCGGGTGTACATTTTTTCAATATATCCCTAATTTTTGCCCGAACCTTTTATTCTGTTTTTGGTTCGCCGGGATGCCCCTTTTTTGCCTGGACTCTTTCTTTTTTGTCCAGCGGGTCTCTTTCAAGCAAAGTATTTTTTAACTGCGTCCGCGTTCACCGGGGATGCAAAATCTTCACCATCCATCGTGGATAACAACAAAGCTCCTCCTGAGAAGACCTTGCTGACGACATACGGCCCTTCGTAATTCGGAGTCCACTTGCCCCGGTGATCGGAGTGTGGCGGAAGAATCTTCTTCAGGACGAGATCACCCGTCTGAAAGCTTCTAGGACGCACCTTCTTATCATAAGCTTTCTTCATTCGGCTTTGGTACAGGCGACCAAATGCAATCGATGCTAACCTCTTCTCGTCCATCAGGCTGAGCTGGTTTAAGCGATTCGTAATCCATTCTGCCTCATCGAGTTTTACGTCAACCAAAACTCGCAAAGAAGGAATCTCCACTTCTAACGGTAGGACAACTTCCATACCGTACACCAAGGAGAAAGGAGTTGCCCCGGTCGACGTACGCACCGTCGTACGATAACCGTGCAAGGCAAACGGCAGCATCTCGTGCTAATCTTTATACGTCACAACCATCTTCTGAACAATCCTCTTGATGTTCTTGTTGGCCGCTTCAACAGCGCCATTCATCTTCGGCCGGTAAGGAGATGAGTTGTGGTGTTCAATCTTGAAGCTCTGGCACAGCTCCTTCATCATCTTGTTATTCAAATTCGAACCATTATCAGTAATGATCCGCTCGGGAATTCCATAGCGACAGATGATGTCCCTCTTTATGAATTTAGCTACCACCTGCTTGGTCACATTAGCATACCAGGCTGCCTCCACCCATTTCGTGAAGTAGTCGATAGCTACCAGAATGAAACGATGACCATTGGATGCAGTGGGCTCGATCTTGCCTATCATGTCGATGCCCCACATGGAGAACGGCCAAGGGGAGGACATGACATTCAATGGGCACGGCGACACATGAACTTTATCAGCATAAATCTGGCATTTGTGACATTTCTTCGCGAATCTGAAGCAATCCGACTCCATCGTCAGCCAGTAATATCCTGCTCTCAGGATCTTTCTCGTCATGGCATGCCCGCCGGCGTGCGTACCAAATGTGCCCTCATGGACCTCTTCCATGAGCATACTCGCTTCTTTCTCATCTACACATCTGAGTAGCACGAGATCGTGGTTTCTCTTATACAGCACTCCATCAGGATTGAGATAAAAATTTCCAGATAGCCTCCTTAGAGTCTTCTTATCCTGGGTTGACGCACCCGCAGGATACTCCTTAGTCATAAGGAAGGTCTGGATGTCGTGGAACCATGGCTTGCCGTCGGTGGCATCCTCGATTGCAAACACAAATGCTGGTCTGTCAAGACGCGAAAGAACAATGCTTGGAGCTTCATTCCAAAGATTGACCTTATACATTGAAGCCAACGTGGCTAAGGCATCAGCCATCTGATTTTCAGCCCTGGGTACATGATGAAGTTCCACTCGATCGAAGAACGGAAGCAGCCTCCTGGCATAATTCATGTACAGCACTAAGTTAGCTTGACGAGTTTCCCACTCCCCTTTAATCTGATTGATTACAAGCGCTGAGTCACCATATATGTCTAGATTCTTGATTCTCAAATCAATTGCCTCTTCTAGACCCATAATACATGCTTCATACTCGGCTTCATTATTGGTAACTGGAAACGTCAGTCTCGCAGTAAACGGGATGTGGGATCCGTGAGGAGTCGTGATGATAGCCCCGATACCACTTCCATAGGAATTAACTGCTCCGTCGAATATCAACTTCCACTGAGACTTCCTATCTGGCCCCTCATCGGGCAATGGCTCATCGCAATCCTTTGCTTTGAGAAACATAACGTCCTCGTCAGGGAATTCGAACTTCATCGGCTGGTAGTCTTCGATTGGCTGCTCGGCAAGGTAATCAGACAATACGCTTCCCTTAATGGCTTTCTGAGAGACGTACTGGATATCATATTCCGTTAACACCATCTGCCATCTGGCAATCCTGCCCGAAAGAGCCTGCTTCTCGAAGACGTACTTGATCGGATCCATCTTCGAAATTAGCATAGTGGTGTGATTGAGCATATACTGTCGCAGACGTTTGGCAGCCCAAGCTAATGCACAACACGTCTTCTCCAGCATCGAGTATCGATATTCACACTCAGTGAACTTCTTACTCAAATAATAAATGGCATGCTCTTTTCTGCCCGTCTCGTCGTGCTGACCGAGAACACACCCCATACTATTCTCCAGAACCGTCAGGTACATGATTAATGGCCGTCCAGCCACTGGGGGTATCAAGATTGGAGGTTCTTGAAGATACTGCTTTATTTTGTCGAATGCCTTTTGGCAATCCTCATTCCAAGCAATCTCCTGATTCTTCTTTAAAAGCTTGAACATCGGTTCACAAGTGGCCGTGAGCTGAGAGATAAACCTTGCAATGTAGTTTATTCGGCCCAAGAAACCACGAACTTCTTTTTCTGTTTTCGGCGCTGGCATTTCTTGGATAGCTTTTATTTTCGCAGGATCAACTTCAATACCTCGTTCACTAACGATAAACCCCAATAACTTTCCGGACCGCACTCCGAAAGTGCACTTGTTAGGATTCAGCCTCAGCCTGAACTTCCTAAGCCTTTCAAACAGCTTCAGCAAATTGACCAGATGCTCTTCCTCCGTTTGGGACTTTGCAATCATGTCATCAACATAGACCTCGATCTCATGATGAATCATATCATGAAACAAAGTTACCATTGCTCGCTGGTAAGTGGCCCCTGCGTTCTTCAGACCGAAGGGCATTACCTTGTAGCAGAATGTGCCCCAGGGGGTAATAAACGTTGTTTTCTCCATGTCCTCCGGTGCCATCTTAATCTGATTGTAACCGGAGAAGCCATCCATGAACGAAAACACGGAAAACTGGGTTGTGTTATCGACCAACACATCGATATGAGGCAACGGGAAATCATCCTTAGGGCTCGCCCTATTCAAATCCCGATAATCGACGCACATGCGTACCTTACCGTCCTTCTTCGGTACAGGCACTATGTTGGCGACCCACGGAGGGTAGGTGGTAACGGCTAGAAATCCTGCGTCCAACTGCTTCTGGACTTCTTCCTTGATTTTTACAGCCATGTCTGGTCTCGTCCTCCTAAGCTTCTGCTTGACTGGAGGGCAATCTTCTCGCAACGGCAAGCGATGAACCACGATATCAGTGTCGAGTCCGGGCATATCCTCATATGACCAAGCAAAGACGTCACTATACTCTCGAAGCATCTCGACCAGTCTATGCTTGACATCATTCTGCAGCGCAGCCCCTACTCTGACATTCCTGACGAGCTCCTCAGAACCCAGATTTATGATCTCAATATCCTCCTCGTGAGGCAGAATAACCTTTTCTTCTTGTCGCAACAAGCGGGCCAACTCTTCCGGAAGGTCTTCGTCTTCATCAATCTCATCCTCGGCTTGATAGATCGGGCAATCAAAGTCGTAGTGAGCCGTAGAGGGTCCAGAGTCGATGTCATCTGTCACGTGGATCCTGCAATAACAAGGGTTAAGTTTAAAGCAAGAATATGCAGGTTAGCACGAACCCCGTTGCCATTTTACTGTTTTTCGAAATAAACATAAAACAGGAATAACAGAGAACACAATATTTGATTACGAAGAAAACGCCTTTTATTTATTGACAAAATGCATACACATAATCCAACAAGGCCCTGACAGTAAAACCACTATGCCCCGGGCAGGACATAGGGTTGTACAAAGATTGTAAAAAGCAAATCATTACTCTTCACTTGTCAGCTTGATAATCTCCTTGATGGTCCAATTGTGGAGGCGCTCGCCCGGCTTGCTCGGTTGAATCCAGGCGTCAAGATCACAATCACTGTCCCCGCTGTCCTCTGACGTAGCGTTGATGCTCTCGAAAATTACTCCCCCCTTGGTGAATAGGATCGGCCCTTTCCCACGAGACGAGCTGCTAGAAGAAGATGAAGCTTCAGCTCCAGGGGAATACCCCAATCCAAACTTATCCTGTTTGATTGGTATATCCAAGACATGCCCCCAGCCTGGGGTGGAACCGGCTTCGACAACGGCCCGAGCTTCCTTAAACGAGGAGAGACTCAACTCTTGCTTCTCTGCGACGATAGGAGCTACCTCCTTCACCCTGACAGTTTCAAATGCTTGGCAGAGCGTCTCATGGATCTCGCCATCCATTTCGACGTATTTAAAGGACGACAGGTGGCTCACCATGATGTCCTCTTCACCACAGACAGTCACTATGCTGCCCCCGACAACATATTTAAGCTTCTGATGCAGCGTGGATGTCACGGCACCAGCAGAATGGATCCATGGCCGACCTAAGAGGCAACTATAGGCGGGCATGATATCCATGATATAGAAAACCGTATTGAACGTCTCTAGACCAACTTGAATTGGCAGGGTCAACTCTCCGAAGACGTGGCGCTTGGTTCCGTCAAAGGCCTTCACCACCAGGTCACTGGGCGTGCAAAGCAACCCACGGGTATCCAACTTCATCAGTGCTTTTTTCGGAAGCACATTAAGCGAGGAACCCGTATCCACCAGGACATGTGACATAATAGTGCCTCTGCATTCTATTGAGACGTGCAAGGCGTTATTGTGATCTCTTCCTTTAGGAGTCAGCTCTAGATCTGTAAATCCCAGCCCATTACCAGCATTGACATGGGCCACCACCTCCTCGAGTTGATTTACTGATATCTCCTGCGGCATGTATGCAGCATTCAATACCTTCAGCAAGGCGTTGCGGTGCGCCTCAGAACACAACAACAAGTTAAGAATCGAGATCTTTGACGGAGTCTGATGAAGATGATCTACAATTTTGTAGTCACTCTTCTTGATTAGTCGCATGAATTCTTCAGCATCTTTAACCAGCAAGTCCTTCTCTGCCCCTGAAGGGACCTCTTCGACAGCTTTACCTTTACCCTTATCCACAGTGTCAGCCCGGACCACCTTCTCTGCTGCAACTTCTGCTGGCGCAAACACTCTACCGCTTCTAGTGATACCACTGACTTCGATAAGATCCTGCACAGTCGATCCGAATGGCTCAAGCTCTATCTTCTGACCATCACAATAAACTTCGGCGCCATAATGCCATGGAACGGCATTAGTACTCTCGAATGGGATTGGTCCGGCCCTGGTGATGGTGATAGTAGGCGGACGGGGCGCAGAAATAGTAATAGGGTGACGAGGAATAGTAATGGTGGCAACTTCATCTGCCTGCTTTAGCACGACCTCCCCTGATGCACTCTCAGCGCTCCGGCTGAACTGCAAAATACCCTCAGACATCAGACTCTGGATACCTTCGATCAGCTGCTCACACCCATCAGGGAGTGTGGCACAAGCCATACATAACTCTCCACATCCAGGAAAGAAGCCCCTCTTCAGCAACTTAGCCTTGACAAAGCTCAACGGCGTCTTCAAATCTTTGACATCGGTCAGCAAGTCTGAACTCTCCTCAGTGATAACGGCATTCACTCCGCCCCCCTTATGATGAGGCATTGGATTTTTGGTGACGTTGGGCACGTTGTCAGAAAAGTTGATAACCTTGGCGTCCACCAAGTCCTGGACTTTGTGCTTAAAAGCTTTACAATTCTCCATCGTATGACCAGGTGCCCCAGTGTGGAATTCACAAGTAGCATTGGCATCATACCCCGGTGGTGGTGCCCCTGTTAAGGGAGCCAACGTCCTTTTTTGAACCAATTGGAGCTGAAGCAACGTTTGCAAAAGCTGTGCATACGACATAGGTGGAGTATCAAAATGACGGCTTGCCATAGGACCCCGATTTTGATATCTTTTATACCCCTGATTATTCTGCTGCTGGGGCTGCTGCTGCTGCTGCTGCGGAGCAGCTGGGATATTTATGCTAGCGATCTGAGGCTGAGGGCCCTTGCCCTTTCTCCGAGCATTAGTGACAGCACTGGCATCTCCCTCTCGACGCTTGCCAGCGTAAGGTTTCTTACTAGCTCCCCCAACTGAGGATGCTTCGCCCTGAATTTTTCCAATCTTTATACCGTTCTCAACATGCTCGCCCAGAGTGATGAGAGCCGAGAATGTTCCAGTCATGCCACTGACCAGCTTTTCATAGTAGATTCCAGGAAGGGTAGCCACGAACATTTGCACTAGCTCACGCTCGACCATCGGTGGTTGAACCCGAGCAGCCAATTCACGCCACCGCTGGGCGTACTCTTTGAAGCTTTCATTGTTCCGCTGTGAGAGATTCTGAAGCTGGACTCGGTTGGGAGCCAAGTCGCTGTTGTATTGATAGTGGAGAACAAACGCTTCTGCAAGATCTTTCCAGGTGCGCACAGTAGCGGGCTCCAAACCCATATACCATTCGAGCGATGGACCAGAAAGACTATCCTGAAAGAAGTGCATCAGCAGATTCTCATCGTCAGAATAAGCGGACATCTTTCTATAATAAGATCGGAGGTGGACCCGGGGGCAAGTAGTACCCTTATACTTCTCAAAGGTAGGCACCTTGAACTTTTGAGGTACTTTAAAGTCAGCAATCAACCCGAGTTTGGACATGTCAACGCCCAATGTGTTCTGATTTTCTATGTCTCTCATCTTGTCTTCCAGCGCCTTGAACCTGAGTCGAGCCTTAGCATTCAACTCTGCCTCTACACCTCTCTGAGAGAATATGTCATCCTGATGGTCCTCCAGCCACGGTTGAGGCACCACCAGATTTCCTGCACCAGCATTGCCGTTGACCGGCCCTGTGTTAACATTGGCTCCCAAACTACCATTGCCGACGCCAGCCGCGTTGAGCCCGATATTAGTCATCAGATTGCCGTTAGCGCTGCCGTTGCCCCCGGCAGCCGGAACAACGTTCTGTGGAGTATCCCCTGGAGGAGGAGTAGGCACGGCCCCTCCATGAAGTATGCCATTACTGTCAACCCTGGAGATCAGAGGTTGAACCAGAGTACGAAGCTGGTCTTGACCATTCGCGACCACCTGCATCAGCTCCATAAAACGATCCATCCGTTCACGGAGCTCTTGAACATCTGACTGCACCTGGTCCATGATTCTCGTCTGATTAGCGCGAGTTGAGTAGCGGTGGATGAGTCTTTGATCAATCCTGGAGATCGAAAGCAGCTCGGAACCTGAAAAACCTGTTAACAATAAAGGTTAGGAAAAGCAATAAGATATACACCATGCAAATATGCTTCATGCAGATGCATGCGTGTGTCTGTGTGCGTGGGAGATTTTCCCCCGATCCTAGTGCCTTAGTGACGGTGCTGATAATAACAAGAGGAAGAAGAAATCCGATCCCAATCATGGAAACATCAATCTCATATATACATAGCAATAGTCAAATTCGACACATCAAGGACCGAGAACTCGTACGCAACAGTCTTTCTGAGAGAGGCTGCAGTAATGAGAGGCGAGAGATCCTGGATCGGGGAAACAGTACCTGTCACAGACACACGCCAATGGAATGCGAATGATTATGCAAACTAATGCAAAATGCAGGCATGCAACAATATCCATGTGGCTGCTGCGGAGACTCGGTATCAACAGTCACTGATGAGAAGGGAACCCCGGTGTAAAACCACTGATCTGATCTGCTGAGAATAACCATCTGATAGGAAAAATTCTGCTCTGCCAGGAGTAAGTGCCTGATAATAAAGACCCCGGGATGTATGATCAGAAACGTCCGCTGATGAAGTCTTCAGACCCCAAATCAAAAAATCTGCCCTATCCGGAACAAACACACAGCTGCTGATGAGATCCTCAGACCCCACTCAAAATCTGCCCTATCAAGAACAAACAGCAACTGCCGATGAGATCTTCAGACCCCATTCAAAATCTGCTCTATCCAGAACAAACCTCTGATGACAATACTCTGATCGGAACCTTCTCTATCAAGAACAGACAAACACCCGATGATAAGATCCTCTGATCGAACCCTTGCTCTATCAAGAACATATCTGCAACTGAGAACCCAACATAACTGATTCACTGTCGAGAAAACCAGGTAGTCTGGAGGTCAAAGTTTCCTGCAATATCCCAATCCCACTCACAGGTATGGACCTAATCCACGGACAAAGGTACGGCATCCTATGCGGTCATCAGCGTCACAGACTTTCATGAGTGACGATACGATTCCCAGAAGGAGTGGCATCATCAAGTCATGAAGAGGCCTCTCTTAGCTGACTTCCAAATGATCGGTCCCCAGAGTCGACAATCCTCACGTTTGGACTCCCCTCAGATCCTCAGGACCGGAAAGGAGCACCTCTGCAAGAATCTCGTCTGAGCGCAGATTTTCGTAGGGAACTGTGCCTGCTCAGCAGACAGGTTCGTCTACTACTTCTCCGCAACTATATCTAGGTGTATGCTCAAGCCCAGGTCCGGCTTCTCACTCATAGTAACATCCCTCTCCCACAGCAGCACAGATAATCATATCAAACTGGAAATAAAATGCGGGAAATAAAATGCGGGAAGTAAAAATGCGATAAATAAACGCAACCCAACAAGCAAACACACGAACGATAGGATTGACTCTCATAGGGAACCGGAGAACCAGAGATTCTGGGTTCGATCCCCAGCAGAGTCGCCAGCTGTCGCTTGCGCGAAAATAAGGTGCCGGCATGACAGAAGAGTCGCCACCTTTCGTTATTTATCCCTCAGAGCGGGAAAGGAAACGATCGGAAAAACCTGACGAATAAGGGTAAGACAAGGTCATCGCAACCATTGCCTGGGTTCGGGAGTCGGTTACGCAAGGGGAAGGTATTAGCACCCCTCACGTCCGTCGTACTCGACGGGATCCTAGCTTGTTTGTTTACTTGGACGGGTTGGTTATAATCTATCTACCTATCAAGGCTGGCTGAAAAAGAAAAAGAAAAATGACTCGGCAAAGCGTCGCACTTTATGCCTACGTATTCTCATCAGAGAATGAGAAATCAGAGTCAACGTAGTTCGCCCTACGAAGGATTGAGGGGAAAGGTTGAAGGTTGCTCGCTAGGACATCGCGTCCTATGCCTACGTACTTTCATCTGGTATGAAAGATCAGAGCAAACGTAGTTCGGCTAACTACGGGTTATCTCCTAAAAGAAGTGTTTTTTATTGTGTTTGCGATCTCAATCGCACTAGAGACTATGACCTGAGAGGGAATGCGTCCTTTCTCAGATAGCTTAAGGCTCGTAACGTACGAAAGAAATCATTCATGATTACTGTATCTTAAAACTGCTTTGAGATGAGAAGAGAGCAGGCCCAACTAGGAGGGAGACTATCAAGTCCTACTGTTGTCATGCCACGGATTCATCCTATGGTTGAGGTTTGAACAGGGAACTCCTAGATGTTGTCATGCATAGGTTTCAACCTAAAAGTCTATCATCAAATCCTTATCAAAGGAAATGAGAGTCCTAAGGGATCATGTCAATGATACACCAAAACAGACAAAAGCATCAGCTTTAACAGTAAAATGCATGCAATGCAAGTGAGGGAGGAAATGTGTGTGGGGCTTCAGCCTCCACAAGCTCGTCTCGACCTCAAGCCAGTCATGAAATAACAGTAATCATACTGAAATAAGCAACATGCTATCAAGCAATATACGGATAAAAGGAAATGAAGCTGCTATCAGGCAAACAAAACACACATGCTAGAGAAAGAATCATCTACTCTCTAATCCTAACCCTAACACAGAATCCTGATCAAATCTAAGCAAAGCCTTAAAGCAAAACCTAACCAAAAGAAATCAATCCCAGTCTTCAAGCTTCAGAACAAGCTTACCAAAGAAAAGGAGCTAAGTAAGCAGACTCATAGTGTCTTCCTCAGGAAAGCACTAGGAGGTGTATACTCAGGAGTCATACCCTATGTGGCTCAACCACTGTGATCAGTTTATATTCCTCCTCAGGAGGAATTAAACTCACAAGCAGGCTCCAACATCACTGGATATTTAGGAAATCCTATCTGAACTAGTGGAACTAAGTGAATAGACTCATAGGACCTTCCTCAGGAAAGTACTAGGAGGCTTCCACTTAGGAGTTGTATCCTATGTGG